>CP126892.1:140872500-141312500 GCA_030440675.1 Furcifer pardalis
AGCAAGAGAACAAAGCTTGAAATGTTCAGAACCTTTGACTTGGGCATAAAGTCCAGTATACGCAGGATTTACTGGCATTGTTTTCCAGCTTTCTTTTGCAAGCCTGTGGTTTTGCAAAACATTGTGAAGAAGAAAGAGAAAAGCAGATGTCTTAAAGACAAACGTCAAGACTGCATTATATAATTATAACTATAACTAACTATAACTCAATAGATATATAATGTGGGTTTTATAAATGGGATTTTTCCAAATGTGAGGATTTTGTATACTGCTTTTCAAATGTACGTTTTTAGTGATATTTTCCAGTGAAAATAAGTTTGTTTCAACTCTTAAGTATTTTTTAAAACGTCAAACCTTTGTGTGTGCAAAATACAGTTCAGATTTTGGAAAGGTGTGGAATGTAAAGTAAATTATGATTTCTCTTTAGAATCAGAAATAGAAATTTGGTAGTTTGGCAAATGGAACAACATCCCCCCCACCCCAAACCCTAAGCAGCTGTTAGTAAGTCCTTCAAGAATTTGTTTAATCCCCTTCTGAAGCCACTTAAAATTAACATCCATCACCACATCCCATGGCAGCAAATTCCATAAATACATTTGCCTTGTCAATTCTGTGACACTTTTTTTTGCTGACTCATCTAACACAACTTGACAGAGAAACACTGCCATGTTCACAATGCACTGGTGACAGTCTCATAAGGTTCCATCATTCCAAGCTTAGCTTCCATATCAGTAAAATGCTTTCACTCTCTGAGAAACTAAAATAATATTTTCAAATCCAGCTCATCTCCCCAACACATGTAAGCATTTCTGAAAATGCACAATTTTTCACTTGAAGCCTGGATACTTCAAAGATCACCCAAGCATAATATATGTTGACAGCCAGGAACAGAGAATTAAACTTCTCGTTAGCTCCTCTTCCCCTCTCCAAAAGGGTTTACTGGAGCTTTTTCTTTACCATCTTTAATTCCAGGGGTGGAATTAAGAAAAAAAAATCAAAAGAATGAAACTGGCAGTGCTGAACATTTTAAAAGAAAGATAAATTGGGGGAACCCAAATATGATTTGTTAAGCTCCGTATCAGCAGTTCAAACAGATCCTCCTATTACTTATTTAACATTTTTTATTCCAACCTTGGTCCCACAAGCTTGGAGCATTCAGCACAGTTCTCTCATTAACCCTGTGAGACAAGTAAAGTTCTGAGAAGGTGAGAGGCATCAACTAGATCAAAATCATCCAGTGAGTTGTAGGATCAGGGGACTAGGGACCTATGCTAAATGCCGGCTGAGTTTGATTCAAAGTTATAAAAAAGGACAAACTAGATATAGTGCTAACTAGGTGCCTGCAATGAATGTAACAAGGTTTTTTTAAAAAAAATATATGTCGAGTGGAACAAAAAAAGAAGGCGAACATGACTAGAGCAGATTGGGAACACGTCAGATAGAAGTTTAAGCCTTTCTAGTGAGTATTGTTCCCCACCTTGAAGTGACAGGAGTATTCTTTTCTAACTTTGGTGACTTTCACAAAGGTGAGTTTGGGCAAATACAACTGCTTAAATGCAAAATTCATAAGTCTATTCATTGGTCTACCAAGCTGCTGAATCTTGATATTCAGCCCTCAAGGCTTATCTGTGTTGGCCAGGCCATCAGTTTGCTAAATAAATACTAGACTAAGAATATTTGAGAGTTTTTCTCAACACCTACAAAGTCGTGCATTACAGAGAACTTTAACTGAGCCCATGCAGGCAGTCTGAGGCTTGATGCATATTCTATGTTCAAAGTGCCCATCTGAGTTGATGCCAGGGCATGTAACCTATGAGTACATTTTGTTTGTAAGCATATGGATCCATCTTGAGTGACACCTTATGAAATGAAAGGCCAAGGAGAAGTTGAGATTTGAACACATAATGCTCTGCTTGAGTGCATGAACATAGCCACTAGACCACAGTTCATTTATATGTTAGTACAGGTCATTCATAGTGGATACATAGATGAAATAGCCCTTATGAGAATTGGCAAGAATTTCATAGGTTATTATAGCTAGGTAGTCTCTTGTTCAGTGGTTTATGAAGTAGGCCATGAACATAATGATTAATCTGATTAATACCTCCCAAAAGAGATCAATGATATATATTCTCTTTAAGATCCTCCAATGTTTCCACATGTGAAGAGCCAAAGCTGGACCACAGAGCAAGAAGATGGAATGTTGCTGGAACAGAGATGCCAGTTGTGACCCCAATGGGAACCTTGAAAACTGACCTTGTCTGTCCTGCAGTTATTCAGACCCAGGTTGTTTGCAACAGCCACCTTCCCATCAAGGACCTGTTGCTCTCGGCGTAGCTGTTCTTTCATCTGCCGGGCCTCCTGAATTGCCTTGGTAACAGCATCATGATCATTTAAGTAACCTGATGATGTGATAGAGGAAAGGATATCTAGAAAAAAGGTGAAAAGGACAGAGGATATGAAGGAGAGCAAGGTTACCAGGAAACCTTTTGAGTTGTTATCATCAAAACAATCCCCTAATGGATCTTGGGCAGCAAGCAAACTCATCTGCTGCCAGTGCCTAGAAAATTATTAGGATTGGATCCTCCTGATCTATGAATTGTCATATTTTCAATTTATCCTTACATTAATCTAAGGAAGTACTATAGTGTCTTAATGGTACTGTGTGACCATTTAAAATCTGATTATGTTGAAGACATGTTTTCCTTTTCTTTAACCAAATTGCCTACAATAACCAACATACACAAATATACACACCCACCCATGGATTCATGCTCTCTCTCACACCCATACAGACACACAAACATAAATTCCTCAGTTAATGTCCCCCAGTTTTGATTTTTAGCTGACACAGGTTGTGTTGAGTCAGAGCACAATGGGCCAGAGAGCCTCATGGAAAAGGTATTGGGGATCCTCTAGATGTTGAAGCTCTAGAGCCGTGGTTCCAATGTGGGGCACATGCCCCACAGGGGGTCTTCAATTCCCAGAAGCCTAAGTCAGTACACTGGCTGATAAAAAACTAAAGTTGGGAAACACTGCTCTAGAGTCTGGTGTCTCACACTCCATATCTAGCAAGGGTCCACCACACTCAGCTTCAAAGCTTCAAAAACCCTTGAAAATCTGATCCCACTTGCATTCTGCAGTGGACATTCCAGTTTACCTGTATTGTACTGTTTTGTTTTAAGCCACTCAGAGTCACTATAAGTGAGTTGGGAAGCATATAAATTGAACAATTAAATTAAATTTAAATTAAATTACCACCTCAGGACTTTACCACCACAATTTGTTGTATGTCAAGTAAACCAGATCTCCTCCCAAACCACATGTTCTGTCTCACCAAAATCTCCCCCCCCCCTTTACTAAACCTGGGGTGAGAAGAGATCCTTCTCTTACTTCCAAAGAGTCAGAAGAATTCCATATGAACAGAATTGCCCTGTGTTTGTTTATTAGGAAATAAGTCCCACTGAATTTCAGTCTACAGTGAGCTTGTCTTTGTTTCCTTTGGTTGTCAATCCAGGAACCATGAGTAGGAAAGACGGGGTTGTTCCCTCCATACAGGCTGATGTGGGAAGCACAGAAGACAGTCTGACTATCCCTTCCTAGTCCCCAAAACATTATGGAACCAGTGTCCTATTTCAGAATTGAGTAAACTTTCAACGTACAGTCAAACCTCACATAAAGAGTGCCTCGCTTAGAGAGTAACTCGCTTAAAGAGCAGAATTTTCTCTGAATGTTCGCTTCACTTAACAAATAAAACCAATCAAAAACTTGCTTAACAAATAAATCAGGGTTCGCAATTCTGCCCACCATAAGTCACAATTGATCACTTACAATGGTGTTTTGCTTAAAGAGCAAACTTGCTTAAAGAGCAATCCTGTGGAACACATTATGCTCTTTAAGTGAGGTACAACTGTACTTCCCATGTGCTGAGATGAACAACCTTTTTTTGGGGTGGGAGAATGGGATAGATCCAAATTTAACTTTGTGCTCATCTTCTGCTACTCACCACAGTAGTTCTCTATCACCCCCCCCCCCCAATCTCTCTCATATTGGCTGAAGTACTGTTGTTTAGCACAGGAATTTGCAGCTAGGGTAGTGCCATGTGGTGGAGGAAGTGCCATGTGGTGGAGGAAGGGCAAAATGGCCATCTGGCCCCCGAAGCTATCTGAGGGAGCATGACCTGGCCCCTGGTTTTAAAAAGTTGAGCGTTCCTGTTTTAGAAGCTTTAAATCTGCAAGCAAAGCAGGAAAATCAGCAAGAACACTCATGGATAAAAGTCAGGGATATAATCCTATATTCAATGAACTGCTGTACAAGAAATTGTAGAAATATAGTTATGTTTCCCTAAGCATGTAAATGGGCTTATTAATTGCAGTGAAGGGGCATGGTGGAGGAGAGAAAACATTTAAAATAGCTTACATTCCTTTCTGAAGTCTCACAAATACCTAAATAGAAGACAGGTGGTGATGGTTTGCTTTGAGCAGTTGAAGCTCCACTATAAAATATCACCTCTAAAACAAACACACATGTGTGTACAATCCCAGTCATTCTTAAGGAGGCTACCATACTGCCAAAGACAGATTCTTAATCTGCTAATACTGGTTCAGATGGTATCTGCTTGGCTGGTGCATGTGTATTGTCTCTTTCATACACACTCACTCATACACACTCTCTCTCACACACATAGCAGCTACCAGTAGCAGCTGAAACCAGTCCCTTTTGTAAAATCACAAGCAGTCACTAATGTTCTTTAATTTCCCATCTGCCTTTTCGACATTTCCCACACCCTCCCCTTCACATCTCTAGCCCATCCTATTGTAGGTTATACTTATTAGGATCCCTGAGTGTGAGTATATTTCACTGCCTGCAAAAATTCACAGGAGTGAAGGCACCAAAATCCCAGATCTATTCAGATCGGGAGAAATGTACATACTGTACTGACCATTTCATGACCTGCCTACTCTTGCTGTTCCCTTGGTCTCTGTATCTTTTAAACTAGGACATTGAAAAAGCATTTGCTCTTCCCCCTCCCTCCCTCAAAAAGCCCTGAAAACACTAATATGAAATTGCCCGGAAAAGGGGCTTCTGTCTGTGACAAGAGGCTAAATCTAACCAGATCTATTGGTGAATTGTAACAGATGGAGTGGCTGTGAGACAGAAGGATGGCAGTATTCAGACGCAAAATGACCGGCTTGCCTCAACATGTTCCATGGATTCCAGAAAACTTTACACCCTAATCCATTTTTAGAACAAAAAACATCTGGGCCATAAATCCTCTAATCTGCCAAAACACGCTATTAAATCCTATGATTTGTTGAAAAACACTAAGATTAAAGAAAGGAAATATAAAATGGCTAACTGCCGCGTTAGGAAAGTGTTATTAATACTCTCTTCTTTTGTCTCAATTATGAATGTTCTGTTTCTAAAAAGCCTTGTCTAATCATGTCAGATTACATGTCCTTGTTGTATTGCTTGCGCCTTCTATCTGATCTGCTGATTGCCAAAGAATGTAAAACGTAGTCTCCTCTGCGCTCTACTTTGAAACATTACAGGGGAAAGAAGCGGGTGTCAGATTAGTTCAAAACTAGCACTGCGGGAAGGTTTGGGCTGCTGTGGTTGTGTGTATATGAGTCTTCTGCATTGGGCTGCATTAACAGAAGTATAGTCTCCAAAACCCATGTGCTATTAAGCTCCCCTCTATTCAGCACTAGTTAAGCCACATCTAGAGTTCTGTGGTGGCTCAAGTGGTTAAGATGCTGAACTCAGTGACTGGAAGGTTAGAGTTTGATTTCTGAGTACTGCATGATGGAGTGAGCTCCTGTCTCTGTCCCAGCTCCTGCCAACCTAGCAGTTTGAAAGCAAGAAATTGCAAGTAGTTAAATAGGTGCCACTTTGGCAGAAAAGACAACAGCATTCCACGTACAGTACTTTGGTATCTAGTCATGCCTGCTACTAACCATGGAAACATCTGCAGATGCAGACAGCACAGGCTCTTTTGATGTAAATTGAGATGTGCACTGTCCGCTAGAGTCAGATAGGACTGGATTTCAAGCAAGAGTGACCTTGACCTATTGTTCTTCCCTTTTCTTGGCAAATGAGTAAATGGCCATCCTTGTTGGTAGCAGCAGTAGGTAGCAAGATTTTCTTTCCTACCATCCCTGGCTGCAACAATACCAGTAGCTGCCAATACATTTTTCCTGCTTAAAGAAAAAAGGAGGGGTGGAAAAGAGGGCTCTTTTATCCTACACAGCGCACATAGCGATATCACTCTATAACCTCAAAAAGTCCCTTTCTATATCTGTCCCACAAAGATATATGGTGGTGAAGTCCATGTCATTAACAATAACTTAAATATGTTATCTTTAGGTCCACACTTTCCCATGGTTTATTAATGGTATAACACATTAATTCTCCTTACAAGAGTGACCTTTACAACTCCAGTCATCCTCACAGCTTTTATCCAATTACATTATCACTCATTACAGGTACAGCCTTTCAAAATCTACATTTCGCTGAAAGGGAGGGGGCTTAATGGGAAGGATTCCAAAGGCAGGCAAAGAGACTAGAAAGTGGGGAAGAAAGATTTTATCTGGAAAATTAAGAAGCATTACGCAGTTATGTTAAGGCTGATCAAAGCACAGCTTAGAGCATATTTTCTATGCCGTGAGCAGAACTTGTGAAAGTTACTTCTCCATACTACAAGTCTACTGAACGTGTTAGCTGGGATTCTGGGAATTATGACATAAGAATCAACTTTTCTGAGCTGTAAGTATGTGAGAACCTCTTGTTTTAGCCCAGGAGTGGGCAACCTACAGACCATAGGCCAGCTCCAGACCATAGCACCAAAACATCTGGCCTATGCTGCTGCTTCCACCACCACCACTACAAGTTGACACATTTTACAGCAGTGTTTACAGTGGGGGGGGGGACCACCAGTCCAACCCACTCAACTTTCTGAGGGAGCGTGACCTGGCCCCTGACTTTAAAAGGTTGCCAACCCAAGCTTTAGCCCAACAAGACCTCTTCTTACATGTATAAGAGTTGCTCCACGATTCCTATCACATTAAAGAGCCCATTAAGTGGAACTATGGAAATATTTTAGCTGATCGAGAAGGTGGAAAAGTAAACTGCAAACATCATGGGAAATGTCTGTGGGTTTGGAGAACAATTCTCAGAACTTCACAGCCAGCATAGCCAGTGATCATCTTTGAACAGGAAGATCTACTTGTTTCAAAATGCATCTTGACTATTGTTTCACATGAGATGTTGTGGATCTATTGTCGGACCTAGCACCACTGCAGCAGCACACCGGAATCCTATGGCTTCTCTAACCCCATAATGACAACTGCACAGGAGTTTTGCCAGATGTCCAAGGCACCTGGACCACCTGTGATGCAGTATAGGTCACTCCTCCCATATATGTGGATTCTGTGTTTGTGGTTTCAGTTACCTGTGGGTTTAAAAATATTCAATAAAAATTCCTGAATTACTGTACATAATATATATCTTTATGGTGCATTACCCTAGCTAGCCATTAGAGGCCATTGTCTGCTATATAATGTTTACAAGAAATGGAGGAAGATATTTTGGTAGCTCTCTTGTAGAACAATGGAGCCAATTTGAAACCTCTCCCCCACTTCTATGACTCAGATGTGTGTGATAAATATAGGGTTCACTTTTATTCATGATTTCATGTATCTACAGCTTCTTAGAACAGATCCCCCTGCATATATTGGGGAGGGGGGGGGAGAGAGATGACCTGTATTAACTAGGTAGCCAGCAGCCAACTAAGTCTGAAGGTGTTTGCACAATTTTCCTTTAGCACATGGTTCTTCATCTCAGGATCCAGCTAATCCCAGGTTTGCTTCAGATCTTTTAAGGCTCTAAAAAGTATGGAGCCAGAATATCTTAGGAACCATCCATTTCTGCAGAAAACATCAAGTCAATGATAAAAGTGACTTACCTATTGTACTGACTCTTGCTGAAGGACTAGCTAACGTTGCTGGTACCGTAGATTTCAATGAGCTGCTCCCACTGTTTATTCTCAGTGCTGGCATGTGAGGAGAGGTGGGTGATGTGGGTGACTTGCTGTCATTTGTCTTGGGTTTTGCTGAGAGGTTCAGTGGTTGTGCCACATCATCCTAAGTGGGTATAAGAAGAACCATCCAATTAGCCAGGCTGTAATGGTACTAGTTCCACCACGTTACCAGAGGATGAGAAAAAGACAAGCCTAGGAGGAGGAAATCACCACAGATATTAAAACATGTTACCCAGTGTTGAAGGCAATGCAACTGTGCTTCTTCCAGGGTGGGTGGGAGGAAATAATAATAATAATTTAAGACTGTGAACCAAAACTGAATCAAAGGACATGTAAGTAGCAAAGTGCCCTAAATTACAGCATGTGATTGTGAAGGAAGACTTCTTTTGCCTAATCCTATGAACTGCCAAATTATTTCCATCATCACAAAAGAAGAGACAAGGATGAGAACAAGAACAAATTCCAAGAGTAAATTAAGCTCCATTGTGTGAATAATGCATACAATGCTTTAAAGGCAAGTAACAGAAATTGTCTCAGACAGCAATAGCTGTTGTCTGTTGGACGGAGTTGGAAAGATCAGAAGCCTCTTTAAACAATCAACTATTTGTCCAAGGTTTGCTGTATGGATGTGCTTTCCTACTCAAAGGGAAGGTTTGTACAGAGGCATGTGATGCTAATTATAAAGATCTTACTCTTACCTGGAAGTGAAAGCTCTCATGGGGTTTGAAAATTACTCACTGAAGTGTCTCATTAAGTCTGTCTAAATGAATGAGAACAAAGAACGAGTGCCTGTTCCTTCCATTCTCACACAGAGCATCAAAACAGGGTGGAAAAACCTTCCTACTGTTAAGGACCTGGTCAAAACCTCAGCTAAAACATGGGTTCCTCAATCCCATTGAGAGATCTTGGGTGTAGTGCAAGGCTGAAATTGCCAAAGGCTTGTAGGGTTGTTGTTTTTTTAGTTGAAGTTTTCATAACTTGCTTGAAATATAATTTATGTAACACAACTGCTTCTGCAGAAACCCAATGTCTTTTCCCTTTGTGAAGATAAGCAACCAGACACAGTCAGCTCAACAGGAAGCTAGATTATGATTGGGGAAAAAAATATCACAGTTTTATTTCTTCTCAGTCATCTGGCACATGCAAACTTCCAAACAAGGCATTTTTTATCCTATGTGCTTATATCTGATTCTTTTTTGTTTGTAACTGTCATAGCTAGATTTAAATTTAATGCTGCATAGAAACAACAATTAAAAAAAACGTAGAAAAAGAATGTCATCTGCATTATGCTGCAAATACCTCCTGACACAGTTGGTGAATAATAGCAATCACTACTATAATAAAAGAAAAGTATTTGGAAAGTTCTCTCTCTCTTTCTTCTTCCATACATGCAAGAAGAGAAACTGCCTTCCTTATACAAAAATCTAGAGAGTGATCCTGTATGTTGTTATAATATATCACCAAGTCACAACATGAAAGGAGCCTCATTTGGGAGTCCCCTAAAAATCCTTTCAACCTAGAGTAATCCCTGACAGAAAATTATCATTCATTATCTAATTTATAATGACTCTATGAGATAATAACCTCCAGAAGGTCTTATCATTTACTGCCCTGCTCAGATCTTGCAAAGTCTAGGTAAATGGTGGTGAACCTATGGCATGGGCACCAGATGTGGTACTCTGAGCCCTCTCTTTTGGCAAGCACACCATCACCCCAGCACATAGTTTTCCCCACCCTGCCCCTCTGCCCAGCAGCCCAATGGGAGCGCTTCCTCCCTCCCCACAGCAGAGTCTGTCCCTCTGTCCAGCAGCCCAATAGGAGCACTTCCTCCCTCCCCCAGCACAGTTGGCCCACCACTATGCACAGCAACCCAATGAGAGTGCTTCCTCACTTCTCACAGCACAGAGTACACTTCACCCCTCAGTTGGGGAACTCAGTCTCTAAAAGGTTTGCCATCACTGGTCTGGGCCATTGATTTATGGAATCAATCTGTCTTGTGTTTGGTCTTCTTTTCCTACTGCCCTTCCATTTCTCCCAGTATTATTGTCTTTTCTAGTCCAACCTTTTCTTCTCATTACCATGGTCTCAGTTTAGTCATTTTACCACAATGATTTTTAGTTTTGTTTGTTTGTTATTAAATCAGAGTAGTCCCATTGAATCCAATGGACTTTTAATGACATTCTAATTGGGACCCAGTCAAACCTATACTTTGGACAGTGAATGAAATATTTTATTATGGGCAATTACATCTAAGTGAAACCACATCAACCCTACTGTAACATGATCTGGAGCTTATTCTCATGTCCAGCAGATTTTGTTGTTCAGTCGCACAGTCGAATCCAACCCTCTGAGACCCCATGGACCTCTGAGACCACCAGGCACCTCTGTCCTCCACCATCCTCCTCAACTCACTCAGCTTTGTGCCCATTGTGTCTAAAATACCATCTAGCCATCTCATTTTGGGCCACCCGCTTCTTCTTTTGCCCTCAACCTTTCCCAGCATCAAGGCTTTCTCAAGTGAATCATCTCTTCTCATTTGATGTCCAAAGTACTTCAGCTTCATCTTTACTATTTGACCTTCTAGGGAGCAGTCAGGGTTGATTTCTTCTAAGATTGACCTATTTGTTCTCCTCACTGTCCAGGGGACTCTCAAAACTTTCCTCCAACACCACATCTCAAAGGCATCCATTCTTCTGAGCTCAGCTTTCCTAATGGTTCAGCTATCACACCGATACTTTGCCACAGGGAATACCATTGCTTTGACTATGCAATTTTTTGTTTTCAATTTGATGTCTCTACTTTTCACTATGCTCTCCAGGTTTCTCATTGCTTGCCTCAGTCGCCTTTTTATTTCATGGCTGCAATCCCCATCTGCAGTGAGCTTTGATCCTAGGAAAGTAAAATCTGTCACTGCTTCTACTTCTTCCCCATCTATTTTCCAGGGACTGATAGGGCCTGTTGCCATTATCTTGGTTTTCTTTATATTGAGTCTCAAGCCAGCTTTTTCACTCTCTTCTTTCAACCTAATCAGGACCTTCTTTAGGTCCTCCTCACTTTCTGTCATTAGGGTGGTATCATCTGCATATATCAAATTGTTAATGTTTCTCCCAGCAATTTTGATCCCAATTTGTGATTCCTCCATCCCTGCATTGCGCATTATGTGCTCTGTGTATAAGTTGAATAAGCAGGGTGACAAAATGCAGCCTTATCTTACTCCTTTTCCTATTCCAAACCACTCAGTCATTCCATATTCTGTCCTAACTGTTGCTTCTTGATTCATGTACAGATTTCTCATGAGGCATATAAGGTGTTCTGGTATTCCCATCTCTTTAATTACTTGCCACATTTTGTTGTGGTCCACGCAGTCAAAGGCCTTAGTGTAATCAATGAAACAGAAGTAGACTTGTTTCTGATATTCCTTTGTTTTTTCCATGATCCATCTTATGTTGGCATTGTGGTCTCTAGTCCCCCTGCCTCTTCTGAACCCCGCCTGCACTTCTGGTAATTCTCTCTCCACATGCTGTTGCAGTCTATCCTGTATTATCTTGAGCATCACCTTGCTAGTGTGTGGGATGAGCACAATTGTTTGATAATTTGAACATTCTTTAGCATTACCCTTTTTGGGGATTGGAACATATACTGATCTTTTCCAATCCTGTGGCAATTGTTGTGTTTTCTAAATCTGCTGGCATATAGAATGTAATAATTTGATTCCATCATCTTTTAGGGCTTTGAAAAGTTCAACCTGGATACCATCATCTCTGCTGGCTTTGTTGTTTGCAGTGCTTTTTAGGGCCTTTTTGACTTCACTCTCTAGGATGTCTGGCTCATGTTCAATGTTCTCATCATTGTGAATATCCAGCAGATATTCACAATATTTTTTTTAAATAGACAAAGTGCTAAATGAAAATGACTGAAGAAAGTAAATCAAATGAATATATGTAGAAAGGCATATTTTATGCCATTCAGTTCTTCCTTCCTTCCTTCCTTTGCACCATTAGACTGGAAAATAGACAGACATTTGAGATTTCTCCAATGCTAATAGATTTCTAGGAGTGTTTTGCTTTAGGATTGTTATGACAGAATAAAAGAGTAAAATCATATTCCTAATTTGTCACAAATGAGATAATTATCAGCTGTCCACTGGCTGCTATTTGATTATTTTGTTTTAAAAAAAATCATATGCATTAACTTCAAAGCAAGCTGAACACCATATTTAGATTGGTCTTACATGTTTTCTTCAAACGAGGCTGACAGTCACACTCAGTGAGATCTCATAATCTTTGGGCATAATTTTAGCCAACATGGGAGATTGTTTCTTGATAGCTTATCCAACACAATTTTGGAGGAAAGAACGATGAGATAGAAGTGGTCTCCATTTTATGTCGTTGTTGTTCAGTCACACAGTTGATTCTGACTCTTCGCGACCCCATGGACCACTGCACACCAAGCACCCCTATCCTCCACCATCCTCCTTAGCCCAACCAGCTTTGTACCCATTGTAACAACAATGGCCAAAGTTACCTTTGAGGTAGGTTTAAAAATAGGTATGTTAATTAATTTACATGTTTTATTCCCATAGAGACAAGAAGCATACAAAGACAGAGTTGCAAATCTGACAAATGTCACTCCAGTTTATTCTGTCAATTACTGCCATTGTGCATTTGAAGCTAAGTGTATATTTGTTGAAGGTCATGCATGCTTGGCCTTTGTCTAGTAGACCTAAGCAAACAACTCAATGCTTTTGTAAAACGATAATAGACTTCAGAACAGTTTATCAATCCCAATTTCCAGAGCCTTCCCAAGATTATGCAGTAGTGGTAGTGGTCTTAATGGTGATATTGGTACACTAGTACCTCGGATAACAATGAGACTTGGTTCCAGTAGTCTCATTGTTATCCGGTTTTTAACATTGTGCGATGCATTGATCGCACGATGTTAAAAAAATCCCTGTTCCCTTTTGGAAGAGGAAAGGGAACAGGGGGCAATCCACCTGCCTCCTTGGAAAGGGCAGTGGGGATTCCATGAGTGGAACCCACACTACCCTTTCCAAATTGGCAGGCAGATCGCAGCGTGGAATCGGCTGCTTGGGTTGAGGGTTGAACTGGGTGCGCACCCGTTCAACCCCCTAACCCAAACGCTGATCACACGCTGCGATCGCAGTAGGTCTGGGGACGTCTGGGGAGGTCTGGGGAGGTTGGGAACAGCGCAGATTGGGTCCTCCGTCCTCCCCAGAGGTGGCAGGGGCTCCGGAGAGCCTGAAATGGGTGGAAAAAAGGGAGTTTGTTTGCCCATTTCGGGCTCCCCGCCACCCCTGCTGCCTCTGGGGAGGTCAGGGGACGCGATCCGCATTGTTCCCGACCTACCCAGACCTACTCGGACAGTGCTGTAAGTCAAAACACTGGGATTCAAATCCCTCTATTTTGCCTTACAGCACCGCCCAGTTAGGTCTGGGTAGGTCGGGAACAGCGCAGATTGGGTCCCCCGACCTCCCCAGAGGTGGCAGGGGATCCAAAGAGCCCAAAATGGGTGAGAAAAAAAACCCCAGAAGTCCCCCATCAGCTTTCCAGCCACCCCGCCCCTGTGCCTGTAGCTGCAGGATGGCTGGGAAGCCGATGGGGGAGTCTCCCGTCGGCTTTCCAGCCACCCTGGCCCTGCCTTCGCAGCTGCAAGGTGGCTGGGAAGCTGAATGGGGAGACCCCGTTCAGCTTCCCATCCACCCCGCCGCTACAAATGATTACCTTGGATAATGCTAAAATATCGTTATCCGATGCAATTTTTTAAAATTTTTTTGCATTGTTATCCGATTTTAGTGCTATCCGATGGAATTGTTATCCAAGGTATTACTGTATCTGAATTTCTTCCATTTCCTTTTCTCTGATGTGTTTTCCTCCCAACCCACATTGTCCATGCCCTAGTTCTCATCACTTTGTAGGTCTATGGTAAAAGAGATCCAAATAATTATTGCAAAACAGCTAGAGGTGGGGAGATGTGTTTGTAGTTATATAACTGTTCTAACTATCATGAAAATGAACATTTAATTTTACAAAGTTAACAGAAGAACATAGCAGTTATCAGCTGACTGGTCGGAACAAAGTTTACTTATTAAGCAATTAGGAAGTATATTTTCATTTATATACCAAGAAGTAAAAATGAGAGCTTGTGTACTCTTACTACAAATTACATATTTCTAAACAATGTTGGCTATTTTAATAAATGATTAAACCAGACCGAAAACTCAGAGAAGCCAAACAGGCATTTCTCTATCTACTGAAATGAAAATGGTTACAGAGCAGACATTATTCACAATGCAGAATTTAAAGCCCTGTAGCTGCTGCTGCTACTACTACAAATGTATTGTATTGTATTGTATTGTATTGTATTGTTCGACTTTTATGCCGCCCCACTCGCCTATAGCGACTCTGGGCGGCTCACAGAAAAACAATGTTTCATAACTACAAGTATTACATCACAAAAATCACATATGAAAAGTACATCAAAAACATTACATGGGCATTTTACTTCGCAGAAGCGTCCACGCCAAACCAGGAAGTTAAATGGCCGCTTTTCACGCATGCGCTGAAGTATCCATATTCACTTCCTGGTTTGGCGAGGGTGTCATTGGCCTGATGGAATGTCTTTGGGGGCCATATTTATGTAAAATAAAACCAAAATAGTCTATTGAAAATATAGCACGTGACATTTTCTAGAGCAAAAAGAACCCAAACAGAAGAAAAAACTGCTTTTAGAAACAATCAGTACTTTCCTAATTTAGAAAGAAGCCACATAAAAAGCATGTCATAGGCCTGGTTTATATTTGCTCCTGACCAGAAATCCTGAGGGTGATGGCTAGAACTGAAGCACAGAAGTAGCTGCAAGTTACCTCCATCCCTTATCTGCACTTTCAATATCAATGACTTGTTATACAGTACATCGATCTAAAATATTCCATTAAAATCCATAGTGAATTATCAGATCTGACTACTAGAAACCGCTCTCTGCAATGCAAAATATAGGTTAACCCTTATCCGTTGTTTCAGGTATCCATGGTACCAGAATGTATCCTATGTAGACACAGGGGGTAACCTGTGGTGATAAGTAACAAGTCATTTACAACTTATTTGTTTTATTTATTACATTTATCTCCTGGCTATCTGGGATATTCTCCCACTCTGGGCAGGTAGTTTCTGTTTTTAGTAATTAAGGTATCAGTGAGTAACATCACTAATTGATGTATAATTATATCAGCTATTTACAAAAGCATAACCCTGCAGAAATAATAGGTAGTAATCTGAGATACATGCGGGCCTTTGCTGACCCTATTGGTTTTATTTATTTATTATTCATACTTATCAACCACCCTCCTCACCTAGGTGACCCAGGGCGACTCACAATTCATAAAAAACCCACAATAAAACACTCTTAAAAGCATTCCTAAACAACAACAACAACAAATCTCAATTTAAAACTTTAAAATCAAAATCTAAAAACTAACTGAGGGCAAGCGGGGCTTAAATCAACCAGCAGGCTGGGGTCATAGTCCTTCCCGCATCCCATACCTGCCCTGCCAGCCATGTTTTTAAGTTTTTCCTAAAGGGCAGCAACTCTGTCTGCAGACGTAGCTCCGTTGGCAGGAGGTTCCATAGGGCCTGGGAGAACACTGAGAAGGCCTTCCTTCTGGTGCCAGAGAGATGCGCCTCCCTGGCCAATGGAACAACTAGAGAGCCTCTCCGGTCCGCTCTAGTGGGACGGGCAGATGTTCTTGGGGTGAGGTGGTCTCTTAAGTATCCTGGCCCACTACCATGTAGCGCTTTAAAGGTAATAACCAGCAGCTTGAATTGCACCCGGAGACATATAAGCAACCAGTGCAGTTCCTGGAGCAGTGGTAAGGAATGTGCATACTGCCCACACCCCAACACCACCTGGGCAGCCGCATTCTGGACCAACAGAAGCCTCCGAATGGTTGTCAAGGGCAGCCCCATGTAGAGTGCATTACAGTAATCAAGTCTGGAGGTGACCAGAGCATGTGTGATCATGAGCAAGGAGTCCCGATCTAGGAGCAGGCGTAACTGGCAAACAACTTGAAGTTGTGCAAAAGGTTAAAGCTTTAGCCATTATAAGACAGGAATATTCAGAAAGAGGAGGGAGCAATAGAGGCAAATGTTTGAGCACAAACACATCTGCCCTGAGCAAGGCCAGGGCCTTCAGCAAAATGTTCTCCTACCCTCTAAATTTCGGCAACCTAAGTCAAGGCCCCAGGTGTTGACAGTGTTAACGGACAGTGTTAATGGAGCAGTATCATGGTGGAATGCCCAGTGATTCAAACCTTGAGTTTTAAGGTTAGGTAAAGGTCACCCTTGCTCGAAAGCCAGTCTTATCGGACTTTAGGACTCAGTGCTTATCTCTGTTTATAGCCAAAGAGCCAGCACTGTGGCAGGCATGACTATACACTGGAGTGCACAGAATGGTGTTTACCTTCCTACCAAAGTGGTCCCTATTTATCTACTTGCAACTTCTTGCTTTCAAGCTGTTAGGTTGGCAGGAGCTGAAACAGAGACGAGAGCTTACTCTGTCATGCAGTACTCAGGTCTTGAATTGCTGACCTGCCAACCTTCCAGTCATCAAGTGTAGTGTGTTTTAAAGTTAAGCACTAATAATCTTGGGGCAAAGTATATGGCACCTCAGTATTGGCTTCTTCCAAATTTTCTGTCATGAGGAGGGGAGGATGAAATTCTGTCTTGGAGGAGGGCACATTAATATTCCCAATAAGGCCATATCCAGCATAATCCATGGTGATGGATGATGATAAGTGTGGCACCACAATATTGGAAAGGCCGTAAGTTAATTAACTCATTTAAGCTCTTCATGAATAAATTTTGTATTTCAGTTTATTCTATTTGTTGTTGTTCAGTCGCACAGTCGATTCTGACCCTTTGCAACCCCATGGACCACTGTGCGTCAGGTACTTCTGTCCTCCACCATCCCCCTCAACTCGCCCAACTCTGTGCCCATTGTGTCCACAATACCATCTAGCCATCTCATTTTTGGCCGCCCACTTCTTCTTTTGCCCTCAACCTTTCCAAGCATCAAGGCTTTCTCAAGTGAGTCTTCTCTTCTCATTTGATGTCCAAAGTACTTTAGCTTCATCTTTACTATTTGCCCTTCTAAGGAGCAGTCAGGGTTGATTTCTTCTAAGATTGACTTATTTGTTCTCCTCGCTGTCCAGGGGACTCTCAAAACTCTCCTCCAACACCACATCTCAAAGGCATCCATTCTTCTGAGCTCAGCTTTCCTAATGGTTCAGCTCTCACACCGATACTTTGCCACAGGGAATACCATTGCTTTGAGTATACAAATTTTTGTTTGCATTTTGAAGTCTCTGCTTTTCACTATGTTCCCCAGGTTTCTCATTGCTTGCCTCCCAAGAATCAGTCGCCTTTTTATTTCATAGCTGCAATCACCATCTGCAGTGAGCTTTGATGCTAAGAAAGTGAAGTCTGTCACTGCTTCTACTTCTTCCCCATCTATTTTCCAGGGACAGAGAGGGCCTGTTGCCATGATCTTTGCTTTCTTTATATTGAGTCTCAAACCAGCTTTTGCACTTTCTTCTTTCAACCTAATCAGGAGCTTCTTTAGGTCTTCCTCATTTTCTGCCATTAGGATGGTATCATCTGCATATCTCAAATTATTGATGTTTCTCCCAGCAATTTTGATCCCAAATTGTGATTCCTCCATCCCTGCATTGCGCATTATGTGCTCTGTGTGTAAGTTGAATAAGCAGGGTGACAAAATGCAGCCTTGTCTTACTCCTTTTCCTATTCCAAACCACTCCATCATTCCATATTCTGTCCTAACTGTTGCTTCTTGATTCATGTACACAGTGGTGGGACATCAAAAATTTTACTACCCCACTGTGATGTCATCACAGTGTGGGCAGAGCCAACGTAATGATGTCATGACGTGGGTGGGGCCAAAGAATATATATATATATATATATAAATAATTAAAAATAAAATACAAATAAGCACACACACACACACACACCCCTCAACCCACCCACCCACCCACCCACAACACAAACCCATAAAATAAATAAATAAATAAATAAATAAATAAATAATACATTAAAATACACCCCCCACCCCAAACACAAACCAACCAGAGCTTTTAAACCAGAGTTTAAAGCTTATTCTGGCTAATCTTTCTCATACTAGGTCAGATGGAAGGAACTACAGAATGAACTCACCACAAGATGGCTTCATTTTGGCACTTTTCAACTTTTCAACAGTTAAAGAAGTTAGGTACTAAGTCTCTGCCTAACCAGTTCTCTAGGAGCTGTACCTCCTTAAGGGTTCTCCAATCGGAACAGCAATTGGAACAGCACAGGTGTAGCTTATTGATGAGGTAATGCCAAGACTTTGCTTAAAAACTCCAAGCCAGGCTACCAGGCCTTTTTAGGAACTGTAGTAGTATGTCAATATAGGTAAAGGTATTAAATACACATTAAAATACACACAGACACACCACATCCAAAGGTGAGTCACTTACCCTGGGGAGCAGGCTATAGGGAGCTTCAGGCTAGCAGCTTCTCTTCCTCCTCCCAACTTGGGAGGACAGCAAGGAGGTCGTGCATACACGCCAAGCATTGTAGGCATGCATGCACACCAAGTGCTTGGTGTGCATGTGCAGTGGGGAACCAGTGAAAAGGTAATCCCTGAAGGTGGTTCCCCCCAAAAGCTGCTACCGGTTCTCCGGGACACTGGGAAAAGTTACTACTGGTTCTGGCGAACTGGTGAGAACCTGTTACATCCCATCACTGCATGTACAGATTTCTCATGAGACATATAAGGTGTTCTGGTATTCCCATTTCTTTAATTACTTGCCACATTTTGTTGTGGTCGACAGTCAAAGGCCTTAGTGTAATCAATGAAACAGAAGTAGACTTGTTTCTGATATTCCTTTGTTTTTTCCATGATCCATCTTATGTTGGCAATGTGGTCTCTAGTCCCCCTGCCTCTTCTGAAACCCGCCTGCACTTCTGGTAATTCTCTCTCCACATACTGTTGCAGTCTATCCTGTATTATCTTGAGCATCACCTTGCTAGCGTGTGGAATGAGCACAATTGTTCGAGAATTTGAACATTCTTTGGCATTACCCTTTTTGAGGATTGGAACGTATACTGATCTTTTCCAATCCTGTGGCCATTGTTGTGTTTTCCAAATCTGCTGGCACATAGAATGTAATAATTTGATTCCATCATCTTTTAGGGCTTTGAAAAGTTCAACTTGGATACCATCATCTGCTACTATTTCTTCCTCCTCTTCCTCCTCCTCTTTTTCAATTGGGATGTTTTAATTGGGTTTTATTGCGCATTTTTTATTCTCAGCACATAGCCCTGGGCCCTTGGATAAGTGGAATGGTGATTTATAAATGTTAAATACAAACAACCCACAGCATGTCTAGTTCTCTCATAAAGTATACATAAAGTCAACCTCCCCAGATGTTACCATGCATGTGGAACAGAAATATGTGGCAATCATATTCCTCTCTATCCCTGCATGGATTGTTGGCTCTCAGAAGCCAATGGAGCGAGCTTTGCCCGCCCATTTATTGTACTTTATCTCAAGCCAGGTTCACACACCAGTATGTACGGAAATGGTTTCTCAGAAAAGCAACCCTGTGGAACAAAATATGTTTCCTACTCACAGGAAGGTGTTGGGAAATTAGTTTGGTTTGCACATCGATACAAGCATGTCTAATTTAAATCTAAACAATATATCACACAAGGCAGCTTGCTCTCAAAAATCTATACATTTCCAAAGTTTGTGATGCAACATATACTCAAATACCCAACTGTTGTTCAGTCACATAGTTGATTCCGACCCTTTGCAACCCTTTGGACCACTGCACCCCAGGCACCCCTATCCTCCACCATCCTCCTCATCCCGCCCAGCTTTGTGCCCACTGCATCAACAATGCCATCTAATCATCTCATTTTCTACCGCCCTCTTCTTCTGCCCTTGACCTTTCCCAGCATCAAGGCCTTCTCAAGTGAATAATCTCTTCTCATTTGATGTCCAAAGTACTTTAGTTTCATCTTCAGTATTTGACAATGCAAGGAGCAGTAGGGGTTGATTTCTTTTAAGATCGACCTATTTGTTCTCTTTGCTGTTCAGGGTACTCTCAAAATTATTCTCCAGCACCACAGTTCAAAGGCGTCTAATCTTCTGTGCTCAGCCTTCCTTATGGTCCAGCTCTCACAAGCCATACATTACTAATGGAAATACCATTGCTTTGACTATGCAGACTTTCTCCATGCACACATGGGGAAAGATTGGCAGAGAAAGAATGTAGAGAATAAAATCCACACCAAAATGTTTATGCATGGAAAATAGTTTGGAAATAACTCTAGAATTTGTAGCTTTATTTCTTTATGCCCCCAGACATATCTACCTCACTGGTATTACTTCTAGGAACCTTTGGTATAATATGCTATATAGTTCCACAAAACAAAGGCATGTAAAATCAGGATCATCACCTTGTCTGTCATTATCAGAAGGGGAGCAATCCTGAAATGACCTGGCACTAACACAACAGCAGCTTCTGTACTAAAGAGGCTTTCCATGACCTATGGGAACCACATCCATCACGTATTGCTGCCTGTTTAAATGACCTTGATGCTAAAACATTACAGCCAAAATCCAGACAGATACTAGGAGTCACAGAGGGAGGATTTTTTAAAAAGGAGAAATAATCATGTACCCTGACCGCTTTGGAAACAAAGGCCCAGGCCTAGGCCTCCTCCTTCCTTCCCCACTTTCATAGAGGTCTTCATTTCATCATAAATGCACAATACAATTGCATTTCCTGGCCAACTGGGGCCACAGACAATTGGGCCATTGTTGTTTGCCGAACAATACAGCCAGTCAGCAGCTTATCTCCTGAGTCGCTCGCTTATCCCAAAAAATGTCGGCCCAGTAAATATATCAATAATGGACGTCCGGTCGCAACTGGCACACACAAAGTGGAAACCATTCCTCAATCACAGCCTCCAGAGGCTGTTCTCCTCCTCAATACACACACAAAATACACACCCCAGCCATGGCATTTTCCTTCTCTGCCTCTCATCCTCTCTTATCCAACAAGCAGTTCTGAAATTATCATTCACAATAATAAGAAGCAGAGAGGTACAGTCAGTTGTGAAATATGTTGTGTAAATGAATTAGGCTGCTGATATTATTATCCTCCCTGATGGAATAATTGTATTAAATTAAGCAGGGATGTTCACATGACAGGATGGGGGAATTAGATAATTCTCTTTCTTAGCACCAACATCTCCTCTCCTACTTGGATATTCCTCTGGTACTTTCCCCCTCTCCGTTTCCTCAAGTTCTGATTAAAAATAATGCTTTCCTTTCTCTTTCAAACAGGAAATTTATGCATCTACAAAGAAATACCACAGAAAGTCTCCCTTTTTTTTAAAAAAAGGTGGGGGATTTGAAAGACATCTTAAAGTCATAAATTTTAACCAGCATACAGGAGAGAAATGTGAATCATCTTTTAAAAAAAGATCCTGGACTAGTATAGAATTGCCCTTGAAACTATTATAGTTTCTATAACTGGCAAAGCACTTTACTGTGTTGATCATCCTTAAAACAAATCCTGCAACAACAAAAAATATACACTTACACTTTTCAGGTGAAGGAACAGACAATGGCAAAACATTAGAATGTAGAGGCTCATTTGCTATATGAAACACAAAACCTCAGCACACTCAGAAAGAAGCCTATCTTGGACAAATAGATTCTTTGGGAAAGTTGTCAGTAGCACACAAACTAGGTGTATGCTAGCTGTTTGTTTCAAGCTGGGATAGAGGGATCATAAAGATAGTCTTAAAAAGGAAGGACAGGATCTCTTCTCAGTCATCCAAGAGTGCAAGACACATAATAATGGGTTGAATCTACAGGAAGACAGATATAAGTGGAATATCAGGAAAAACTTCTTAACTGTTAGAACAGTACGACAATGGAAACAACTACCTCATCAAGTAGTAAATGCCCCAATGCTGGAGGTATTCAAGAGAAAACTGGACAACCATTTGTCAGATCTGGTTTGATCTGGATCCCTGCATTGAGTAGTGTTGTGATCCAGTCCTCGTCAGACTCTGAAGATGACTTGGATCAGGAGGCACTTCCTATGCCCAGTCCAGTTCTACCTGCACCTGAACCTGAGAATGTCCTGAACCAGGAATCTCAACCTGTTTCTGGCCCAACTCTGTTTCTCCAGACAGATGACCTGTCAGACCAGAAGTCTGACTCTGACAGTGATCAGCCTTTAGCTAGGAAAAGGTACAGAAAGGAGCTGCAGCTGAAACGCAAGCAAGCTAGAACTTGTTACCAGAGGAGGCTCCCAGCTGATACCCATTAGCTGGGAGACTTTTAAGCAAGCTTCGTCCAGCATTCAAGCATTGGTACAATTCTTCTGTGCAAAGACTGATGCCCTGCTTGACTTTGGATACCTCTTGAGATTTCCTGTCTAGACTCTGATCTGCCTGTTGTGATCCTAACTTCTCTGCCAACCCTGACAATGCCCCTGGACATTCTTTGAACTAGATACTTGCTTGAAATACTGGTAACCATATCTCGGCTTGCTCTTTCGACTTTGCTATTTGGACTCTCCTTGAATAGACTCTCTGTGTAGCACTGCTGACCTTGTGTAGCACTGACCTTGACCGCTGGGGTAGGTCAGCACAAGTTGGAAGTTGGACTCAATGGCCTCATTTTCCCCTTCTAACTCAATTGTTCTATGATTAGATTTCTGGTATCACCTGGGAGGATGTAGATTACGATGTCCCTAATGAATTTCCAGATTCTTCTTCTTCTTTTGTGTCCAGAAGTTTAAACTGCTAAATGAAACCAACTTCTTGGCTTTATCATTAGCCAAAATTAAATCCTCATTGGTACATGTTTCGGATACGACTGGCTTTCGAGCAAGGAAAACCTTTACCTTTACATGTTTCTAGTAGTAATCGGCAGACCTGCAAATGAGCCGAATTCTGCATCATTAGATCAAACCAATTTCCAAATCATGTCAGTTCACTCATTTGTTCATATTTGCTTGTGTTTAGGTGCATTCCCCAAAATTGTCATTTTTTAAAAAAAATCACATTTAAATATGTATTTAAATAATTACTGTTGAATGTGTGATATCACTAAAGGTTGGAACAAGTTTATTTCCCCCCACTCCAGAGAGTAAGACTCTGGCCACTGGATTAAAATTACAAGAAAAACAAAAGTCAGTTATACTTTTATTAGACTGCTAAAATATCACAACAGAAGGTTGCTTTCAGTTCCTACAGGTCTCTTTAGCAAGTTGGGTATTACACAGCTTAGTAGTGTTTCAGAAGACTCCCAAGTCTATGGCCAGATGTGCAGATCAGATTTCCTTGTTTAAAGCAAGTTCCAAAATGGTGGGATTTAGGGTTAGTTCAGAGGTAATAGGTTTCACATTTCATTTCAATTGATGTAGATTAGAATATCTTTCCCTGTCTTGTTAGACAAAGGGCTGCCAATAAGACAAGAAGGGAGATTCCAGCTAAAATTGAATGACAGTAAGAGCTGTTTAGCAGTGGGACAGGCTGCCTGGGAAGGTGATGGACTCTCCTTCACCTGAGATGTTTAAATCAAGGACTTTCTGGCTGGTGATCTTTTGTCACCAAGGTGTAGTAATGAACAACTGAGGATCATTCTGAACTCTACAATTCTGAGATTCAATAACCTATTATTCTTGCTAGAACATACAAGGACACAAAATACAGGTTGTCCCAAAAGCCACCATATATATGGAAAATGGGAAATTGTAGCTCAATGCATCTTTATTGACAAACTATTCATTACAAAAGCTTACTAAATATTTACTAAATATTCTGTACCTGTTGTCCAACTCTTTCTACCCCACCTCCCACCCCCAGTCTTCTTCTCCACTCATTGCAAACACATTCTGAGATATCGGTTGCTATGAATGGCAACTTTCAGGACACCCTATATGTACTTCATATAATCTAAAACATGGCATTTGATGCAAACTGTAGTACATACTAATTACATGAACTGCATTGCAACATTCAAAGAAATGTGTAGATTGGATAGGTTTGCTGCAAAAAGCACTGTGAGTAAAACCTGGAACCCCTAATTAGAGATACATTATATGTGAACATAGAATCTCTGCTCATGGCTATCCCTACTAATAGCCACTGACCAGTGGTTTTGTTTAACTATCCTTTTAAAGCTGCTGTGTACTCTTGTGAAAATGAACACTGCAAGTAATTTATAAATGTACAGTATATTTATTTTGGTTTGGAGGCAGTAAGTTTTTACCAAAACCTAATACCAAATTGAACTGGTAATAACTGTATGTGGGGAAAATTTATCTCTGTTTTCTGTTCATAATCCTTAATACATTTGCTCTTAATTATCTTTCTCCCCCACGTGATGACCCTCCTCATTTTAAAAACCCTATCACAATTTGGAATCAAAATTGCTGGGAGAAACATCAACAACTTGAGATATGCAGATGATACCACCCTAATGGCAGAAAGTGAAGAGGACTTAAAGAGGCTCCAGATTAAGTTGAAAGATGAAAATGCAAAAGTTGGCTTGAGACTCAATATCAAGAAAACCAAGATCATGGCAACAGGCCCTATTAGTCCCTGGAAAATAGATGGGGAAGAAGTAGAAGCAGTGACAGATTTTACTTTCCTAGGATCAAAGCTCACTGCAGATGGTGATTGCAGCCATGAAATAAAAAGGTGACTGATTCTTGGGAGGCAAGCGATGAGAAACCTGGGGAACATAGTGAAAAGTAGAGACATCACATTGCAAACAAAAATTCGCATAGTCAAAGCAATGGTATTTCCGGTGGCGTATGGTTGTGAGAGCTGGACCATTAGGAAAGCTGAGCACAGAAGAATAGATGCCGTTGAGATGTGGTGTTGGAGGAGAGTTTTGAGAGTCCCCTGGACAGTGAAGAGAACAAATAGGTCAATCTTAGAAGAAATCAACCCTGACTGCTCCCTTGAAGGTCAAATAGTAAAGATGAAGCTAAAGTATTTTGGACATCAAATGAGAAGAGAGGATTCACTTGAGAAAGCCTTAATGCTGGGAAAGGTGCAGGGCAAAAGAAAAAGGGGGCGGGCAAAAATGAGATGGCTAGATGGTATTGTAGAGACAGTGGGTATAGAACTGAGCGAGTTGAGGAGGATGGTGGAGGACAGAGGTGCCTGGCGGACAGTGGTCCATAGGGTCGCAAAGGGTCAGAATCAACTGTGCGACTGAACAACAAAATGGTTTAAATGACCTTGTGTTTCTTAGTTACTTTGATGGATTATTCTTATATTCCTTCCTGCCCCATCTCCATGATATCCAATCTGCTCCATGATATCTAATCTGGGAAATCCAAACCCGACCTCACATATTAATCTGCACCCACATTTAAATGGCACATACACTTCTGTACATTACCAAACATATATATCAGGTTTTTTTCAACCTTACTGGGCCATGGGCTGGACAATTTCCCCTCACACTACACCATGGACTGGATGCAATGATGGTGGGTGTATTTGTGCATACATGGCCACTTCCAGGGCCGCTGCTATGGGCCGGATGGAACAACATCAGTGGCTGGGTCCAGCCCACGGTCCATAGGTTATAAACCCCTGATGTATATCCTATAACAATGATGGTGAACCTTAGCATTCTAGCTATTCTTAAACTTCAATTCCCATAAACCCTGATCAGTAGGAGTGCTGGCTTAGGCTTCTGGTAATTGAAGTCCAAGAAAAACTGGAGTGCAAAAGTTCACCATCAATGTCCTATAATGTACAATTACAATGTTAGCATTGGATGGGTCTGCTAATTTGACTTGCCCTTCAATTCTCAATTCTCTCAATTTTAAATCCACTCCACTCTTTTCCTCCATCAGTTACATGGGGTATACACATATTTTCATGCAGATTTCCCTATCTGTGCAATTTCTCGATATGTTTCCTGCTAACACAGACTGCAAATAACTCTCCTTCATATAATGCACTCTAATACACTGCTCTCACCAATGCATACTCAGCTATGCACATTTTCCCCCAATAATCATATTTTTACAACCACTTTCTACAAAAGCCATGAGAATATATGTGCACAAAGCATTTAAACAATATGAAGATATAGAGAGCCTGCTACATGTGCCATTCTGAGTTAGTGCCGAACCATTGTTCGGATGATGCAGCCTGAAATGCCCATTTACTCACAAAACCCACTGTGTAATCCTGGTCACTATATCTCAGCCCAGGACAAATGCAAGATGCAAAAATAGTTAATATTAATCATAAAGAGGAAGGCCAGGATCTGTTCTCAATCATCCCAGAGTGCAGGATGCCTAATGGGCTTGAACTAAATGAAGCAGAAGCATTCAAGACAAAATTAGACAACCATCTCTCATATCTGTTTGGATTTAGATTCCTGCATTGAGCAGAGGGTTAGACTCAATGGCCTAAAAGAAACCTGGGGAACATAGTCAAAAGTAGAGACATCACCTTGCAAACAAAAATTCACATACAGTAATACCTCGGATAACGTTTACCTCGGATAACGCTAAAATCGCATAACGTTAAGTAATCTGGGGAGGAGAATTGGATCGAATAACGTTAAGGTCCTATGGGATGTATCGGATAACAACCGCTAAAGCCTGTGCAGTTACAATGTATCTCTATGGAGCTTTAACGTTATCCCATACATCCCATAGGATTTTAACATGCATCGGATAACACTAAAAATCGGATAACACCAAGACTTGTGGAACCAAGTCTTAGCGTTATCTGAGGTATTACTGTAGTCAAGGCAATGATATTGACTGTAAGCCACCCTGAGTCACTTAAGCGAGTGGGCGGCAATATAAATCTGAACAAACAAACAAACAATGATACAGTGGTACCTCGCTTAAAGAGCATAATGCGTTCCACAGGACTGCTCTTTAAGCGAGTTTGCTCTTTAAGTGAAACACCATTGTAAGTGACCAATGGTGGGGGGGGGGATTGTGAACCCCAATTTATTTGTTAAGCGAGTTTTTGCTTGGTTTTATTTGTTAAGCGAAGCAAACATTCAGAGAAAATTCTGCTCTTTAAGCAAGTTACTCTTTAAGCGAGACGCTATTTATGCGAAGTTTGACTGTATTCTCGGTGGCAATGTATGGGTGTGAGAGCTGGACCATTAGGAAAGCTCAGTGCAGAAGAATAGATGCCTTTGAAACGTGGTGTTGTAGGAGAGTTTTGAGAGTCCCCTGGGCAGCGAGGAGAACAAATAGATCAATCTTAGAAGAAATCAACCCTGACTGCTCCCTAGAAGGTCAAATAGTAAAGATAAAGATAAAGTACTTTGGACATCAAATGAGAAGAGATGACTCACTTGAGAAAGCCTTGATGCTGGGAAAAGTGGAGGGCAAAAGAAGAACGGGGTGACCAAAAATGAGATGTCTAGATGGTATTGTAGACGCAATGGGCACAGAGCTGGGTGGGTTGAGGAAGATGGTGGAGCACAGGGGTGCCTGGTGGGCAGTGGTCCATGGGGTCACAAAGGGTCGGAATCGACTGTGCGACTGAACAACAAAACTCAGTGATTTTATGTCATTCTATGATATGCAATGTATGCCATTTGCAATTTTGTGTAAATTAGTGCTCATAGCACACACAATGGGAATGCATGCATTATTTGGTAAGTTCTTCTGGAAATAGTCATTCAGTATAGAAAAGGTTTCACTTGCTCAAAAGACAGTCGTGTCTCACTCTAGGTGCAGTACTCATTTCCGTTTAGAGCCAAAGAGCCACCACCATCTGTGCATCCGCAGATGTTTCCATGGTGATGTGACAAGCATGACTAGATTCTGGAGCACATGGAATGCTGTTACCTTTCCTGCCAAGGTGGTACCTATTTATCTACGGTACATGCAATTTCTTGATTTCAAACTGTTAGGTTGGCAGGAGCTGAGACAGACAATGGGTGCTCATTCCATCATACAGCACTCAAACTGCTGACCTGCCAATCTTCTGGCCCTCAAGTTTTTTTGGGCCGTGGGGTGGTCACATGGTTCAGTTGCCTGTTCACGTGGTTCCTTCCACTGGAAGTGGAATTAAAATGTGTCTTGCAATCTGTTTTGCAACAGATATGTTTTGCAACAGGATGAGATAAATTTTAGGCTGCCATTTTCTCTGCCAAAACCAGGGGTGCCCAACCTATGGCCAATGGGCCAGATACAGCCCCTGATGGCAATTTATCCGGCCCATGCTGTCCTCATTGCTCCCAGAAGTGGAAGTAAAACACTTCCCATACGGGTGCATTAGACTCCCACTTCCAGGAGAGACGAGGGCAGCATGGGCCAGATAAATTGCCATTGGGGGCTGGATCCGGCCCATGGGCCATAGTTTGAGCACCCCAGAATTTAACCATTAAGCCACTGCAATCCCTTATCATGTAGCATAAGTATCCCCAATTGCCACTGACTGGACGTCATCCTTAGATTTGCTAATCCAAAGCTTTCTTTTGTGTAGTCCTGGAGGCAGAGGCCCTCAGTTCCTAAGTGTATTGAGCTGTTTCCAGTTATGCCAGCAATAGAGATATGACTTAATCATTCTGCTGTTGCACAGAGTTCATCCTCCACCCTCTCCTTCCCTTTTATAGCCTGCAGCTGGCTGTCAGACAAACAACAAATACTACTTTTAATTTTTTTTGTTTCAGGTTGCCTCCTCCTTCCTTGCTCCCCTCCCTTCCTTGTCCTCTTTTGTTTCCTTAACCATGATGCCTTGCTGCTTCAAAGAACATACAGTATCCGGTTACAATGACTTGTTTGCTTGCCCAAAAACCATCGGCTTTTATGCCCATCTATTCCATATGCTGTTTTGCAGAGATAGTGAGTTGGCCTGTTGTTTCCCCCCAATGCTTTTGGCAACACAGATTCTCCCTATTTTTTACACAGTTTGTCAATAGAGTTTTTAAAAAGGCAGAAAACTGAACAAAATCTTCATTGACATCAACAGTTCCAGTGTATTTGTGTGTGTGTTTCATGTGGCATCAAAGTAATTTCAAAACACGGCTCTGCGGAGACCTCCTGAACCTACGCTCACAGGACTACAAATGACCTCCTAGAACCTGCCTTCTCCCAATACTCTCTTTAGTATTATCTAGAATCCCCCTCAAGGATTGTTGACTTGCCATGGCGAGGGGACTTGCGTGGTTCAATGAGGCAATGGGCTATGCTGTGCAGGGCCACTCAAGATGGACAGGCCATAGCAGAGAACTCAGACTAAACACAATCCACTGGTGAAGAAACTGGCAATCCATGCCAGTACCATTGCCAAGAGAACCCCATGGACAGTATCAAAAAACTAAACGATATGATGCTGGAAGATGAACTCCTCAGGTTGGAAGGTGTCTGATATGCTACTGGGTAAGAGCAAAGGACAAGTACAAGTAGCCACAGAAAGCATGAAGCAGCTGAACCAAAGCTGAAAGGCTGCTCAGCTATGGATAGATCTGATGGTGAAAGGAAAGTCAGATGCTGTTATGAACAATATTGCATAGGAACCTGGTATGTAAGATCTATAACTCAAGGCAAGATGGATATGGTCAAAAATGAGATGGAAAGACTGAGCATTGATATCTTGGGAATCAGTGGACTAAAGTGGACAAGAATGGGCAAATTTAACTCAGGGGACCATTAAAGAATCCCTTAGAACAGGAGTTCTCAACCATTTAAAGCTGGGGGCCAGGTCATGCTCCCTCAGACAGCTTCGGGGGCCTAATGGCCATTTTACCCTTCCTCCATCACGTGGCACTTCTGGGTGTGGTGGAGGCAGTGGGAGTGGGGTGTGTGTCACATGAAATGGCACCATAGGCCACATCTGATCCAGGGGCTGCAGGTTGAGAATCCCTGCCTTAGAAGAAATGGACTTGCCCTTATAGTAAATAAAAGAGTGAGGAAAGCAGTAATGGGATTTTTTTGTTGTTCAGTCGCACAGTCGATTCCGACCCTCTGCGACCCCATGGACCACTGACCGCCAGGCACTCCTGTCCTCCACCATCCCCCTCAACTCGCTCAGCTCTGTGCCCATTGTCTCCACGATACCATCTAGCCATCTCATCTTGGGCCGTCCCCTTCTTCTTTTGCCCTCGACCCTTCCAAGCATCAAAGCTTTCTCAAGTGAATCCTCTCTTCTCATTTGATGTCCAAAGTACTTTAGCCTCATCTTTATTATTTGACCTTCTAAGGAACAGTCAGGGATGATTTCTTCTAAGATTGACCTATTTGTTCTCCTCGCTGTCCATGGGACTCTCAAAACTCTCCTCCAACACCACATCTCAAAGGCGTCTATTCTTCTCCGTTCAGCTTTCCTAATGGTCCAACTCTCGCAACCATACATTGCAACAGGGAATACCATTGCCTTGACTATGCAAATTTTTGTTTTCAATGTGATGTCTCTACTTTTCACTATGCTCCCCAGGTTTCTCATTGCTTGCCTCCCAAGAATCAGTCGCCTTTTTATTTCATGGCTGCAATCACCATCTGCAGTGAGCTTAGATCCTAAGAAAGTAAAATCTGTCACTGCTTCTACTTCTTCCCCATCTATTTTCCAGGGACAGAGAGGGCCTGTTGCCATTATCTTGGTTTTCTTGATATTGAGTCTCAAGCCAGCCTTTTCACTTTCTTCTTTCAACCTAATTAGGAGCTTCTTTAGGTCCTCCTCACTTTCTGCCATGAGGGTGGTATCATCTGCATATCTCAAATTGTTGATGTTTCTCCCAGCAATTTTGATCCCAAATTGTGATTCCTCCATTCCTGCATTGCGCATTATGTGCTCTGTGTATAAATTGAATAAGCATGGTGACAAAATGCAGCCTTGTCTTACTCCTTTTCCTATTCCAAACCACTCCGTCATTCCATTTTCTGTCCTAACTGTTGCTTCTTGATTCATGTACAGATTTCTCATGAGGCATATAAGGTGTTCTGGTATTCCCATCTCTTTAATTATTTGCCACATTTTGTTGTGGTCGACACAATCAAAAGCCTTCGTCTAATCAATGAAACAGAAGTGGACTTGTTTCTGATATTCCTTTGTTTTTTCCATGATCCATCTTATGTTGGCGATATGATCTCTAGTCCCCCTGCCTCTTCTGAAACCCGCCTGCACTTCTGGTAATTCTCTCTCCACATACTGTTGCAGTCTATCCTGTATTATCTTGAGCATCACCTTGCTAGCGTGAGGGATGAGCGCAATTGTTCGATAATTTGAACATTCTTTGGCATTACCCTTTTTGGGGAGTGGAACGTATACAGATCTTTTCCAATCCTGTGGCCATTGTTTTGTTTTCCAAATCTGCTGGCATATAGAATGCAATAATTTGATTCCATCATCTTGTAGTGCTTTGAAAAGTTCAACTTGGATACCATCAACTCCACTAGCTTTGTTGTTTGCAGTGTTTTTTAGGGCCTTTCTGACTTCACTCTCTAGAATGTCTGGCTCATGTTCAATGTTCTCATCATTGTGATTATCAGGGGTGTTGAGGTCCTTTTTGTATAGTTCCTCTGTGTACTCTTTCCATCTTTTCTTAATCTCTTCTGCATCTGCTAACTCCTTGCCATCTTTGTCTTTTATCATGGTCATTTTCGCTTTAAATGTTCCCTTGAGTTCCCCAATTTTTTTGAAAAGATCTCTAGTCCTACCCCTGATATTGTTTTCCTCTATTTCTGTGCACTGTTCGTTCAGGTACGTTTCCTTATCTCTCCTTGCTTTTCTTTGAAATTCTGTATTCAAGTGATTGTATTTTTTCCTTTCTCCTTGGCATTTTGCATTCCTTCTGTCCTCTGCTATTTTAAGAGCCTCCTCGGATAACCACTTAGCTTTCTTACGCTTCTTTTCTTTTGGTATGGTTTTTCTTGCTGCCTCCTGCATGATGTCCCGCATCTCTGTCCATAATTCTTCTGGCACTCTGTCTATCTGGTCCAAGCCATTAAATCTGTTCCACACCTCCACTGTGTATTCCCAAGGAATGTTTTCTATGTCATATCTTTCTGGCCTAATTGTTTTTCCTATTTTCTTTAGTCTAAGCCTGAATTTTGCAATCAGTAGGTTGTGATCTGAGTAATGGGATACAATCTTAAAAATGACAGAATGATGTCAGTCTGAATTCAAGGCAAATAACTCAGCATGATTGGAAAAGGTCAGTTCATGTTCCAGTTCCAAAGAAGGGCAATGCCAAAGAATGTTCACATTATCATACAATTGCACTCATCTCACACGCTAGCTAAGTAATGCTCAAGATTTTACAAGCTAGGCTTCAGCAGTATGTGGATTGAGAACTTCCAGAAGTACAAGCTGGGTTCTGAAGAGGCAGGGGAACTAGAGACAAAATTGCCAACATTCACTGGATCATGGAGAAAGCAAGGGAGTACCAGAAAAACATTCACTTCTGTTTCATTGACTACACCAAAGCCTTTGATTGTATGGATCACAATAAACTGTGACAAGTCCTTAAAGAGATGGGGGGGGGGGTACCAGAGCACCTCATCTGTCTTCTGAGAAATCTGTATGTGAGTCAAGAAGCAACAGTTAGGACATGATACAGAATGACATATTGGTTTAGAATAAGAAAAGGAGTATGACAAGGCTGTATATTGTCACACTGCTTATTTAACTTATATGCAGAGTACATCATGTGTAATGCAGGGCTGGATGAAGCACAAACTGGAATTAAGATTGCTTGGAGAAACATCAACAAACTGAGATATGCAGATGATACTACCCCAATGGCAGAAAGTGAAGAAGACCTAAAGACACTCTTGATGAGGGTGAAAGTTGTTGTTGTTGTTGTTGTTGTTGTTGTTGTTGTTGTTGTTGTTGTTGTTGTTGTTGTTGAGTAGTCACACAGTCAATTTTGATCCCCTGTGGCTCCATGGACCATTGCATGCTAGGCACCCCTATTCTTCACCATCCTTCTCAACTCGCCCAACTCTGTCCCATTGCATCAACAATACCATCTAGCCATCTCATTTTCTGCTGCCCCCTCTTTCTTTTGCCCTCCAACTTTCCCAGCATCAAGGCTTTCTCAAGTGAATCCTCTCTTCTCATTTGATGTCCAAAGTACTTTAGATTCATCTTCACTATTTGACCTTCTAAGGAGCAGCCAGGGTTGATTTTTTCTAAGATCAACCTATTTGTTCTCCTCACTGTCCGGGGTACTCTCAAGACTCTCCCCCAACACCACATTTCAAAGGCATCTATTCTGCGTTCAGCTTTCCTAATGGTCCAGCTGTCACAACCATACATTACTACCGGGAATACCATTGCCTGAAACTCAACATTAACACACACACACACACACCCTATCATGGTATCTGGCCCCATCACTCCCAGCCAAAAGGAAGGGGAAGAAATGGAAGCAGTGACAGACTTTACCTTCTTGGGATCTAAGATTACTGTGGATGGTGACTGTAACCATTAAGATGCTTACTTCTTGGGAGGCAAGCTATGAGAAACCTAGGCAGCATAATAAAAAGGACATCACCCTGTCAACTAAAGTCTGCATAGTCAAAGCAATGGTCTTCCCAGTAGTAATGTATGGCTGTGAGATCTGGACCATAAGGAAGGCTGAGTGCAGAAGAATAGACACATTTGAACTGTGGCACTGGAGGAAACTCTTGAGAGCCTCCTGGACTGCAAATCAGTCAATCCTAAAGGAAATCAACCCTGGCTGCTCCTTGGAGGGACAAATACTGAAGCTGAAGCTCAAGTACTTTGGCTACCAAATGAGAAGAGAGGACTCACTTGAGAAGGCCCTGATGTTGGGAAAGATTAAAGGCAAAAGGAGAAAGGGGTGATAGAGGATGAGATCGCTAGATGGCATCATTGATACAGTGGGTATAGATCTAGGTGGGCTACAGAGGATGGCAGATGACAGAAGAGCCTGGCATGCAGTGATCCATGGCGTCGCAAAGGTTTGGACTCGACTGTGCAACTGAACAACAGCAAATTATCTAGAATGCTCAAATGCTAACCAATGCTCTAATTTGCAAGGCAAAGCAATGGGAATCTAAGGTGAAAACTCTGGCCATCCAGATTTGCAGGAGGTATGGTTAGAGCAGAGCTACCTAACATTTTGCGAACAAGGCTGGTTGATAACTTCCTCCTTTCTCTCCTTTATGCTCTCTCTCTCTCTCTTTTCCCCTTTGGCCACCTAGTTGCCATAGCATTAAGGCAACAAGCTTTTGAAATAAAAATAGAATAAAATAAAATGGAAGAGGAAGTCAGACCTAGGCACCTGGTTTGTGAGGAAATGATTCAAACATCAGTTATCTTCCCTACTGCTCTCCTTCTCTCTGCTTTAGTTGGGTGCAATGGCTTCAAACAGAGTGGCTATACACTATTCCACATTGGCACAAGTGGTCAGGTAGAACCAAAGAAGAATTTTGACTGAAATGGTGAACAGCCGTTGCTACCATTCCAAAGGTGTATCAACATTACAGTTATAGCAATGGGATCCGTTTAAACTGTTATACCTCCCTCCTACGGAATCTTGGGATTTGTAGTTTGAGGACATCCTCTCTGCCAGAGGTTCCTCAAACTTGGCTCTCCAGATGTTCTTGGACTTCAATTCCCGGAGGCCCTGATCAACAGGAGTGCTGACTTGGAATTCTGGTAACTGAAGTCCAAGACGACTTGGGGACCCAAGGTTGATAAACCCTGCTCTGGTCCATTGTCTTGCACTACAGTAGATAATTCTAAGGACCTCGTTAAACCACAGATCCCAGAATTCTTTGAGTCTGACATATTATCCACCAGCTCACTAGTTTAATTCACGATAAATGCAATTACAATTTCATCCTTCAGAGGCCAGATAAAGAAAGGGCACTTCCAGAAGCCAATTTCTTTACCTTGCTTCAGCAACCCATGCAATTTGATTTACGAGCATTTGTAATGGGAGATGTAACCTCCCAACACTGTCAAAATATATTAAGGAAATAACAGATAATAGGATTAAGCAACACATTTGGCCAAACACAGATAGGACAATATACCGGAAGAACATCCTGTCATAAAGTGCAGCTGTGAAGTAATGCAAAAATTTATTTATTTATTTATTTATTTGTTTACATTTACACCCTGCCATTATCCAATTTAAAACAATTAAAAACACATTACTTACAATAAGAATTAAAATTAAAAGTTAAAAGATTAAAAAGTTAAAAAAAAAAACAACCAACAGGGAGAGAGGTGGGGTATTCAAAGAAGCCAGCCAGCTGAGCTGACCATCTGACCCGCACCCCACACATGCCCCACCAACCAGGTCTTCACACCCTTACTGAAGGGCAGCAGCTTTGTCTGGAGACACAACTCACTCAGCAGGAAGTTCCATAGGGCCGGAGCGGACACAGGGCTGGAGCGTGCTAGAGAGGTGAGCCTCTCTAGCTGATGGTATGACCAGAGCCCCTCTCTGGTCCACTCTGGTGGGACGGACAGATGTTCTCGGGGTGACACGGTCTCTTAAGTATCCTGGCCCACTACCATGTAGCGCTTTAAAGGTGATAACCAACACCTTGAATTGCACCCGGAGGCATACTGGAAGCCGGTGCAGCTCTTGGAGAAGTGGTGAGGCACGAGAATAACACCTGCCCCCCATCACAACCCAAGCAGCCACATTCTGGACCAGTTGAAGCCTCTGAATGGTCACCAAGGGCAGCCCCATGTAGAGTGCATTACAGTAATCAAGTCTGGAGGTGACCAAACTGTGTGATCATGAGCAAGGAGTCCCAATCTAGGAGTGGGCGCAACTGGCGCACAATACGGAGTTGTGGAAAAGCCCTCCTGGCCACGACTGCCACTTGCTCTTTGAGCAGGAGTCATGAGTCTAGAAGGACCCCCAGATTACGCACTGGGTCTGTTTGGGGCAAAACTGCCACATCCAGAACCAAAGATGGTAGCTCCCAAGATAGTGCAGGACTCCTACCCACAGCCACTCAGTCTTGCCAGGATTCAGTTGTAGCCCTTTGTCCCCCACCAGACCCTGACAGCCTCCAGGCACCTGGAAAGGACTTCCACTACATCACTAGGGTCCCCACAGACCGATATAACTGGGTATCATCTGCATATTGATGATACCTCACCCAGTGGGAATGGATGATCTCACCCAGCGGTTTCATGTAGATGTTAAATAGGAGAGGTTAGAGAACCGAGCCCTGAGACACCACATATTGGAGCAGGGCTGGATTTGTCACTCTCCAACCACACCGACTGGGTCTGGCCCCTCAGAAATGAGGAAAACCAGGACCACACAGTGCCCTGGATCCCCAATCCTTGGAGTCTTTCCTGGAGGATACTGTGGTCGATGGTATCAAAAGCCGCTGAGAGGTCAAGAAGAGCCACGATGGATGGATATCCGCCATCCCCCCTCTCCAGAGATAATCCACCACCGCGACCAATGCAGTTTCCGTACCATATCCAGGCCTGATTCCTGACTGGAAGGGGTCCAGATAATCCGTTGCATCCAGGATCTCCTGTAACCACTATGCTACTGCCTTCTCCAAAACCTTACCCAAAAAGGGCAGGTTGGACACGGGCCGATAATTTGCCATTATTGCTGGGTCAAGGGATGTTTTAAAGGTGCTGGAAAAAACCCCTCCCACAGTGAAGAATTGATAATTGCCTCGACCCAACCGCCTGTCACCATCCTGGTAGATTTAATTAACCAGGCAGGGCACTGATCTAACACACAGGCAGTGCCACGGACAGCTCCCAGGAGCCTGTCCACTTCCTCAGGGACAACTGGATTGAACTGATCCCAGATAACACAGCAAGACTGTGCTTCAGTCAACCTCAGCTCTACATTTTCCATGCCGGGATTCAACTTTGAGCAAATCCGAGTGATTTTCTCTGCCAGATAATCGGCAAAAGCCTCGGCCGTCCCCTGCCAACCGGGGCACGATCCCCTCTACTGAGTAGGGACTTGGTTACCCGGAACAGGTTGCCGGGTGATTATCTGCAGAGGCAACGAGGGCGGTGAAGTACTGATGTTTCACTGCCTCCATCCCTGAACAAGTGATGTGCAAATATTTGGTACCATTTTCCCCAAAATGAAAGCCTGACCCTTTGTTACTAGTCAAGTTCAGCAGTAATTCTCCACACAGAGAGGTTGAGATTATATCTGCTTCCCATGTTAAAGATGAGGAACTGCTCAGAGAAAAAAAAAGAAACAGTAACCTTCCTTCAGTGCCATTAACTTCACTAATTGCAAAAGGATTTAAACCTAGATTTCTGAGGGTTAATCACTCAAAGACCTGGCACTGGATAAATTAAGCTGTCAATCAGTTTTTATTTCTCCCCCATTTGCATCTGTTTGAAAGTAAAATCTCTACTTCACCCCCCAACATAATTCCTTCCATCTCAAACTATGTGAATTATCAAGCCCAAAGAGGAATGGAAGTCTCACCTATCCCTAATTTTCAGGGAAGGAGGGGGGCTTAAGTAGAACTGACCACGCACTGTGGTGTATTATATAGTCTCTCCAGATCATTTACAATCCCAAATAATTAGAGCATTGTTCTATTGGTCTTCCACACCACAGCTGCTTTGTTTCAATGCTACTCAGTCTCTAAAGCAGCCTCCCATAAATAAATCCAGGCGAGCTGCTAAACAGGAAATGAGTGTTTTAGCTCCAGATCAGGAGGGATTCACACAGCCTGGGTAAATCTCTGGGCGGAGGCTAGAAGCCCATTTCTACTTTGCTTCAAACAATAAACAATATGCAAGATTTCATATTGTATTTTTCATGTGTAAGAGAGACAGGCAGACAGGCAGACCAAATGATAGAAAAATGATGTCGAAATGAAAGGGAGATTCCTTTCTCATGGAAAGAAACACTTTTCCTCAACACATTGAATGGACAGCATTCAGAATGAATAACTGTCATTGGCAAAGCTCTTTAGCAGCATTCATTAAATTAACTCTCAATGTGCTATCATTATCCTCGCACTGAAAATAAAGATGACCCAGGTCCCAACTCACACTAGATCACTGAGTGACTTGCCCATTGCCATAAAAGAAATAAATTGTGGAATCAAACAGCAGCTGCTAAGATTGGGCAGATTTCTGTGTGATAAGATGGGTCCAGCTAGGAGAAACCAAGTGTAAATACCAACAAGTTAGTAACCACCGGCAACTCATTCTCAGGGAAGTGTTGAACCTGCTTATCAGTACCCCTATTTAAGGGACAGTAGCAGAGGTAAAGAGGATGCAGGGCAGTGGCTGAGTGGCTAAGATGCTGAGCTTGATGACTGGAAGGTCAGCAGGACAGCAGTTCAAGACTTGAGTGTTGCATGACAGACTGAGCAGTTGTTGTCTGTCCCAGTTCCTGCCAATCTAGCAGTTTGAAAGCAAAAAATTGCAAGTAGATAAACAGGTACCAGTGTGGCAGGAAAGATAACAGCATTTCCATGTTCTTTGGCATGTCATCATGCCTGACACATGACCATGGAAATGTCTGCAGAAGCAGACAGCCCTGCCTCTTTGGCTGAAAATGGAGATGAGCACCTCCCCTTAGAGTCAGACATGACTGGCTTTTGAGCAAGGGTGACCTGTATCTCCTGTAGTCTCTTATCTAAGTTCCTTTGGTCACAGCAAAAAAGACAATGAGTCTGAGGATGAGTAAGTTTGCAGGCAAGTACATGTGAAATCAGATATTCTTTGACATACTCTGATTCTGAGCCATTTGGGTTGGAAATGTCAGCACCAACTATGAACTGGATCTGGAACCTGATTGAACACCAGTGTAGTTGTTGAAGTAACAGTACTATACTGTGTGATTCAAGCAACCATTCTCAGTTAGTAGCCTAGCAACTCTGTAGTATCCCTGTGTAAAATATCTACTCTACTACTAAACTACAAGCTTCTCAATTTTCAAACGTAGCCCATGTTCAACACGTTGCAATAATCCAGGCAACAGGTTACCAGGTAAATATCATCAGCCTGTCTCTATCCAGATGTGAAACTGTACTTCACAGACTCTATAACTGAATTACACTCATACCTCGCATAATGAAATTAATTTGTTCTGTGAGGCTGCTTGCTATGTGAGTTTTTTTTGCTATGCGAGTTTTTTTCGCATAGTGAAAATTCCTATGGGAAAACTTGCATAATAAAAATTTCTATGGAAAAACTCGCATAGCGAATTTTTTTCATTATGCAAGTTTTCCCCATAGAAATGCTCGTTATGCAAGTTTTTCCATAGGGAAAGTCCGACTCGCATAGCGAAAATTTTTGTTATGTGAGTCAGATTGCTTTTTGAAAAACCTGCTCGTTATGCGAGTTTTTCGCTAAGCGAGTCACTCACTAAGCGAGGTTTGACTGTATAGTTTCTTTCTTTTAAAAGGCTCTAGGGTACAGTCCAATTCAAAGGTGTGTCATTAAAACTGTGCTATGCTTGAAGTAGGCTATACAAAGCTATTTCCCACTTTCTGTTTCTTAAAGAATGGGTTTGGGCTGTTGCTGAAAAGGCTTTTTGGAAGTCACTAGTTTGTAGGAACACCATAAGTTGGAAGTGAGTTGGCAGCATATAACAGCAACAAAGAGAGCAGGTAAAGCGGGAAATATCCTCAGAATATCAAGAGAGAGAAGAAGCCAAACAAGGACTGGAGAAGTTATGCCGTGCTATATACATTTGGGTACATTTGAAATGAGCAACAAGAAAACAGAGGCTGTGCTGATCAAAGTCTACCACCTCTTTCCACTGTGGGTGACACCTATGCTTGAAGCAACCAAACACCTCAACCCCACTCCTACAAAAGGAATTAATTTCAAAAAGAAGCCAAACCAAAGCACAATGCTATCAAAACAAATTAGTCAGACCATTCATGCTGCTATGGTCATATACAAGAGAAGAAAAATATGATTTGCAAAGTTCTGAATTCTAGGGGTCTTTTAAAAAAAAGAGGTGGGGGGGTAGAAAGGGAAAGTGCACAAAAGCAGCAGAAGGGTCAAACGTACTTGAGAAGAAAAAAGATCAAAGCATGTGGACAACCTGCAGATGATAGAAAGATTCCTTTTCAAAACCCACCTAAACTTTGCCTGACTTTGTATCTCTCTCCCTAGGCTGTCTGCATAGACTTTTGTATCAGTTCATAAACGTCACTCAGAACCTGCTATGCTAGAATTGTGCCAAAGCTTTTATGGATCTTGGATGAAACAAGCAGGGTTTGGATACTTCTGCCTTCCCAATGCTGATGCCTGCAGGCTAAGTCCAATTTACAACCTGATTCAATTGAGAAGCAAGCTGCATGCTGAGTTCAGGGGGACTTAATACCTAGTAACATTGTCATTCCAATAGACCAAAACGGCCATGAGCCAAATGAGTTGACATTAGGCCAGGTGGAACTGTACTGAGTCCAAACACTTTCTAACCTAGACACGTTGGATATTATTTAGGACTTTCCTCCTGGCATAACCTCAAGTGAGCTTTATGGTTGTGTCCATGTACAGAAGGAGGTTTGGACCTGTCATAATTTGACTCAATCCTTTCTCTGCCACTTCTTTCCTTCTTTCCAGCTCTTAATCTGGCAGATCACAGATAGCAGAGTTCTGCCCTCTACTTGCTATAGCAAATATTAAGAAATTCCTCAGCATTATATAGTATTGTTTGGAGAAGATTGCACTTTTGCAACACCAGGGCAAGAAACTTTATGGACATTTAAAGGAGTAGGGGCCATACATTAAACATGTATTTCCTACTGCTATCTAAGGGATAAATATGTTGTCCTGATGTTGGGATGGCTATGCTGCTCTCCCCATGAGCACAAACATCTTTGAAATTGCACTATTGAATACAAAGTACAGTGTGCTTGAAACTGGAGTAGATGATGGCACTCTCTGTGTTTGTAAGGCCAATTCACACAATACCAACCAAAGATGGGGAAATTAGTAGAAAAGGGTTAACAGCATTGTTAACTATTTCTTAGTCAAAATATATTCAGTGAAATTTCTTTGGAAGGGCAAGTTTTAAAATAAGAGGAGCACAATTTTGTTGCAACAAAGACAACGTCCTTTCCAAGCCATCCTTATTATTAGTAGTATCAAATATTTCAATCTTGTAATGTACAGCTAATTAAACAATGAAGGCTGACAAGATTTGTTCATTTAATATTCTGCAGGCTGCACGTGTGCCAACATATCATCTTCAGTGTTCACTAAGGCCTACTCCTAAGAAATATATTCAAGGGTTTACTGTTTTTTAGTTGTACAGTCAAGTCTGACCTTTTGTGACCCCATGGACCACAATACACCAGGCTGCTCTGTCATCTGCTGTCTTTGAGAGTCTGGTCAGATCCACACCCACCGCATCAACACTCATCGTTGTTTTCGGCTGCAACTTGCATCCAAGAATGCATTTTTTTCCTGAAGAAGGAAAAATGCAATTGGTGGAAAATTGTTTAAGGTGAATCCCAGGTTGCCATGAAGTGACCCACACACTATGATCACGGAGCCATCTCCAGTGGCACATATGAAATGAGACATGCAGCATTTAACACAGAGACTGCAATGGACTGCCACAGCCTTGAGGATATTATCAAGGTGTGCCTTCACAGCCAGTCCATCTGGCATGACCTCTTTCAGCTCCATGAACATTGGGAATTAGAGTTCCTCCTCTGCTCATTTTGCCATTGGGTCCAGTATGACAGTTTCCAGTGGCATTTCCTTCACTGAGGAGACCATTACCCCACCTAAAGGGGCTCATCCACCCATAGCTGTTGGCCCTTTTAAAGAGTCAGGTTATTTACTGCCACCCAACACTTGGCATTGAGTTGCTGGCTATATGGTCTACTCCCATGATGGTGAACCTTGGCACTCCAGATGTTCTTGGACTTCAATTCCCAGAAGCCCAAGCACCATGAGAATCCACACGAATGGCTTTACTGCGATTCATCCAGCCCACTCTGCCCTCATTGCATTCAGAAGCGGAAGTAAAACATGCCCATATGGGTGCGTTTTACTTCTGCTTCCGGGAATGACAAGGGCAGTGCGGGCCAGATGAATCACAGTAAACCCATTTGTGTGGATTCACAGGATGCTTGGGCTTCTGAGAATTGAAGTCCAAGAACATCTGGAGTGCCAAGGTTCACCATCATGGGTCTACTCCATTACCATAGCAGGATGTCCAGCCAGACATACTAACCATATCAGTTGCTCCCTCATCCTTTTGCCTTCAATCTTTCCCATCACCAGGGCTTTCTCCAGTGATTAAGTTTGCAGTTCTCAAGGATTAGTTACTTAATAGTGCAAAAGGGTGCAGATTTACTATAAATAGAATGATTAAAAAAGAATGCTACTGTTTTCTTATTCCTATGTATAGGTTTGGAGGATAGATAGCTTGGTGGCTTAGGTATCTGGTTGTGGAGCCAAAGTTTTGGCGTTTGATTCCCTACTATCCCTCCTGAGAGAGGAGCCAACCTGTGTAGCCATGAATAAACTGCAGAGTCCCAGGCTGCCCATCTCTGTAATGTCACATCATTGGGCTACTTCATCCAAATATATCCTTAGGCCATAGTAGTTCGCCAGCTGACCAGATCTGGAAAACAAAAACAAGCCCAAAACTCTAGCCTGCCTTGTGTTGTAATCTCTAGGTCTGTTGCTAGATTTGTATGGGGTGGGTGGGTGGGAGCCAGACAGTGACCTCAACTCTAAAAAGGATTTTGCAACTGTTGCTAGCATACAGCAAACAAAACCCCGATACTTACTGTAGTAAATAGCACTAGAGGAGGCCCAATCTGATTCAATGGAATTTATAATGAAATTGACTCACCAAATCCCCATCGATTCAGTGTGATTTACTTCACTAAGCAACAGGATTTTGGCCACTGGATTTGATAAATGTCAGATTTCAACATGCCTGTACAGCTCCTTAATCCGATCGAGCTGTGGTCACATTTAGACAAGCCCATCTGAAAAGAACATAACGTGGAGTAGCAGTAGTGATCTAACACCATCATCCTATATATTGTGAGAGCTGAAACTCAAACTGAACAAGCTGAATGGGTTTCAGTCAACACATCTGTACTCTATAGCACTGTGGGGTACATCCTTGAGAGATTCATGGAATACATCCCTCTTAATATCCTAGCATTCATGCACAGTACTTGGTCTCTTTTTCCTTAATTGCCCAAAGAGAGCAGTTGTCTATAAAACCCAGGGCAGCATATGCTCATGGCTCATCTATTCTTTTTAAAACTAAAGCAAATATTGACTTAAGAACACTTCCAGATGCATTGCCATCATTCAGCCAGAACACATTCACCTCCCAGAAACTTAAAAAAAGGCAAGAAATGGAAAGCAGAAAGGGAATAAGAGGGACCTTCAGGAGCAGTGACCTTTCATCCTCCTTATGGCTTGGCCAAAGGCCATCTAGTCTTGCCCTGGTCAACTTCAAGCTGGCTGAATTGTGTCAAAAGCCAGCTGTCAACAATGTTTTGATGCCTTACAGCTGACGTTTTCAGTTTGCCTTTTATTTTAATGAGAATCCCCCATGCAAACATTCAGATTGTCATTGTCTTCCTGGCCATAACCCAAGGGGAACTCTTGTCTTTAGGAGGGAAAATAAAACAAAATAAAATTGTCCAAAGTTTGATGTACACTGCCATTTAAGACAGTTTTATGCTAGATGAAGTACTCTTTGCCTTTCATTTTTTTGAGATCTAGGTCTTTGTGGTTCAAGATAGACTACTTTTTAAAATCTGTCATTAATTGTGGAAGATGTCTTTACCTCAAAGGCTTAAACAAGTTAAATATTAATTTCCTCTCTCCAGGAAAGCCCAGAGACTGCAATTCTTCAAGAAAGGTTAGAGGTTTAAAAGAGATTCTCTCGTCTCTTCTCCCTAATTACTGTTTCCAGGATTCTTTAGCCTTGGCACCCTGGCAAGTGAAATGGCATAAAGCAAAATGTGAGGATACAACCATGGAATCTGACCTAAAAATGGATAAAACAAGTATTAAGACTGGTAGGTCTCAGAACACTAGCATAGTTCTCAGAGAACTGTTGTGTTTCTCAGGATCTTCAGATTGAGAGAGAAACCTAGAGATGTCATTTTAATTGTCAGCTAGAAGTAACTGACCTTTCTCATGTGTAATAAAACAACAGGATATCAGCCAAGAAATAATCACATCCTATATTATACTACACTACAAATATATTCTAGTATACACTACACTACACTACACTACACTACACTACACTACACCACACTACACCAGTTTTCCCTGTTTGCATAGTACATTTACTAGATATATACTATAGTACTGTGCTATACCACACTACACTATACTATGTACAGATGTTCACTGTACTCAACTGTTGTTGAGTTTCTCTTCCCTCTTAATAAGTGACCTTGTTAGTTTGACTGGTAATTTGAAAAAAAAATAATCAATACAAGTTTATTTAAAAATAGTGACCCAGAAGTACAGTTATGTGAATTGTTCCTTTTTGTTATCTTTATTTTCAATTTTATTTCAAACTAAAATCACGTGCAGATGGTAACAAAGGAAATACATGACCACAGACACACATTTACCCATGAAATAATGTGACATCTGCTAGAAGGTTTTAAAAGGTGCAGTTTCTACACTGTAGTTCCTTACATAGCTTTAACATGAATCTACAAAGCCACTTTCTTCAATCCATCTCATTTTTGACATCTTTCTCTCTTTCTCTGCAAACTATTTGTCTGTAATGCATGCAGAGAAGAGGGTGAATCTCCACAGATACTTTAGGGAGTCTTTTGTGCTAATTTTCCCATGGATCTGTCACATTGAGTCTCATCTGTCACTACAACTCCAGGGGTGTCATGTTTGCACAAAATCATGCAATGCAACAGGATTGACAGATGTGTGATGCAGCTCGACACTTTCCAGCTTGTCAGCTGGGAGGCTGTGCAAGCCCATTTGTTACATATCTGCTCTCTTCTTGCATTGATCCACAACTCTGCTGCCACATTCATTTGCCTGACACACGGTTAGTGAGGTAAATCTTTCATTGTTTCATTCTCTAAGTGAAGCATGAGGAATTGCTGATTATGTTTGTTAAAAAAAATCCTAAACCTGCAAGAGGGAAAGATACTTCCTGGGGCCATTTCTTCAATACTTTACATACATTGCATAATGTGCACACATATTGCATAATGGGAGCAAATTATGCAGAAGTGTAACAGCTGCAGCTTGGTTTCACGGGTTCTTAAAAATCCAAAGCATCAGACAGGTGTTCTGTATCTTTTTGAACAATCAGCTGGCCCTTTGGGGCTTTCTGCGCATCTGTGCTTTTTTTCTTTAATGAAAGGATACAGATTTCCCATCAGTTGCTGCAGACAGATTTCTTGCAAAATGTAGAATCCTTGTGCAGGAGTTGAGAAATTTCTTGAAAAAGTCATTGTCTGGGGGTGTCTTCTTGTGTTGAGACAGGCAAAATCAACAGAATCAGGGGATAGTCTTCAGAACCCCTTTTCATTACTCGTGCAAATCCTTTTTTCATATCCCTACAGTAGGACTGTGGTGGCTCAAGTGGTTAAAATACTGAATTTGCAGACTGGAAGGTCGGAGTTTGATTCCCGGATATTGCATGATGGAGTGAGCTCCTGTCTCTGTCCCAGCTCCTGCCAACCTAGCAGTTTGAAAGCAAGAAATTGCAAGTAGATAAATAGAGACCACTTTGGTGGGAAGGTAAACAGCGTTCCGTGCTTTCTGGTGTTGAGGCATGCCTGCCACATGTCCACAGAAATGTTTCCTGAATCAGACGGCTCTGGCTCTTTAGCTATAAACAGAGATGAGCATTGAACCTTATTGTCGGATATGGCTGACTTTCGAGTAAGGGTGACCTTACAGTGGCTTCTCATGGGCCAAAATCCCACCCATCTATACATGAAACTCCTTTTCTTTTTACTGAGCACATTTCTGAATTCTAACACTCGACATCTTCCCCTGCCCCAAGGAAAATCCTCCATTTCCTCTGCTCTATAAAAATTTAATCTATTGCCTAACCAGAATATCTCACCTCCCTCCTTCTTTCAGTCATTCTGCTCCTTCTCAAACACCATTTTCTTCTTATGTAATGTAAAGCCTACAATACAGCCTCCGTTCAGAACATCAGACAAGAACATCAGACAAGACTATAAAGACTAGTAATCACTGTTTTCATTATTTAATCCCCCTTTTAACTGGGCATCCCTAGAAACTCTCCTACTTTTATAACATGATACTCATTTATTTCTGGATCATAGGAACTGCACAGCACCATCTACAACAAGGGTACCCAAACGTTTCAGGCCGCGGGCTGATCACGTGGTTCAGTGAGCCAGTCACTAAGGCCCAGTGCCTGTATCCGGCCCCTGACGACAATTCATCCAGCTTGCGAAGCCCTTGTTGCTCCTGTAAGCGAAAGTAAAATGTGCCTGTATGGGTGCATTTTACTTCCATTTCCAGGAGTGATGAGGGCTTCATGGGCCAGATGAATTGGCATTGGGGGCCGCACCCGGCCCCTGGGCCATAGTTTGGGCACCCCTGATCTACAACTACACCATCAACATTTGAAAACAGGGCATCAAGTTGGTTAGTCTGTCAGATGCTGTTTCTGACTAATCTCACCAACAGATACAGCATGAAATGTGAGCCTGAGGTAGAACATAAGAAAGTCCCAAACTGAAACAGCAACACATGAAGCAGCCTTAGCTGATATGGAACAAGAATCTCCCCTTTGAGCTTGCACAGACAGAGTTGTGGTGATTTTTCTAACCCCAGTGGAATTTGGGTACATTAAAGATTAGCTGCAAGGTTAGCCAAGGGGTAAAAGTATTTGGGTCATTTAGGGTTAAGTTTTCATGTACACTTCTTGGATTTGCTGACCCTTAAGAGAGTTCCAGTGTCCTTCCTCATGTGGTCAACCTGGCAACAACCAAAATAAATCACTCCTACCTTCCTGCATTGTGGGTCACTGAAAAACAAGGAAATGTGTGTGATGTACAATGGCACCCCCTATAACGAACACTTTGTAGAAGAAAAAATTATACGTATAACGAAGTGTTTTGGCGCTATTGGTGATACCCTGCATAACGAAGTTTTTTTCCCTTTATGCTGGGTATCACCAATAGTGATTCGCATAACAAAAAAATCATATAGTGAAAAGCTCCATGGAACTGAGTTTTTTCGTGATACGGGGTTCTACTGTATTATACTGTTTTGGCTGGGACAAAAAGAATACTCCATTGGCAAATGGATCTGCTTGAATTTTGTGGGTGCAGGGGGTATCCAAGTTTTTTTTATCTTTGTAACCAGGAAAACCTGAAGAGGGTACATGACCAAAACCAAACTGGACTGTTTACTGTTTTGTGTGTGACAATGGAGGAAACATCTGTATAGTAGATGTAGATCCCTGTGGAATCTGCAACAGAATACGACACTGGGGGAAGAACAATAGGTAAAGGTCGCCCTTTCTTGAAAGCCAGTCATATTCAGCTCTAGAGTGTGGTGCTCATCTCCTTTTACAGCCAAAGAGCCAGCACTGTCTGTGTCTGTAGATGTTCTGTGGTCATGTGCCAGACTAGACGCCAGAGCACACAGAACACTGCTACCTTCCCACAGAAGCTGTCCCTATTTAGTGACATGCAATTTATTGCTTTTGAACTACTACTTTGCCAGGAGCTGGGACAGACAGATATGGGAGCTCACTCTGTCATGGAGCACTCAGGTCTTGAACAGCTGATCTGCCAACCTTCCAGTCATCAAGGTTAGCAATTTAACCACTGAGCCATTGTGGTCCCTTCTTTCTTGTAACCAACATGTAATTTTCTAAAGAAGTAACTGTATTAGTCTGTCTAGACATCTTGGCAAAATTAACATGGACCAAAAGAAGAAAAATGGTAAAATATTGTGGCATTGTAAAGATTATAAAGATTACCAGTTCGGTGTGAGTTTTTGTGTGTCAAGATCCCTAAAAATCCAAGAAAGCCATAAAAGCTCACACTAAAATAAATCTGTGAGTCTTCAAAGTGTCACAACATTTAGTTCTTTCCCTTCCTTCCTTCCTTCTTTAATGTTGCCCTAATTTTATACCATTCCTTTTCCTGGGTAAAAAGCAAAGCAAGTTTTCTTACAATCCATGCTGGCTCGACTGTGAGGCAAAGTCAGAGAGGTTTGCCTGGGTTTGAGCAAGCATGAGAAGACAAAACTAGTTATATTACTTAATTATGTTTACCATTAAGGAGGGCAACAGATCCCAATTTGATTTGCTGACTGGAACACCCAAATGACTTGAGACATCAGTGACTACAAATGAAGCAAATATGAATGCATTTAAGGGAAATTGGCATTTTGGACTTCTTTGAAAATAGGTAAAGCTTTGGAATCTTAGTTCCTGTTACAAAAGTGAGAAACATTTGTAACTGCTGTTTTCCATTTTGATTTTGATGCATTTTTAAAAATAAACGTCTTACATCTAAATTCTTGGTTAATATATTTTTAAAGATCTTGCACATTAATTTCAACAGTGTCGATCCTTTGGATAAATTTTGCATGCCATTGCATTCATACTAGGTGGGAACAGAGGAGAAAGTCCTAGCTTACTAAGTGTGGTCTGGTCAGCTTGGCTTGAAATGATGAATTAATTTCTGCTCTATGAAGAGTTAAAATGCTGGCAAAGGAAAACAACAAGCCCATCAGCTTTGTTTCAGATTTCACGCTGCCCTACAGTTACACTTTTATGACCCAGTTAGGAATTTCTGGCCAGCTGGATGTAGCAACACTATCTGCTGTTCTAACAGCTATAAAAATTGTGAAGGTTTGGCTTGTTATCCAATATATATGCTATAAAATGATATTCTTCTTCTTTCTGCTTTACACATAAAATAGTATTTTGATGTCAATCTCCCTCACTTTTTCATTCTCTTTGTCTCTCTTTGTCTCTCTCCCTCCTAGGCAGGATGTAGCTCAAACCAACCCTAGATTCCATCATACTGTAAAGAATCCCAGAAACTGGGCTGCATACAGCACCCCTTCTATGGTTGGTGACTCCAGAGATTTTCAGCTATCACTTTCCATCATCTCCAATCAGCAAGAGTGTAGAGCAGTGATGACGAACCTTGGCACTCCAGGTGTTCTTGATCTTCAATTAACAGAAGCCCAAATAATGCTCCTGCTGATCAGGGCTTCTGGGAATTGAAGTTCCAGAATACCTAGAGTGCCAAGGTTCACCATAACTGGTGTAAAGGTTTGGAATGGTGGCATTCAAGCACTTGAACATTTTGCAGATACAGATATCCATTTACCACACAATACTTATTTCTTTGGGTGACATTTTTGTGGCTCACCATTCCTCCTCCAGGAATGTCGAAACAGAACATCTGGAGTTCTCATCTGCCCAGAAAGCAGCACATCTGGAGGTTTCATGGCATCAGGACATGTGGTTTTTATCTAGAGAGTTCTAGTTTGCTTTTCCAGTTCAAATGGAAGATGTTGGTTACTACTTTAGTGGCTTTTTAAGGCTATCTAGAAAATTGCATGGGGATTAGATCAATGGCTATGAGTCAGTATGAAATCTGTATGGGTCATAACTGAGTGCTAAAGAATAACTTTGAGACGTTTGGGATGAAAGGTGAAGTGCAAAAAAACTAGACCTTGCTCACAGGAGTTCTAAAATTTCTGGCATCTCTAGTTAGACACAGTATCTAGGAGCAAAATGTCTGCTTCAAATATTGAAGAAACATTGCAGATGACCAGCCCAAACAGACCAGGTGATTGCTAGTAAGCCAACAGGGGTACCACTGACACTACACAAACAATGAACTTCAAACATAGGAATTTACTGCCATAAGAGGTAGTGATGGCTGCCATCTTGAATGGCTTTAATACAAGATTATATAAAGATATAGAGATTGGAGCCATCAATAGTAGTCAGGATGGTTATATACCACTTCTAGTAATTGAGTTATTCTACAAACGACTGAGGGTACCTTTGCACTCATATCCTGCTAAAGGACCTTCACTAGCCAACTGTTTGGCCACAAATGAAGCAGGATGCTGAGCTAGAAAGTCCTTCAACGCGATTCAGCAAAGCTTTTTTTATGATTTAGGCTGGGCTGCTAGCTTCAGGAATATTTTCATGAAAGAATTCATAGATTATTGTACCTCCTGCTCTCTGCTTTGGACTATTCCTTGGAGCCTCCTGGCTATTTATACTCCAGTGAGCTGTGAAACTATTACACCAAGCTCTCTCTGTCCTATCCAAAGTCTCAAATGGTCTTCCTCAAGCAACAGGTTTGGCATTTTCAAAGTATTATGCTATTAATACAATCTCTACTGCACAACAATAATCCTCCATTCGATTTTGTTGTCGTTGTTATCTTTGTCTTATTTATTTATTTATTTATTTCAATCACATTTCTACCACCGCCCCCTTGCCGGGGCAACTCCGGGCGGCTTACACACATAAACATAACAGATAAAATTCTACAAAAACATTAAGCTAAAAAAAATTAAATTGTTTAAAGTTTACAATTTTTTTTTAAATTAAAAAAATTAAAAAGCTCTCCCCAATGCCACATAAACACTAAAAGCTGGAAGCATGGGTGACATTTATACGAGCCAGCCCAGAGTGGCTATCTCCCCAGCGGCCCCCCCCCCAACCTGTTGTGCCAACCAGGTTTTGAGGTTTTTATGAAAAGATAAAAGCTCTACCTGGAGACAAAGCTCAATTGGAAGGAGTTTCCACAGGGCCGGAGCAGACACACAAATGCCCTCCTTCTCATGCTACAGAGGCAAGCTTCTCTAGCAGATAGAACTATCAGGGAGCCCCTCCGGTCTGCTCTAGTGGGACGGGCAGATGACCTTGGGGTGACACGGTCTCTTAAGTACCCTGGTCCACTACTATTTGGGCTTTAAAGGTAATCACCAGCACCTTGTATTGCACCCAGAGGCACACCAGTAGCCAATGCAGCTCCTGCAGCAGGGATGAGGCATGGGCATAATGCCCATACCTCATCGCCATGCAGGCAGCCATGTTTTGAACCAGTTGAAACCTCCGAATGGTGATCAAGGGCAGCCCCATGTAGAATGCATTACAATAATCCAGTCTGGAGGTGACCAGTGCATGAGTGACCATAAGTAAGGAGTTCCAGTCCAGGAACGGGCATAACTGGCGAATGACATGAAGTTGTGCAAAAGCCCTCCTGGCTATGACTGCCACCTGCTCATTGAGCATGAGTCGTGAGTCAAGGAGGACCTCCAAATTACACACCTGGTCTATCTGAGGCAGCAAAGCCCCATCCAGAGCCAAAGATGGTAACTCCTTTGTTGACACAGGACCCATAACCCACAGCCACCCAGTTTTTCCAGGATTCAGTTGTAGCCTGTTGTCCCCCATCCAGACCCCCACATCCTTCAGACACCTGGATAGGACTTCAACTGCATTATCTGGGTCACCATGGGCTGAGATGAACAACTGAGTATCATCTGGATATTAATGATACTTCACCCCATGGGAATGGATTTATTTCCTCCAGCAGTTTCATGTAAATGTTAAACAGGATAGGCAAGAGCCCTGAACCCTGTGACACCCCATATTGTAGAAACCTAGGGCTAGACCTCTTGCCCTCCAACAACACCAACTGGGTCTGGCCCATCAGAAATGAGGAAAACTAGAACCACACAGTGCCCTGGATCCCCAATCCTCTGAGCCAGTGTTTCCCAAATACTGGTTTTTGGACTTCAATTCCCAGAAGCCTAAGTCATTTCCCCAAAGCACTGATCAGCCAATGTACTGACTTAGGCTTCTGGGAATTGAAGTCCACTAGTGGGCTGTGTACCCCTTGTTGGGAACCACTGCTCTGAGCCATTCTCCCCCCCCCTCTGATTTACAGCATTTAAAGAACAGAATTCTTTCTCAGAAAATTCTATAGTTAGAAGGATGATGACTCTTTTAATACCCAAAGTTGAATATGATGAGTAAGGAAGTTGAGATGATGAGGGAGTAAACCTGCCTCCCTAGCTTAAGGATAATTTCAAAATAGTGCCTGGCAGGCTAAAAGGAGAATGAGACCTCCTCTGTCCAGCTGGTTTGTGTTGTTTGTAGCTTGCCTGATTCACAATTTCTTTTCCACACTGCATCTCCTCAAATGCGACTGCTGAGCAAAGAGAAACATCACTACCCAGGAATGGTTGAAAAGAACAGAAAAGGAGGATTGATTTAGACAATCTGTGTGCTGTAGCCACTGATGGGAACACAACTGTTATTTGGGCAAAAGCATGGAGTAGTAATAAGGTTAAAAGGAAAGCAGCTGGGATTGGACATTTCACATTGAACTGGCCCTTGCTTTTGCAAGGGCTTCAGACAATGCACTGTGCCTTGTCAAGTACCAAGAGGTACTCTGCTAACATCACAAGCTGCATCAGAGATTCATGAGAGATAAGAGATACCTCAAGAGAAGGAACTATAAAGGGCTTAATCTTCACATGTTACAGGTGAATAAATGTGATGACATATCTGAGAGCTGAAAATATAAGGAAGGAAGGAAGGAAGATGTCATGCAGTGCAAGATGACAGGACCGTGACATTTCTCATTTGGTCGGTGTTACATTGGCATGGCCCAAAGCCCATTGGTGTCAATGAGAGATCACACAAGTGCCCCTGTCTTATGAATTCATCTTTCACCTGTGCTATGTAACCACCAGTTGGCACTGTGAATGCAAATGATATTGGCTGGGGAATCCAATATAATGGGAGTGATGAATTTTCTGTGAGTTTCAGTCCAGACTTATCAGTTGCTATCCAGAGTTCTGAATTATAGCCTCCAAATACAGCACCTTGGATAGCTCCTTGTAAAGTTCAACTATAATCCACCACTGATTCTTGGCCCCCAGGACATTAGAGTCAACAAAACTGAATTATCCCAATGAACAAGCAAGCTGGGATTGCAAGGTGACACCAAGGAAAGCTGAATGCAGAGGGTCACATCTAAAGCAGGGAGAGAAGCACAGTAGCAAGAGCAAAAACTGCCAAACAGCGTTTCCCAATCCTGGTGTTTAAATATCTGGTGAGGACCACTGATAAACAGTTTGCCAAAATGGTGACTGCCAAGGTCTTAAGCAGTTCCAAGAATGAGCTCAAGTCTTGCACAGATTTAGAAGATGATCTTTGGCAAATGCTCCTCTTTGCTTTTCAGCACTTTTTAGGGCCAGCAGTTTCCCATCTGCTGCTGAGGCTGACTTTGAACAATCTTTGAGGAAAAGCAACAGAGTCGTAGCTCCACAAATGTTACCTTAAGACGTAAATCACCTCCCTTTTTTCTCTGAGATCCTAGCTCACACCTAGCTGGATTGGCCTCAAGTGAAGGTACATCCCTCTCTAAGAAGACTTGAATAGATCTTTCCCATGGACTGCCAGTATAAAAACTGGGTGGCCTATAAGATGGGCATTTATTAGCAAACAAAACCACAAACCAAGGAACCACTTTCTTGAAGGTTGAAGGGCAGTGGAGGAAAAAAATGAATTCCTTCTAAGTGGAAAATTGGGTAGAAGTTATTTTATGAAACCTCTTCCATTTTCCTAAACATAATGACTTTTTGAGCAAATCTTTGATATGGATATGATTAAAACTATGAAACTCCAAATCCAGTTTTAGGTGAAAAACATCTGAAAGAAATAACTTGAATCACAACTTAATTTTGTAAAACATTATACTGTATGTGTAACTTTTTTCCACATGCAAGTGTATTGTTTTCCCTTGCTTGTGAAAATGGGAGTTCCTTTATGTATTTATGTACTCAGAGAGGAGATAGAACAAACAGGTTGGAATCCAGTATTAAGTCACAGAGTAGGCCCATTTGAACCAATGGAATTCACAGAGGAGCTGATACACCAAATCTTCACCATTTCAATAGGACTACTCTAGTTGAGACATTACTGGATTTTAGCTTCAGTGTGCAGTTTTAAACACAATGTGATAATGTGACAAAAATCTCATTTTATGGAGGTTTTCACATCATGGCAAGCAATGCCATTTGTGCTGCTTTAAATCACAGCATCTCCTTTGTGATCCACACAAAACATCTTAGTACTCCCAGGAATAGGATGAGACCATGGGTGGCCAGCTCTCAGCCTAGAAATTGCTGCTCAGAGCTTCTGAAGAGACTCATATATGAGATCTCTGTGTGCAGGGAAATATTTTATATGGAGAAGCAGTGAATCAAGTAATCTTTTCCCTCAGGTTTCATACTTCAGTGGGACCAAGACCTGAGTGGGAAGGGTTAAGAAGGTGTTTCTGGCAGTGATCTCACTCTTCTTGGAAGTTATTATTCACCAACGAGTTGCTTAGATCTCTCTCTCTCTCTCCACATACATACCTTTATAGCTCACCCTATATTATAGGACCTCAGCAGGAGTGAAATCTATTTTTTTAATAGTGAGGTTATAACTACATTATGTTCCCTATGTATGGTTGTAACACAACTGACAAGATGCAACTTCAATCCTTATAGTTACTTTTATATTTCTGGAGATGTAGACTCACTTAGAATCAATGAATATCATATGGAAGTCACTGCTCACCATGAGTTGGACTATATGACCCCTGGGTCTCCTTTCAACCTTCAGTTTTATAATTCTGTGAGCCTTCTGGTCTATGCTGCACCTCATGTTTTGTTGAAATTGAAATGTGTTTCTTACCACACTGCCACTCATAGCATTTAGGTCTTTAAAAAGGAATTAAAATGTAACTATTTTAGTTACCCTGATACCTTCTGAAGTCACTATTTACTGTAGAATTTAACTATAATGGTAACTAACCACTTCTCAAAGTGGTTGGTCTGAGAACTATAACTAATTACTCTTAGGAAGGAACTTTCCAAAAATGTGGATTGGTAACCCACCAAACCTTTTGTCTCAGCAGATGTCCACCCATGACCCCCCATTTTCTTCTGCAGACATTTGGAAGCCTTAGAGACCCCAGAAGAAGTTCCTTTTAGATCATATTGGATTATAAACCACATGCATTGGCTGCTTGAGTTCAAAGCTCAGGATGGGACTCACCCAACTCAGCAGGCTGATCAGGTGACCTTTTTGTCCAATTTGTCCCCCCTCCCCACTCTGCCCCTTTCCAACACTGTGTATTGTGGAGGACAGACAAAGTGGATATGTCTGTCATACACCATTACCATTAGAACAGAATCTTGTTCTTTTATTACAACTGAACTCTGCCGGATTTCTCAGCAGGAATGCTAAGTGAAATCAATGTCTTGGGTTTCCAGCTTGAGCTTAGAGGTCACAGCCACTCTATCATTTCTCAGTATTATCCATCCCCTTCACCCCCCCTCCTCTCTCTCTGAGCCTCCAGCTGGCACACAACAGATTGAAAACAGCATGATTCAGAAGAATCATGCTGCACCATTTTCCAGCCTTTTGGAGGGCTCTTCATTCATCTATATCTATATCTATATATTTCCCCCTGAGGACCACTCCCCCGCTTTCAATTTGCGGATAAATTCTGTTTGTGTGCTTCAACAGAACTGCAAGCCAAAGGCACAGAAAACACCTGAGAAAAGTACTTTAAAGGGCAGACAGAGAGTACACAAGGAAGAAAGGAAGAGTAAAACTGAATGCTGGTTTCTGTAGGTAAATTTCTCCTCCTTTCTCCTCCTTTCACTCTACTGCTAAGTCTTTGGTTTACATGGTTGCTACAAAATCAACACCATGCCAGTTAATAGCCAATTTGTTGACATCAAGAGGAGCTTAAAAAGAAAGGATAAAACTACTTAGAAACTTTGCCACACAGTTAGCTCTGGCGTGAACGATTTTGAAAAAAAAAATCAACAGCTGGTTCCGAGGGGATGAAACAGATCATAGCAATTACACTTATATACTGCCCCATAGGACTTAGTGCACTCTCTGGGAGGTTTACAGGTAATTAGCATTAGCATAATCATGTGCTTGGGATGCCCTGCTTTGGCCTCCCCATTTTGGTACCTGTAGTTGAGGCATAAAAATTTATGACAAGTCTGATCATGTAAGAAAACTCATTTTTTGGATGGACCCTGACCTTTGGGATGTGCAGAGAGGAGCTTGTAATTAACCAAGGTTTTTCCATCATGAAGTAACTCCTATAGAAAACTCTAAAAAAACATCAGGAAACCCCCCCCCCCTTAAAAAAAACCTATTAAGTGTTGAAATGTGTCTTTGTGTCTGCCTATCTATGTTTTGCCACTGGTCAGTATTTAACAGCTTCTGCCCACTACCTGAAGGAGAGGAACTTAGTAAAATAATTTATGGGAAAGTGGTGGGACTACGTATTGAGTAGGGATGCTTCACTCTGAGAATTTCTTTGGGAGAATGAAGTGAAACAGGTGACAATTTCTGAAATGTACCCAAGTGAAGTGAGGAAGCCTGAAATGGCCCTTGAATCTAATCAAGGCTCTCCCAAGTGACAATTTTTGCTTCAGAGGTTAACACACCAGCTTTTGTTTCAGAGAATCTAGGGCAGGGGTGCCCAAACCTTTTGGGCTGTGGGCTGATCATGTAATTCAGGGAGCCCGGGGGCTGGGGGCTGCCCCCAATGCCAATTCATCAGGCCCGTGAAGCCCTCATCGCTCCTGGAAGCGGAAGTACGCTCCCGTACGGACACATTTTACTTCCATTTCCAGGAGCGACGAGGGCTTTGTGGGCCAGCTGAATTGGTGTCGGGGGTTGCACCCAGCCCCTGGGCCATAGTTTGGGCACCACTGATCTAGTGTAACTGACAGGCAAGCAACAGTGGATAGATAATATAGGATGGATTCATGGCAAAGCTTCCTGGTAAGTAAGTAAGTAAGTAAGTAAGTAAGTAAGTAAGTAAGGAAGGAAGGAAGGAAGGAAGGAAGGAAGGAAGGAAGGAAGGAAGGAAGGAAGGAAGGAAGGAAGGAAGGAAACATGTGAGAGCGTTGCCTACACACTAAAATTCCAGGACAGAGCATTTTAAGTTCCCCATTTTGTATGCTTTTAGACTTTTTAAACAAAGACAAATATGTACAAATTGTTTAAAATATTAAGATATAAATTAAATGAGGGGCATACACAGAATCATGGCAGGGACACTTTGTTTACAAGGAAGAAACAAACTAAAACTTATGGTTTGGTTTGTGCTTCAAGCAGGATTTCAGCCAGTGAAAGACTTGGAACCAGATGGACAAATCTATAAATTGGAGGGGTTCCCCACATCCAGCTTTATAAAGTCACTAATTTTTCTATCCCAAATATGGAGATTTGTGTTTTTTTTTTGGAGGATAACTTCTTATCAAGTTCAACCTTTTAAAAATGTGTATCACTCCCACCCCATTATGGAACCCCTCCCTTTTTTTCTGCCCAGAAAACTGCAAAATTCTGCACAGTTTAATGGCCTTTTTTGTAATGAATCCTCAGCAAGACAGGTGCTAAAATGTGCATGGACAATAACAGTCTTGCACAGATTTGCATTTCTCCCAGAAAGGAAAATGACCAAAAGATTGGTGAGCAAAAAGAAAAAAGAAAAAAAAGAGCACATTGACAAATTTTGCTGTGAAGAGAAAACAGGAATTATTTTCTCTTTGTTTTTATTTTTTATTTGAATTTTATTTATTTACAATTATTAAATAAGATTCTCATCCTTCGACAGAGTCACAAATGGACTCTATTTCACCACATGACCCAGAATAATAAACTTTTAAAACTTACTTATACTGAGTTCTACCATTAGTTCATCTGACTTACTACTATTCTTGCAGAATTTGGGAAGAATTCATGTTAATTTTTTCAGTCCAGCTGAGACAGGTTTGTTTTACATCTTGAGACATCCTGCCAGGAATTTATTGACTATCAACAGATTTTTTTCACTTCTAGTGCAAGATGAGATGAGCAATTTTTTTTTGCAGTTTGAGCAAAATGAATCTGCATAAAATTAATGTTCTAGCCTTTTGTGCTTACAAGCAGAAAAGGAACGGTTGATTGATTCGAAAGAAAAAGAAGAAGCAAACAACCAATCCAATGCTTCTGCTTTAAAAATCTATTCAGAAGGGCAGCATATGTTGCCATTTTAAGTAATTGCACTATTTATGTAAAAACATAAATGCAGCAACCCTCATTGATAGCAGGTGAGAATATCTTGGGTAAAGAGAAAAGTTGAATGAAGTGAGGAGTTACACAACTAGATTTTGTATAGTTTCTGCACACTGCAGAGAAAGTGTAAAGAGCCAAGTTCTCCATTCACAAGAACAGTGCCAAAAGATTCAGGGATGACAGAAGGAAAAAGTAAGTTCCCACAGTATCTAAATGAATTTCATAACCTTCTGCTATGAGATGGTAAAGGTCACCCTTGTTTGAAAGCCCATCATATCCAACTCTAATGTTCAGTGCTCATCTCTGTTTAATGGCCAAAGAGCCAGTGCTGTCTGCATTTGCAGACGTTTCCATGGTCATGTGGCAGGCATGATTAGACACTGGGGGTGATGGCTAATTTCAATGTCTTGGAAAGGAGATTAGAGGCTTGCATTGATGAAAGATTTATCAATGACTATTAGTTAGGATGGCTTTTGTTTTTCCTGGGAAAATACAGTTGTACCTCGCTTAAAGAGCATAATGCGTTCCACAGCATTGCTCTTTAAGCGAATTTGCTCTTTAAGCGAAACACCATTGTAAGTGACCAGTTGTGGGGGGGGGGGATTGTGAACCCTGATTTATTTGTTAAGCGAGTTTTTGGTTGGTTTTATTTGTTAAGTGAAGCGAACTTTCAGAGAAAATTCTGATCTTTAAGTGAGTTGCTCTTTAAGCGAGTCGCTCTTTGTGCGAGGTTTGACTGTATACACAAATACTTATAGATATTCATTTTAGACTTGACTTGTTATCCCATTCATATCTAGCACTTGTTCAATCTCTTCCTGTTTTGAGACAGAAGTAGATCTGGGTGCATATGCCATTGGTACCCCCACTCATTGTTATGATGTGAATAGACCTTCTGAATTTTATCTTATTTCAAAGAAGAACCACACTTCCAGGGGAGTGGGATTTAAACGTGGGGATAAGCTTCTTGCCATGCCTAATTTTGGTAGTCCAAGGCCAAAGTCCTGGTGGGGAAGAGAGCTCTAAATACCCTATCTTAGGATCACAGAGGGAAATGAAGATTCCATTGCTCTCTTTATCTGCCTGTTCATTTATAATCTGGGCCTCTTTCACTGTTCGGCTGAAAGCAGAGAGACACCACTGTTGATTCAAGGAATCTATCACAACATGATTAAAGAATGCAGCAGGCTAGACGACAGAAAATGTAGGGAAGAGGATGTTTTCACCCAGCTTTTTGTCAGGATTGAAGCAAGAATATTTTGTACTTCATTCTTAAATAGAGAGAACAGTTGCTCCCAAAGCCAGTCTCAGCACTTCGAAGGGGATGAACTTCTGACTACAGTTGTGTAAACGAAACAAGAAAATAATAACTGCCATTGTGTATAGAATTATTTGTTCTGTCAGTTATCACGCAACTATTTTACCCTAGACAATGCCAGCAATTGCTACCTCTGCCAAGTTGCACCAGAGGAATTCACACGTTCAGACTGATCATAGCCACTCCTTCAAAAAAGAAGACAACGGCAATAAGGGAAATGAAAAGTATTGGATATATTTGGAGGAGAAACATTAGGAGCTGGTGCATATTGTAGCCCTTGCCAGACACCTAAAGGACTCCCACAAAGAAAACAGCAAACGTGTGCTCTCTACTGTCCTGGGGCCATGACTATAGTCATTGGGTTTCAGTTATCGGAGGGTAGAGTTGGGATGAATTAGTACAAAGTTCCAGATGAAAATAGCAATTTTCAAATGGTATTAAATGACAGGCTTCTCGTGTTTGGAGGTCTTCAAGAAGAGGCTAGAGCAGCATTTCCCAACCTTTGCTTTTTGGACTTCAATTCCCAGAAGCCTAAGTCAATTCCCAAAGCACTGATCAGCCAATGTACTGACTTAGGCTTCTGGGAATTGAAGTTGCCCTGTGGGCCCCACATTGGGAACCACTGGGCTAGATAGCCATCTATTTCAGATGTTCTAATCCTGTATTCCCTTTACGAAACAGGGAATTGAGCCTGATGGACTACAAAACTTCCTCCAGCTTCGTGATTCCATGTGGAAAGTGTATTGGCTTTGCACAAATAGGGGGCTAGGAAGATATGCTCAACATTTTAGGGCTAAATGCAGTGGCCCTCACAAATAGAAGAGAAGTAGTGAATGAACAAGATGCATTAAGCCAACATTTACATCTGCCTCACTGATTCAGTAGGTCAATTCTAATTGAGGCTGAACATTGCATAGATACCTTATAGATTTGTAATAATTTCTGTAATAGTAATAATACTACACAGAACACATGCCCAGTATACTGACACACATCCTTTATTAGTTGAAGAAAAGGCCGAAGGATGCCGCAATAAAAACTGCTACACACAAAACTCATGCAAACACCTGAAGTCTGTTAGAAATCTAGGAAGACAAATCTTAAAGCAGTACCTTGCTTTTGGGTGGAGGGCTGGCTGTGCTCTTGTCAGTATGGATGCTGGTAGGAGATAGTGCTGCACTGATGTTGCTTGGGGGGATGCCGGGGATTTTTCCACCTGGGGACACTTGCATCGCAGCAAGTTGGGCAGCATACAACTGCTGCAGAAAGGGAAGAAAAGACAGACAGCAGTTAAAAAAAGGTCATCAGGTTGCAGATCAATCAAATGAAAAAGCCCCTGCACAACTAACACTATAAGAGAGAGAGAGAGAGAGATGTGCCAGTCAGTACAAATAAATGTGTCATTCCAAGAAGGAAGAGCTCTAGATCAGTTACAGCTCCATGGACAAGCATACACTGGGTTTTTTCTTCTTCAGGTGCCATATCCATTCTGGATATTGGCTATCATCATAGGAAAGGGGTTAAGGCCTGGCTGGCGGGACAGGTATGGGGTTTGGGTCAAACAGTAGCATCAGCTTGTTGGCTCATCTGACCCCTCCCTCTCTCAATGTATGGATTTTTAATCTTTTTATCTTTGCTTAGTTTTTAATATTTTAATATTAATTTTAAATTGGATTTTATATTGTGTTTTATGTCTTTTTAAACCTTTGTTAGCTGCCCTGGGTCTCTTTGAGGAGGGCGGCATATAAGTCATAATAAATAAATAAATAAATAAATAAATAAATAAATAATCTTCCTGTTCTTAACTCCTTAGAACAGTTCTTCCAAGGACATGCTACATCAATCTCTCTGGTTTTTCAGCCACAAGGTCTGTCTACGTCCAGGGCTTTTCTTCCCAGGGATCTTTCCTTGCAGAGTTAGAGTATTCTATACTTTATGTTGTTCCCTCATGATATGGCCAAGGTATTGGAGCTTTCTTTGCTTAACAGTCTTTAACAGTTCTTGTTCTTTATCCATCCGGTATAACACATTGGTCACATAATCAATCCATGATATCCCTAGCAGCTGTCTGTTATCCACATTTGAAAATCTTTGATTCTCTTTTCAGATGCTTTAGTCAATGTCCAAGCTTTGACTCTATACAGCAACACTGGGAATCTGTAACATCTCACTAGTCAGATCTTTGTAGCGAGAGTTAGATCACTACTATATAACAAATGCTGCATTTTTATGAAAACAGATCTTCCCTTTTCTATTTGTATTTTATTTGAACATAGGCCAGGCAGAAACTGTGTTTATTTATTTAATTTATATCCCACCATAATTAGCATGCAACTCTACTCTAGGTGATTCATAATAAAAACAAGACATCCAAACCATAAATTATAAATAAAATAACTACCAAAAAATACACAACATAAGAGCAAAGCCACCCCAACCCAATAAAACAATTACCACCCATAATGGCACCAGTATCCATAATGATATATCATAAAAATTAAATCTAAAAATTAATTAACTAAAAATTAATAAAAGCTCACAAGTATCATTATTCACTATAGGAATTTATTTTTGGGAATGTTTCAACATTTCATGGAAGACCAACAGAGTAGGGACGGTTCTGATTTCAGATAGTAAGGAATTCCATATTGTGGTCCACAGTCAAAAAAGGTATACTTCTAGTGGATTTTTTTAAACTTTCTTCTGCATAGGCACCCACAGTTTCATTGATTGTGTGCTCTGGGTAAAGTTTCCAAGGAAGTGGTTCTCCTGCAGATCTGAGGTTCAGGCCATGATTGCCAGATATATCTAGGAAAGTCTCCTGCCGGGAGCCATGGAAAGCTACTTCCAGTCACCACCATCAACATTGGTATAGATCAGGAGTCCTCAAACTTGGCTCTCCAGATGTTCTTGGACTTCAATTCCCAGAAGCTCTGACCAGTAAGTGTGCTGACTTGGGCTACTGGGAATTGAAGTCTAAGAACTCCTTGAGAGCCAAGTTTGAGGACTCCTGGTCTAGACCACAGTGTTTCTCAACCTTGGGTCCCCAGGTGTTCTTGGACTTTAATTCCCAAAAGTCCAAATCACTATACCTGTTGATCAAGGCCCCCTGGAAACTGAAGTCCAAGAACACCTGGGGACTCAAGGTTGAAAAACCCTGGTCTAGAAGAACCAAAGGTTTGATTCAGGACAATGATCCTTCATGTGACCTCAGGAACGCAGGGAGCTGCCTTCTACCAGGTTACATTATTTCTCTGTCTAGGACAGGCTGGACATTTATGATGACATCTGAGGATCATTTCTGTGGCACTCACAAGCCTTTTGTATGAAAACTGGAGGCGACTTCCATTTTATAAACAAAATGGTGTTTATGGTAAAACAAGGCATGGGATGGTCCTACTTCTTGTTTCAGGGGAGAAACTTGCCTCTTGCCTTTTGCCAAGGTTTGGGATGACTAAAAGACAGCTGGGGAATGTACGGAGGTGTGAATGTGTGACTTCCATTCCTAATTTAGGCCAATATTGTTAGTAATTGGCCATCTGGAGAGCCCAGTCTAGACTATTTTGTAATTTATTTTTAAAGGAGGGATAGCTTTGGAGATATAATATACTATGGAGGAAGGGTGAAAAACCCCATATCTACTAATATCCACTTAAATATCAGTTTCAATATTCATGCCCCAATTTCTGGACTGATGGATCAGAGTGAAACTGAAGTTAAAAAATAACATCAGAAACAAAAACCAACTCAACCCACAACAGGAACTATTAAAAGTCAGAACATGAACAATAAAACCATTATAGAGCATCAGCCACAATACACAGATCACATTCCTTTTCAACCAGTTTGTCCCAAAAGGTCTCTGAAAAAACATTAGGTTCACTTGATGCTTAACTTCATGTCATCAGGGACAACACGGGATGAGTCACCACCACCACCCTGTGAAAATTTCACAGCATCTGTGCCATTAATAAGAAAGGCCTTAGCTTTCATTAAGAGCCATTGTATCGAGAAACATGAAAAAGGGCCTCTGAATATGATGTCTGAGCGAAGCCATGTACACTGTGGGAAGATGCAGTCCTTACAAATCCTGGTCCCCAAGCCGTAGACAGTTCTAAAGACTAAAACTGGTACCTTGATTGTGTAATCTGGATACAGTAAATTGCTGGTGGAAGTGTAAAATCAGAACAATCTTCTCAAAGCCACACATGTCTGCAAATGACCTGATGGTCTCATGCAGGGGTTCTCAACCTGTAATCTGCGGGCTGGATGCAGCCTGCAGTGGCATTTCATGTGGTCCCCCACCACCTCCACCGCACCCGAAAGTGTCATGTGTGGTTCCTTTTTAATTTACAGGTTGCCCCCAACGTGCAGGCAGGACAAAATGGCTGTCCAGCCCCAAAGCTGTCTGAGGGTGTGTAACCCAGCCCTTGGCTTGAAAAGGTTGAGAACCACTGGTCTTGTGGTTTGAAATCTCTGAGCAATGTTCAAAGGCAACTTCCTATAAGTCATAAAATAGTCATCTAGTGTGGACCCAAGAATGAGTAACAACAGACAAATTCTTTTGTCTTTTGCACAGCTTCAAAGGGTACAAGAATTCTGTCTTTTCAACAAATTTTGGAGTCAAACTTGAAATCTTTTTTCTTATTATCTCTTTGAAGACCAAATTCACTTCTAAACTTCACCTTGTTTAGCTAGACTGGCATTTGAGCCTGCACTGCAGTTTTACAATCTCAATGATGTATCATTGTCTCTGCTATAATCAAGAGTCCAGTTTATAAAACTACAAATTTTAGGGTGCAATCCAGTGCATATTGGTCTGGGCATACATTGTGCTAGGATCTATGAAGCGGAGGACAGGGCATTTGCTTCTGACTAGACCAAAGCAAACACACCACCAAGATACATAGTCAATAAGTCCCACAAACAATAGAATAGAATGGTTCTTTTGTGATAAACATCTATCCAAAAGAATAGAGCTGCCATGTATGGGTGGGAGTTAAGAACAGTTAACCTAAGCCCAGTCAAGCTGTTCCTATGAAAAGAATCACAAGCTCCAGAGAACAGATAGCAGCAATACCTATGCCAAATCATTGCTGCTTGGAGGGGGCACTTGTAGGTCAAGGCAATGGAGAGGCTGTGCTGCATCTGACAAAGAATAGACAGAGGTATGTGATCTGTATTGGCAATGTGCATTTGGACACTCTTTTAAGAATAAGAAAATCAACAAAATTATGCATCTCTGCTGAAGATGCTTCCTATTGTAACGCTAAGTAAAAGAAAGCTGGATAAAATAACAAACAGAGCAAGGACAAACATGCGACAACACTGTGACCAATGTTAAAATCAGTCAGGGTTCTTATTGGGTGATCTTCTTTTAACATTGACTATTTACATTAGTAGAGCAATGAAGGTTGGAGGGCACAGTCTGCGGAATGCTAAACAAAGTATGCGATTTCAGTGGGTGATTTTCGAGTATCATCTCAAGGTGATCAGGTAAGATGGGAAGAGCTTAAAGATTCCATTGTGGCTTTCAAAGATGCATAAACATGTTGCAGATATGTGTCTATGCACACTCCCTTTGATTAAGATACTGCAAGGAGTTTCAAAACAATTTGAGCTACCAGTGTCTTTTATTCCAAATGCCCTTGGCTCAGTTTCCTGCACTGGAAATCCATGTTTGCTAGTAGCTACCATGTGAATCATGAAGACTCATACTGTATGGACCCAATCCACAGAGTCAGTATACTCAGAGACAATGGCAATGGGAGGGTATTATTTCCGAAATTAGATGGCTAAACAAGCTTAACTTCAGATGTAGAACCATATAATGTACCTTCATATCATTCATGGGATTAGCCATAAATATTTAGCATGATCCAAAGATTTGGTTTCAAAGGCTTAAAAAGATTCAGGGTGTTCCATCCGATAGTCAATGTCCCAGTCAGAAGTAATTTTGACTACAATCTACAAAGATCTACCCTGACACAAGATTTCTAGAAGACACTTTTCATACATACTCAATGGAATAATCATACTTAGAAAACAGTCTACATTTTTTATCAGTGGATATCAGAAAACATATCATATAACTAGAAAGGATGTAGAAGAAGATAACTAGGAACACTTATGAGTATTGCAATCCTGTCCGATGAAGAAAAGATGCAATGTTTTGAAATTCTTCTTGGTGTTGTTTGCCATCAAGCTGGATTCTGACTGATGGCAACTTTCCACTCACAGTTTTCCAGGTATAAAAATGCTAAGAGGTGGTTTACAAGTGACTTTGCCTGGTGATGCTCTCTGACATTGCAACGTGTCCAAAATGACAAACATGGCAGGTCACATAATCTCTAAAGTAACATAGGTCCTGGGTGATCTTGACTGCTATTGCCCTGGGAGGAAAATTCTAGATACAAACCTCATGCCCCTATTGCCACAGTCAAATTCTCTGGCCTGTCATGAATGCCGTTACTTATGAGTAGGACTTTGGCCCACAAGTGGTTGGGATTTCTGCTTCTGTGCTGCCGCCTCCTGGCTAAGCAACTCAGGATTTTAGCTTGTAGTAAATAAGGTAGCGCATAGCCAAGTAAACACTCCAGTCATCTTCTGGTATTTTACAAGTACAGTAATACCTCGGATAACGCTAAGACTTGGTTCAACAAGTCTTGGTGTTATCCAATTTTTAGTGTTATCCGATGCATGTTAAAATCCTATGGGACGGATCGGATAACATTAAAGCTCCATAAAGATACATTGTAACCGCACAGACTTTAGCGTTTGTTATCCGATCCATCCCATAGAACCTTAACGTTATTCGATCCAATTCTCCTCCCCAGATTGCTTAACGTTATGCGATTTTAGCGTTATCTGAGGTAAACGTTATCCGAGGTATTACTGTATATTGTAATCAAAGTAAATTACAGTAGAAAGTATTTCAAAAGTTCAAAAAGCACATCAAGACAAAGAAAGCTTCTCTAACTGTGGAAGCCCAGAGGGGCCCCCTTCTAGTTTAATCCCCTGCATGTTCACAGCTCCCCCTCAGCATGAAGCACAGGATCAAGAGAAAGTTCTGTTCCTCCCTCTGGGTTTTATCTCCTCACACATGTTCCACACTCTTGCTATTCTCCTAAAGGAATCCAGCCAATGATCATACAGTATCACATGTCTATCATTTCTTCCAACCCACAAGGCTAGCATGTTTTGTAATGCCAATCCTTCTAAGAAATGTGCCACAGGTCCCCCACCCTGCTTGTAAATCTCCAACTTGGAATGAGACTGTGCTAGGTGTATAATCAATACCCTGACATGGCTCACTAAACTAACACCAGCTCATTTAGAGCTTAAGGAAAAAAAAATAAAGTAAGAGACATGATAAAGTACAATATTATACATGGCACAGATAAGCTAGAATCATCCAAAGAAGCTAAATGGTAGATATTTAGGACAGATAAAAAGGGAGTTTTAGGTTTTTTAATAGTCCATAGCTCAAACTATTAAAGTTGCTGTATAAGATGTAATGATGGCCACCAACTTAGATGGACTTAAAAGGGCATTATGTAGATTAATAAAGGATTTGTTAATAGTTATGATAGCTGTATAGTGCTTTCAATAGCAGAGGCTTTATGCCTCTCAAGACCAGATGCTAGAGAAAACAAACAGGAGAGTGTTTATGGCCTGTTTTTGGCCTTTCCATTATGTGTCCATGATGAAAACAAAATGCTGGACTAAGTAGATTTTTGCTCTGATCTGCACAAAACATAATCTTACTCTGATCTTTTGATTTTTACATTTTTTAAGATCTGAGTCTTTAATTAAAAGCATTTTTGAAAGGTAAGAACTATTTTTCAATAACAGCAATGGGTATCTGGCTTATAAAACACCTGATATAACTGTTGTGGAAAAGAAGAAGGCCTGGGTTATTGAGATTGCTATACCAGGAGAGGCACAAATTAAGGACAAAGTTGGATAAAATCACAAAATACTGTGATTTGCAAATAGAAGTTGGGTATTTATGGGAAAGGAAATCTGGTGTTGTATGCATAGTGATCAGTGCTCTTGGAGAAATACCTAAAGGACTCCCTAGATATTTGGGAATTTTGGATATATTGGACTTGAATATACTAATTTTACAAAAATAAACCCCAACTTTACAAGGAACTGCCTATATCAGTGAAGAGGCTGCGGTGGCTCAGTGGTTAAGAAGCTCACCTTGTTTGCTGGAAAGCTGGCAAATCAGCAGTTCAAGACTCAGGTATTGCATGATGTCTCTGTCTCAGCTCTTGGGGACATGAAAGGAGGCTCATTTCAGTGTTCCCTGAATGGAGTTTCTTCCGCAAAAATCCTTTTAACCCAGAATAATTTCTGACATGAAATTATTATTATAGTGATAGTGAACCTTTGCATTCCAGATGTTCTTGAACTTCAATTCCCAGAAGCCCTGATCAGCAGGAGTGCGGACTTAGGCTACTGGCAACTGAAGTCCAAGAACAACTGGAATGCCAAGGCTCACTATCACTGGCTATATACTTAGACATTACTTAGTCAAATATTGCTTATTCAGGGTTTTCTACATAGAGAGTACCCAAAAGTGGTGTATCATTCCCTTCTTCTGGGGGTCACATTGAGGCCGTGCAGCTTGTCCGAGGCCACACAGACTAACTTTTCTCCCAGGCAGGCATTCCCAGACTCTGGCTCCAAGCTTGTGGCTTCATAGGCAGTAACTTAAACCATTGCACTATCCAGCCAGCTATTTGCCCTTATTCTTGCCTTAAAGATTATCTGGCACCTCAAACGATATCCCCAGGTTCTTTCTAGTTTGCCTAAATGTTTGACCCCCACCTATTCTGCAAACCTCTGCTTTCCACAGCCAAAAAAAGGAGGTGATGTGCTGGTGTAACCTGCTCCCATGCATAGATCAACTGCATATGGGCAACCTTGAAATCTCATCGCATGTCAAAGGGTGCATGAAGCTGGGGTTGAGCTACACAGCATGGTACTCAGGTGGGTATGCACTGCTTGCTCAGTTCAAGCATGCACGTGAAATGAAAATGCTTCAGCTTAGCATTGCTTCAAATATTTTGGCAAATAAGCTTGTCCCCCACATACAAATCTGGCAACTGGCCCAGAGGTGCTGGAGCTTTTTGTTTGTTTGTTTTTGTTTCCCAGATCTGGTCAGCAGGCAATGGCCTAAGGATGTATTTGGATGAAGTAGCCCCATGATGTGACATTACAGGGATGGAAATTGCCTTGGTTTTTGTTCCTTCTCTTGTTTAGTCAATGACATTCTTCATACAGACCTGCCATGCCTTGTAAGGAAGAATGAAATGTACAATATGCAGGAGGGGGGATGCAGCATGTTAATATTTTTAGACAACATTGAACTTTGACATTATTGAATCTGTCTGTTCAAATTTAATCATTTCAGGGCCGGACAATGTCTGGCTCAAGACCAGGAGGAAGGGACACTGGAATAACTACATGCTGTGCATCAAGATGTTTAACTGACAACATTTAAGGAATGAAAAGTTATGGCACCCTCCAGCATTTAAACAAAGGACCATGTCAACTCAAAGGTTTATAACAGAGAGCTCCAAAATTTGGATTGATTTTATGCTCTAGAGAGGCTGCCAACAATCTTTATGGCAGAACCACACAGCGAAACACATTCTGTATTTATTTTTTGCCATCTTCCCTTGAGTGTACATTTTCCACGACTTGGGTGCTTTTCCTAATAATGAAGCAGAATTTAGGAACATTTAAATAAGTAGATTTAGATCCAATTTAATTATTTTTATTCATTTGTTATGATGGGTGAGAAGGGAAACAAAAAGAAAGGAAGAGCCTTTTTATTTCACAATGTTGCAGATGTTCTGCTAAAACACAAGAGAAAATCAGCTGCTAAGCCAAGTCCTTTTCAGCAAGACCCAGAATTAATTTATATATTATTTGGAAAGCCCGTATATCTAATCAGTCAGGTAAGGAAAAGCATCCTTCCATACTGAAGTGAGGCATTTACCCTCTGGTTGTGTTCACAAGTTGCCAGGACTGGAGAACTCATGCCCTTTTGGATAAAACTTATATCTTACCCTAATATAGTATGTGTGGTTTGTATGACAATATATACCAGTGGTGGCAAACAAATGGTACATGTGCCAGATGTGGCACGTGGAGCCCTCTCTGTTGGAACCCGTGTAGTCACCCCAGCACAGAGTTTGCCCCTCCCCTCTGCCCAGAAGCCCAATGGGAGCACATGCTCCCCAGAGGTGGGCTCAACAAAAATTTTACTACCACACTGTGGGTGTAGTATGGTGGGCGTGGCCAGGGGGAAAGCCTTGTGTTGCACCTGAATTGAGGGGCCAGCCAGAATTTCTGCTACCGGTTCTGGCGAACTGGTGCAAACCTGCTGATGCTCACCACTGATCCCCTCCCCCACCCAAGCACAGAGTTTACCTTGCTCCATTGCCCAGCAGCCCAATGGGAACATTTCCTTCCTCCCCATTGCTATGTTGCCACTTTGTAATAAGTGGGTTTGGGGTAGCAGTTTGGGCACTCGGTCTCTAAAAGGTTTGCCATCACTGATATATGTCTTTAATAAGACTAACTCATTTGAGTCCATTGATAATATACCCACAGTGTTAGAACCTGTACCTAGGCAATATTTCTGGTTTCAACTGATACTGGCTTTGGAAAATACAGACAAATTTCTAGGAAATATTCAGCAGAAAGTTGATCATGGTCCACCAATTTGCCAATGTTCAATTTATGGTAGATCCTTTTGTGCTTGCCAGTGGATAAGCAGTAGCCTTCTCACATTCATTATTTTCTTACATTGTGAATCTAACATTCAGGCATCAGCAAACCTCATATTGATTAGACATCCAAATTGATTAGACGTCCTAAAAGATCCTGAATATTTGCTTGTTGACTCAGAGATGGGCAACACTATTTCTTAGAATTCCACATTCTGCATAGCCAACTTTTTTCATGTTTGGTTCTGTTTGTGTTTATGTTATACACACTCATGGGCCATGATGATTCTAGTGAATAAAGGAAATCATGCATGGCCAAACTCGTTTCAACCTGAAGATCTTCTCTATCTTTGCCATGGGTGAATGTGCAGACAAGCAGCTCGGGAAATTTTGAAGGGAAAAAACAACACATGGAAACCAGTGCCATTCCATTGATCTTGTATTGAATTAAATTTTACATGTGTATTCCACCCCTCTAGGGAACACTATATTCCTACTCGAGGTGATTTTGTCTGAAGATCATTCAATTGATCTTCAGACAAAACTAAACCCCTACCGATTTCAATTATGCAACACTGTTTCTACCAATATCCTATATACCAGGAGTTCTCAACTTTTTAAAGCTGTGGGCTGGGCCATGTCCCCTTAGACAGATGAGCGGGCTGGACTGGTGGTTCCGCCCACCGTAAACACTGCCATAAAATGTTTATAACAACCACAGGTGCATTTACAGCTGTTGTAAATGGGTCTGCTTCCATTTCCGGTGGTGACGATGTGGGCCATATGATATGGTGCCACAGGCCAGGTCTGACCCATGGTCAGTAGGTTGAGAACCCAATCATCATTACCTATTTCAATAGGGATCTGGGGGGTTGAGATGAAGAACAATGTTGGTTTGTTGCAGAAAGAATAACAAAGACTCCTGTGGTACCTAAAAGAGTAATAGGCTTTTATTTAGCATAAGCTTTGAAGACTGCGCCTCCAAGTTTACATAGTGCAACTAATGCTCATTCAATTTCTAAGTCTGGCCACATTATCTTGTTGTGGTAATAGAGTAGACCACACTGCCAGCGACTCAACAGCAAGTGTCAGTTGGCAGTTAACTAACCTGAAAGCCCTGAGGACTAATGGCTTTAGGTGCTGAAGTCAACAGGGAAGGGTGATGGTCCCCAAGTGGATTAAACCCCACTTGAATCCACTGTGATAGAGAGCAACAGCTTCATCAATACTGACCTGGAGCTGATGATGACTTTGTGTGCTAAAATGGCCCCAGACCAGAAAGTGACTTGCGGAGCTGGATCAGTGGTACTATGGGTGTCATGCTGCAATGTGGAAGGCAGATGAAAGGCCACTGCATTATATTCTCAAGACAATCACATGACTGATCACCATGATGATAGCCAATACTCAGATTCAGATATGGCAGAAGAAGAAGAAGGGTTGAAAATGGATAAATTGGATATTTCTGGTAAGAAGAGTAGGAAGACTAGACTGGCAGAGTATATGCTGGATAGAGTGGGGGGTAGTCTGACCCTTAGGTAGAACAGTCCCACTGGCAGGTAAAGGTTAATGTTGCCCTTGCTTGAAAGCCAGTCATATCTGATTCTAGAGCAGTGCTCATCTCTGTTTATATCCAAGGAACCAGCACTGTCTGCATCTGCATATGTTTCCATGGACATGTGGCAGGCATGCCTCAATACCAGAGTACATGGAACGCTGTTTACCTTCCCACCAAAGTGGTACCTATTTAACTACTTGCAATTTTTTGCTTCTAACTGCTAGGTTGCCAGGAGTTGGGACAGAGACGGGAGCTCACTCCTTCTTGCAGTACTCAGGAATCAAACTCCGACCTTCCAGTTGTTGAGTTCAGTGTCTTAAATACTTAAGCCACCGCAGTCTGGCAACACATGTATAATTCTAGTACCATTATTAGAATGTTGAGTTATTGAGTTCTTAAGGGAACTTTAAACAATTCTGGAGCGAACAACTGAGACCAACTATAATCCTCACCTGCATACTGAACAGCTCCATTCTGCTAAACTCTCTGAAAGATCACGCAAGAGCTCTTAGCTTGATGGTATCACCATACATCAGAAGTTCAGCTGCAAGGTTAGACTTCCCTTGAAAGCTTTTTCCCTGGGGCATTGTTATTATATGTTAACAATGCTCATTAAGGCCTTAAGGCCATGCTAAAAATGAATTCTTGTTCTATTAATAAAGAAAACAAGAATGTGGCATAATAGCTGTTTTCACATTATTTGAGGTGAAATAATATTAGCTATTTTAGCATTAAGTAGATGTATGTGTTTTGTGCCACAGCCATATTATTAAAATCACATTAAGAGCCGATGTGTTTTGTATTTGTACTTGGGAACAGGAAGGAAAATTAAATTAAATGAAAAGTAAAACCAGCAATGGGAATGGAGGTATTTGGTCGGGCAATTTTCACCCCGGATATAAAACACTGACTCCTGGTGGATGTTCCAAAAGGAGCCATATGTTATCTAAAGTCTGTGTATTCTTGTCTCTGAATCTATAAACTAAACTAAAATTCATAGTCCATATTATTCACAGATCCATCATTAAAAACATGCACATAACTGAATTTTCTGATTTGCCAGGATTAGTTACCATTCTGTAGAATTTGAATGAATCTATATTATTGGAGTCCAGACTTGGTGAAACTGAATTTACCAGGTATCAAATGCATTAATTTTTGGCTAACAGGCTAAATAGCTTAGTGAGGATCTGGCTGCAAAGCCTGAGGTTGGGAATTTCATTCCCCATAGTGTCAACTGAGAGAAAGATCAGTCTATATGGTCTTAGCCAAATTGCACAGTTCCAAGGTGCCCCCAAAAGAAGGGAATGATAAATCATATCTGTGTATTCTTTATCTAAAATACCCTGGAAAGGATTGCCAGAAATTGGAATTGACTTAACAGCACACAATTATTAGGACCTATAAGTACTTGCTACCTAGAAAACTTTGAGAAGAGACACCATCATTGGAATTGACTTGATAATACATAATATGTATTATTATTAATTTTTGCAGAAACCTGTTGAACTAGTCATGTTACCAGAAATGTTCATTTGACAAAATAGATGAGGACATTACTTAAAATAGCATAAGGACAAGTATGTTGCATATATTCTTCTTAAAGTAGGACCAGAACATGCACAAGAGAGCTATGCATCTTTCTCTCCCTCTGTTTCTGTTGAACTAGCAATGCATAACAGTGTACAATCACATTTTAAATGTTTCTCTTCTATTCCCACTCTAAGCAGGTGGTGAATGACAATGGGAATAGGAAAAGCCACCCAAGCCATGCTACATATTTCCATTTAACATATCTTACAAGAAATAATATCTGTGCGAATGTTAGTTTCAAGGGCCAAGTGTCTCTTGAAATGCTTCATTTCCCCCAGAAAGCTGGTTCTATGTATTTGGCTTTCTCCCTTCATTTCCCTATGTAAGAACACACAAAGAGCAATAAGCTTTGGAAGCAAGAAATTACAAGGCCAAAACATGTGAAGCTTCAAAAAGTCATACAATTATTTCTCTCTTTAAAAAATGCTGAACATTGTTCCACTTTGCTCTGTTAAACTCATCTTAAATGTGGTGGTTTAGGGTTAAGATGCTGAGCTTGATGACTAGAATTTCAGCAGGTCAGCAGTTTGAGACCTTACTGCTGAGCAATGGATTGAGCTCCTGTTGTCTATCCCAGCTCCTGCCAACCTAGCAGTTTGAAAGTAAAAAATTGCAAGTGGATAATTAGGTACTGCTTTGGAAAGAAAGGTAATAACATTAACTAGAGTTGAACATGACTAGCTTTCAAACAAGGAAGACCTTAAACTCTGTCTAATCTGAGCTTTCATTTGAAACGGCTAGACTTCATCCTTAACAAAGCAAAGCCAATACAGTACTTCCGCATTTGTCAACATGTATTCCAATCTTCCCTCACCCCTCTCTGACCTCTGCTATTTCTTTTGTGTTCAATGAAACTGAGACTACAGACTCCACAAAACACTCCTTTGCAGGTTACATTGCACTTTCCAGTTCCAAGCAGATGACACTCAATAACTACAGTTGTACCTCACTTAAAGAGCATAATGCGTTCCACAGGATTGCTCTTTAAGCGAGTTTGCTCTTTAAGCGAAACACCATTGTAAGTGACCAATTGTGGGAGGGATTGCGAACCCCAATTTATTTGTTAAGCGAGTTTTTGGTTGGTTTTATTTGTTAAGTGAAGCAAACATTCAGATAAAATTCTGCTCTTAAAGCGAGTTACTCTTTAAGCGAGGCACTCTTTATGCGAGGCTTGACTGTACATCGTGGCTGAAACCTGGTTCAGATTGGCATAACATAGTTATACCTGTGGAAGCATGCTGGGTATTATGCCCAGGGAGCCAGCATTGCACAATCGATTGGATGGTTTGTGTAACAGTTGCGCAATCAGTCAATGTGGTTCATGATTGTGCGGTTCATGGTTGTGCAATTTCAGGCCACATGTTGTGTGACATGTCTGCAGAATAGATAATAATAATTTCATGTCAGAAATTATTCTGGGTTGAAAGGATTTATGTGGGAAAATCTCCACTCAGGGAATGCCAAAATGAAGCTTCTTTCATGTCCCCAAGAGCTGGGACAGAGAGTGGCATTCCAGCTGTCATACAGTACCCGGGTCTTAGGAACTGCTGACTTGCCAACCTTCCAGCTAAGAAGGCAAGCTTCTTAACCACTGAGCCACCGCAGTAGGACAGATATGTAGATATCAATTCTGCCCTGCTGAAATCTTTTTCTACTGCTCCTATGGTTTCATATTATGGTCACATAACGGCACAACAGAATTTCATTCAACATTTCCAATGTAATATATAACACATATTGATATTTTTCTATAATATACTATATAATTAAAACAGATATTATCTATATGGCATATTGTATAATATATAATGTAACAGAATGTATTATATATTACTAAAGGTTTCCCTTGCTCGAAAACCAGTTGTATCCGAATGTAGGGGTCAGTGCTCATCTCTGTTTCTAAGCCGAAGAGCCAGCGCTGTCTGCTTCTGCAGACGTTTCGATGGTCATGTGGCTGGCATGACTAGACACCGGAGCGCACGGAACACTGTTACCTTCCCACCAAAGTGGTCCCTATTTATCTACTTGCAATTTCTTGCTTTCGAACTGCTAACATTGAAGACATTGAGCTCCCGGGCTCCATTGCAGAAGTTGTGTGTTGTTGTTGTTTGTATTGGTGTTTTGTTATACTTGGTGATTTGTTATACTGTATTTTATTATATTTTGTTAGCCACCCTGAGTCACTCTGCGAGTAGGGCAGCATACAAATGTTAACAATTCAATTTAATTCAATTCAATACAGAAAAGAATGAGGGCCAGTATGTTGCACTGAATACAACAGGAGAATATGTTTCTGGAGACCTGGGTTCAAATCTTTGCACAGCCATTGAAACTCACCAGAGATTCCCTTCTTCTTCTGCCATATACGAATCCCAATACAATACAGGCGATTATCATGGTGATCAGATTCCCTTCTAGCATTCTCAAATGTGAGATGTTCAAGCAGTATTTTATCTTTGACCCCCTGCCCGTAGCTGACTGAGTTTCCATGATCAAGTAATAATTTGAATCCAGATCTCCTAAACCTAGTCTGACATCATCTACCACTCCTTGTTGGTTCTCATAGGAATTATAGTTAAAATGAAAGCCAGTTTATTGCTTATATAGCTATCATTATTTTGTATTTATGTACCTTCTCTCTCTACCCCCCTCAATCCTGGATCTCAAGGCATGCTCTTAGAAATCTCCATCCATGGTCAGGTTTAGCAAGGCTGCTGTATACTTTCTCTGCTAAAGAGCTTTATCACATGCTTCTGAACTCTAGCAGTACAGCATCATAGCCTGAGGATTCAAAATCTCTCATTAAACTACCAGTCCAAGAATTTTATAAGTTGGAGCAACAACAGCTGATCTTGTACCAAGCAGCTATAACAGGTTAGTGTCAATACACTCTGCATCATAAAGCTTAACCTGCCTTTTAGCTTGCAACTCAGAATGAGTGCCATCTAAGTTACCCATAAAGCTATCCTTGATACTAGCTTGCACAGAACCTTACACACACAAAGCTCCATATTTCCAACTCAGTGAATTAATACATTAACAAACGGAAAGTGACTTTTGAAGTGATTAACTGTCTTGCTGCTAATGTGGAATCAGAAATTGGAAACTAAACCCTAGACCAGTGATGTTGAACTTTGGTACTCCAGCTGTTCTTGAACTTCAATTTCCAGAAGCCCTGATCAGTAGGAGTGCTGACTTGGGCTTCTGGTAATAGAAGTCCAAGAACATCTGGAGTGCCAAGATTTGCCATCACGGCCCTAGACCATGTGGCTTCACCTCTCTTCTACAGAGACTTAAAGATCACCTTCCATGTTGTACACATGCAGGAACTTATCACTAGGCGCTTCCTATCATCAGCTCATAAAATGTGTTACTCAGCTTCTGCGATAATAATGCATTGCTGCAAAGTTAGCGAACCAGACTGCCTCTCCCTTTGCAAATTAAAAATAGCTAACTGGAAGGCTGCCCAAATAAGTCACATATTTGTGCATAACAATGTTCGCACCATGTGACAGTAATTGAAATGGAGTGAAAAGACTTGAAAGTTGGCCAGAAAGGAAATTTGATAGGGTCATCCGGGTAAACAGTGTTTGGCTGATACATTCCTTATGAATGTGTTGTTCAATGCAAGCAACATAAATGTTCCGAGGAAACAAAGACATCTACCATCAGCTGGTCCATAAGCCTTATCTGGTGGCTTGAATCTGTACCTCAGTTCAAGCCTTTTGCATTTATTTTTTTTTAGAGAAAGAGCTCAGAAGGGGAAGGCAAAGAGAAAGATGAACTTTTTTAAGAAAGAAAAAGGAAGTAAAACTTCAATGAGAAACATATTTTTTCCATAATATTCCCAGGAAAAGCCAATAAAAAGTATCGTACAGTGACTTGATTATTTCATTTCATTTATATCCCACCAGGTTATCCTGCTATGATAATAGAGTACACCATGCTGCCAGTGACTCAACGCTGAGTGTCAGGTGGTGGTTAATTAACCTGACAATCCTGAGGACTAACAGCCATGGGTGTAGAAGTCTACAGGGAAGGGTGATGGTCCCCTAGTGAATTAAATCCCACTTGAATCCATCTTGATGGAGTCCAGCAGTTTCATCAATACTGGCCTGGGGCTGATAAGGACCTGGTGTGCCAAAAGGGCTCAGGACCAAAAAGTGACTTGCGGAGTTGGATCAGTGGTACGGGTGTCATGGTGCAATGTGGAAGGCAGATGAAAGGCCACTGCATTATAGTCACAGGACAGTCTTCATGGTTGAACACCATAATAATCATCAATATTCGGAACTGGATATGACACAACAACAAGAAGATATCCCACCCATAATTACTGCACAGCAGTATTCTGGCTTCTGGAACCAGGAAAAGGAAATCCTTTCTACAGAGATGTTAACAGGTACTGGGCATACAAACAGAGAGGCAACATGCCTTCTGGAGGGATTCTCTTTAAGGAAGGGTCGTGGGCTTGCTTGCAAATTTTTAGGAGTGACTTATCATAAGCTTAAACTCTGTGCCTCCCACCTCTCCATGCTGGTGAACCTTGCTTAGCTTATCTGGTGGCTGGTGTATTAATTAAGTTGCATGTGTCTCCTCTCTCTCTTGAGACACATGTTGATTTCTACATTTCTAAGCATGCTAACATGGCTGCAAGCTTGACTGAAGTTAGTCAGTTTTGTTTCCAGTGAAGAGTTAGGCTGGATTAGACCAAGGGCCTCTTCCATCTAGCATCTGGTTTCCATAATGGCAAAACAGATGTTTCTGGGAAGCCAGCAAACAGAAAGAAAAATGACTAGAAACGAACCCACCTGCTTATAGTCAAACAGGTGATATTCAGAAGTCCATTCCCACCGATAATAGAAATGACATGCAATTATCGTGTCTAGTAGTCATTTTTGGCTCTTTCCTTTGTGAATTCTCTTTATCCTTGTCAAAGCTGTCAGCTACCCTTTAATCTTGTGGTAGAAAATGTACTGCCTTTTAACCTGCTAGGTCAGGGGTGTCCAAACTATAGCCCATGGGCCAGATAAGGACCCTGAAGCCATTCCATCAGGCCCATGATGCCCTTGTCAAACCAACAAGTGAATACAGATGCATCTGCACATGTGCTGACACATCCATATGTTCACCATGGACATCCTCGCGCAGGTGCAGAAGTGTCCATACTTAATTCCTGGTTTGGTGTGGATGTGCTCGCGCATGCACAGAATGTCCATGCCAAACCAGTAAGTAAATATGGCTTCATTCGCACACGTGTGCCTGTGCCAAACCAGGAAGTAAACATGGCAGCACATGTGCAAACACGCCCTGTTCCAGGGGCGTGGTCTGGCCCACTCACCTGTTCCAAGGGTGTGGTCAAGCCCCTGGCCCAAAAAGTTTGGGCTCCCCTGTGCTAGGTAATGAGAGATTTTGAAGCCCAGATGTGTATCACTGTCACAACCATAGCAAATCGTTTTTTCAAAGTTCCTGGCTCTTAACTGCCCATTCAAGACCAAATGACTCTCAATTACTTAGCAGTAGATTAGGGATCTATTTCTTTCCTACAAGTAATGCAGATTGCAGTTAAACTGAGAAAGAACAAGGAACCTGAAGGGATCAGTGACTAGTTTCATCGTCCTAGTTACTCGGGCAGTCCCATTCTAGGAAGTCCTGTTTCCACTACACCATTCATGCTCTGAATCTGCCACTGTTCACTTTCACAACAGAAACAAAAATGAAGATGAAAGTGTCGTGGCATCTTTAAGGCTTTAAATCAGGGGTGCCCAAACTGCACCCCATAGTTTAGGCACCCCTGGTGTAAGCAGAAAAAATGGCAGCTTAAAATCTATCTCATCCTGTTGCAAAACAGATTGCAAGCCACATTTTACTTCCACTTCCAATGGGTGGAACGACATGACTGGCCCACTGAACCATGTGACCGGCCCATGCCCCCAAAAGTTTGGGCACCCCTGCTTTAAATCTTTCTGATATATATATTTTTAGAATTAAAGACGCTAATAATATTTTTGCTTTTGTTCCTATTATTCTCTTGTTTTTGTTGTACACTTTACTTGGGCATCTCTTTAAAAATTCTCCTCATCCACTTTCTCCACCACTTGCTCAACTTCCTACCTTTCTATCATGCCCCTGGACTGTGGTGGCTTAGTGGTTAAGATGCCTAGCTTGTCAACCAGAAGGTCAGCAGGTCAGCAATTTGAGACAGAATATGCACCCGCCGTCTTTCTCAGCTCCTGCCAACCTAGTAGTTTGAAAGCAAAAAAATTGCAAGTCAATAAGTAGGTACCACTTCAGCAAGAAAGCTAACCATGTTCCATGAGCTCTGGCTTCTAGTAAGGCCTGCCACATAACCATGGAAAGGTCTGCATCTGCAGACACCACTGGGTCTTTGGCTGAAAACTGAGATGAGCACTCCCCCATAGAGTCAGACATGACTTGCTTTCGAGCAAGGAAGACCTTGACCTTCATCTGTCATTCCCCTTCTTGCTTAACTTTAGTCATAATTCCTTTTCCTCACCATGGAGTTCCTCCACTGTCTTGGTCCTTTGGTTACTTTTTTATGCTTCCTTTCTGGGTCCACTGCACCCTACCTGAAACGTGGCAACTAGAAGCAGGACAGTACATGGTTGTGGAACAAGATGTGTCATGCTCATCCATCCCACATTATAAACAGCTGGATCTAATACAGGTACACCAGTGTTTTTGTGTCTCTGTATACCTGGATGTTAGTTTTTGACTGTATCAAATCATTCATTCACACAAGGACACAGCTCCAGCAGGCCTGCTGTTCATGTCTGCCTTCAGAAGAACACACTTGCCACTTACTTGACCTCAACAAAACAAGAAAAAAGAAAGAAAGAAAAAAAGAGAAAAATCCATGGCTTGTGTAGAATAAAGGGCTTATAATATCTAGCTGTCATTTTCCATTAAGTCCTGTACAGAAGGACAAAAGAGAGCAGACCAAGCTCTCAGAATTGAGCTTGGAATTCAGGACAGCTTATGGCCTAACGCTGAGGGCAGATGTACATATTTCCTGCCACAACTTAAATGTCCTCCACTCCTTTCCCTCCAAACCATTTCATCTCCAAATTCAGATTCTCTTTTAAGAGACATCATCCCCCCCCCCCCCCCCGCTTCCATCCTCTCCACTGCCTCATGTGTAGCAGGGAGCTCTACCGGGTAGCCTACAAGGCATAAGTGTCAACTTCTTTCATCTCTGCCTGCACTGGAGAACAGTAACAGCTTTTCTCGCACATACTCCTCTGCTGAGTGTGCAGTGCTGAGGAGTGAGCGTCTGTCATTGTCACTGCCACTCTCTCATGTGCCTTTATCCTGGTCGGCTGACTGACAGTAATGGAGAACCGATAATAGAACACAGTTCACAGAGCAAATTAAGCTTTTTGAACCAGATGAGCAGATGCCAGCAAGTCCTTAGCTGACCATGGAACCCAGTCATTTGCATCTGTAAGGGATGATCAGCCCTTCTTTTAAAGATCAGTCTTAATTTTCATAATAAAAAGACACCCTAATCTTCCATTCCCCCCTTTTTTTTAAAAAGAAGCCCACTTCTTTTACAATTAGGTCCAGAATACCAATTTGTTGGTATATACTGAAGGCTTTGATTTCCTGATTGGTAAAACTTGATTTTGTTTCAAAAGAACATTTTTACATTTGAATGTCATCAACACACACCCTCCTTTGTCTCCCTGTGATTTTGCACATGATATGATCTTGTGCAGATAAACTATTATAAAAGGGTTTTGTTTTTTTGACAGGATACTGTACTGATTGTTTGCCTCCAGTATGAGAAAAAAAAATGCAATGGAGAAATAATATGATTAGGCATAACAATCACTCTATCCAATTGTTAAAATCTATGTTCAGTACTCATGCATAGAAAGGGAATACTGTATCCCTGTTCCCATTCATCATTCCTTCCTTGAATGTTAAGGGTGATGAATCTGGAAACTGAAAGTTGCTACTATGTATAGTTAAAAAGTAGATGTGGAGGAGTTGGTCTAGAACAGGGGTCATCAGACTCCAGGTGTTCTTGGACTTCAATTCCCAGAAGTCCAAGTCAGCACTCCTACTGATCAGGGCTTCTGGGAATTGAAGTCCAAGAACATCTGGAGAGCCAAGTTTGCTGACCTCTGGTCTAGAATACTCCATTCTACATAGGAGTATCTGCCACAAATATTAACATGTTCAATAATGCTCCATTTTCATGCTCCATGTAACACATATGCTCTTTTCTGGACTGCAGTGGCTCAAGTCACTAAGACGCTGACTGGGAAGGTCAGCAGTTTGATTCCCGAGTACTGCAGGACAGAATGAGCTCCCGTCTCTGTCCCAGCTCCTGCCAACCTAGCAGTTCGAAAGCAAGAAATTGCAAGTAGATAAATAGGGACCACTTCGGTGGGAAGGTAACAGCGTTCCATGCACTCTGGTGTCTAGTAATGCCTGCCACATGACCATGGAAACGTCTGCACAAGCAGACAGCGCTGGCTCTTCGGCTTAGAAACAGAGATGAGCACTGACCCCTAGAATCGGATACGACTGGCTTTCGAGCAAGGGAAACCTTTACCTTTTTACCTTGTCTAATTGCTCTCATGTAAAGAGCAGCTAAGTTGACACAATGGGTGGAATCCTTTGGAATAGTAGCCGTGTTAGTCTGTGGTTCAGGCATCTCAGAAAACAAAACAAAATAAATAACATAAAATAAAAAACACTGTAGCACTTTAAAGACTAACTGCTATATTTTTATTGTTAGCTTTCGTGGAACAAGTCCACTTCATCAGACAAGGAATGAAACTTACAGACATGTTCTTATATACCAAATTCAGGAGGTCGACAGGAGAAGGGTTGGTGTCAAGCAAGATGACAGACAAGCAAGCACAAGAATGCAGTTTCACCTAGCCATTAGCAACAATAGATTATTCAGATAAACTCTAAATGACTCCCTTTCAATCTCAAGGTTGCTGAGTAAGCTCACTATGGTATCTGATCAACTTGCGACCTGCATGTCAGCGGGGGGGGGGGGGGCACTTGTACCTGGTTTCTTTCTGTTTTACTAAAGAGAATTGGCAGGAAAGTTGTAATATAAAATCATATAGCAATCTGTGTATCAAATTTGATAATGCCCCAGAAACCCTTCACTAATATTTACCCCCCTGTGATGGGTATCCAACAGATGGATGTATTTGATTTCTGCTGTCTCCCTTTCAATCCTAGTTCTGTAATATCTCTGTTCCAGAATTGTAACTTTCAGGTCTTGGATAGAGTGTCCAGTAGATTGAAGTGGTTTGAGACAGGTTTCTCCGTGTTGCCATTCCGGATATCTGATTTGTGTCCATTAATCCTTTTGTGTAAAGATTGTCCTGTTTGTCCTACATAAAGCACGGATGGACATTTCTGGCAAGAGATTGCATAAATCACATTGGCAGAAGCACAAGTAAAACTGCCTTTAATGTTGTGTGTGGTGCCATTGGGTCCAGTAATACTGTTTCCAGAGCGAATGTGGGGGCATAGTTGACATCTGGATTTGCAGCAGGGTCTAGTTCCCATAGCAGCTCCACTTCTGTGTAGTCTGATGTGTGGCAATAGTTGTTTGAGATTGGGGGGTTGTCTATAAGCGAGTAGTGGTCTGTCACCAAGGGCTTTGGAAAGTGAAGCGCTTTGACATTATCAAATTTGATACACAGATTGCTATATGATTTTATATTACAACTTTCCTGCCAATTCTCTTTAGTAAAACAGAAAGAAACCAGGTACAAGTGTTTGCCCCCCCCCCCGACATGCAGGTCACAAGTTGATCAGATACCATAGTGCAGGGGTGGCCAACCGGTCGATCGCGACTATTAGTCCAGTCGATCGTGGCAAGGCAAAAGAACAAACTCGCTCCCCCCCAGCTCGCCGCTGCCACCGCTGCCGCTGCCGCCCCCCCAGGACCCAGGCAGAAGGCAGCCCTTTTGCTGACGAGCGCCCTGCATGTGCGCGCGCACGCTGCTCACCTCCACCCGCCCACCCACTCAGCTAGCCATCAGGGGCTCTCCACCACCTACCCCTGACGAGCACCCCGCATGCACGCGTACGCGCGCTGCTCACCTCCTCCCGCCCAGCCACCCACGCAGCTAGCCGTCAAACGGCTAGCTGGGTGGGCGGGCGGAGGTGAGCAGCGCGCACACGCGCAGGGTGCTCGTCAGGGGTAGGTGGCAGAGAGCCCCTGATGGCTAGCTGGGTGGCTGGGCGGGAGGAGGTGAGCAGCGCGCGCGCGCATGCGGGGCGCTCATCAGGGGTAGGTGGCGGAGACCCCCTGACGACTAGCTGGGTGGGTGGGTGGGGCGCTCATCAGCAAAAGGGCCGCCTTCTGCCTGGGTCCTGTGGGGTGGGGTGGGAGTGGCAGCGGCGGCAGCGGCGAGCTGGGGGGGAGCGAGTTTGTTCTTTTGTCTTGCCAGTAGATCTTGGGTCTAATTAAGTTGGCCACTCCTGCCATAGTGGGTTTACTCAGCAACCTTGAGATTGAAAGGGAGTCATTTAGAGTTTATCTGAATAATCTATTGTTGCTAATGGCTGTGTGAAACTGCAATCTTGTGCTCGCTTGTCTGTCATCTTGTTTGACCACAACCCTTCTCCCTTTGAGCCTGAATTTGGTATATAAAGAACATTCCTGTAAGTTTCACTCTCTGTCTCATGAAGTGGACTTGATTCACGAAAGCTAACTATAAAAATATAGCAGTTAGTCTTTAAAGTGCTACAGTGTTTTTTATTTTATTTTATTTTATTTATTTTGTTTTGTTTTCTGAGATGGGTGGAATCCTATTGCTTAACAAAGTAGGCTGTAATTAGAGTAGGCACATTGAGTCAATGGAAGTTATAGATGAGACCAATCTGCCCAAATTTAGCAGGTCTTCTCCTGTTGAGTCCTACTACCTAAGCAACCAAATTTCATGTATTGTAACACAGCGCACACACTTTCCCTGGAACAGTAAACTACCCATCATGGAATATTAGAATACCAGAAAGCATAGTATTTTACCCTAGGAACCATCTAGTTTCCTATCAAGTTGTGAAGCAGATTGTGCCCAAAAGAAGTGTGGAAGGAACTCCAAAGTTGCTTCAATATTTTGAAGTTGGAGCCAGATATTTGTTGGAAGTCCAGATCTAGGAACCTGTCCCAAGCTCATCTACCAGCTACTCTTCCTTTAGGAAACAGAGAGGAAACTTCAGACTCCCAAATGTTTCAGACGTACATTCTTAGAAAGCTCTATTAGGATGGCTAATGGGAATGGATTGTGAGAACTGCTACCAGGGCAAAATCAAAGCATGACATGGTGCCAGGATATGTCAGGTTTAAGTGGCCCCATAACACCAGGAATCTCTTTCTGTCTTATTTTGAGTTTGGATTCCCCTTATAATTATAATCGTATAATCAGAGGCCATAAACTTTTACTCCCTTAATTTAAATACAATGAATCTTGTAATTTTAAGCATACAGAATGGAGACAAAGATTCCCTCCCCACATTTTAGAAGAGAAGACGTTTTGAAAGAAGATTAAACACAATTTTGTGAGCATTGCTCCAACTGTACCTTCTCTTTCCCACTTTGCACCTGCTTGGCAGGGATGTTATATTCCATTCTAATTGGGGAAAAAGAAGAAACAGAGGTCATCTAATCTATACAGAGGAAATGCAACAGCTCAGTGGCCTGGTTTAAGTATAAATGGCTAGATTAAATTTTTGGCATCTTTGTCCAAAAGATTGCAAATAGCTGGGCTTTTGCAAATCACAGTAGAGACCATACTGGACTAAATTTTTATCAAAGCTGCTAGTGGCTATAGATATTATAATGGTTCCTTCATGTGGTCCGGATGTGCACTCTCTCTCTCTCTCTCTCTCTCTCTCTCTCTCTCTCTGAGACTGATATTCCAATGTGTGGAACCTTTCTTGCTCAGGTCACAAGCTTCCCCTTGCATTTAATTATTACAAAATTATAAAGGTAAAGGTCACCCTTGTTCAAAAGCCAGTCATATCCGACTCTAGAGTTCAGTGCTCATCTCTGTTTCATAGCCGAAGAGCCAGACGTTTCCATGGTCATGTGGCAGGCATGACTAGACACTGGAGTGCATGGAATGCTGTTAACCTTCCCACCAAAGTGGTACCTATTTATCTACTTGCAATTTCTTGCTTTCAAACTGCTAGGTTGGCAGGAGCTGGGACAAAGGCAGGAGCTCATTCTGTCCTGCAGTATTCAGGTATCAAACTGCTGACCTGCCATCTCCCAGTCAGCATCTTATGCACTTGAGCCACTACAGCCATTTTTATATCATGTTTTCAAAAATGTATACATGAAGCCCAATGCTTCCTTCTGTTTCTCTCAATCTCTGTTTCTTGAACAACATTTTCTTTACAAGAGGTAGAACATCCAGGACATAACACACAAGGAATGAGTCAGAAAAATTAATTGTCCATGAGGCAATTTAAGAGACTTTTTCTATGTATAATTTTGTTTTGGTATGTATGTTTTAAATACCTATAAATAAAAAATTTTTTAAAAAAGAGAAGCAAAAAGTAATAGGCAACTAGGATTTGTTTCCTTCTTACTATGATGTTCACAATCAGTTCCATTATAAAAGGTGGAACTTTTTATGACTGATTACTGTCTTGATTTGTTACATTCAATTAATTATGCTAAAGCTTTTGTAATATGAATTTAATTGATTAATAGGTTGATTAAGTTGTTAAAAGACAGATGATAGATAAACTACAAAGTCATTAATGAGAACAAGCCATTTGGTTATTGTCTGTTGCAACTTGTAACCAAGAATGCATTTTTTCCTGAAGCAGGAAAAATGCCACTGACGTGAATTTGTTTATGGTGGATCCCAGCTTGCCATGAAGTGACCCACACACCACGATCATGGAGCCATCTCCTGTGGCACGTATGAAATGAGACATGCAGGATTTAACACTGGGACTGCAGTGGACAGCCACAGCCTTGAGGATATTGACAAGGTGCACCTTCACAGCCAGTCCATCTGGCATGGTCTCTTCTGCCTCCATGACTGTTGGGATTCAGAGTTCCTCCTCTGCTCATTTTGCCAATTGGGCCCATTTCCTCCACTGAGTGGCCCATTACCCCACCTAAATGGGCTCTTCCACCCTAGCCATTGGCCCCTTTAGGGAGTCAGGTTATTTACCACCACCCAACACTCAGCGTTGAGTCTCTGACTGAGTGTATGGTCTGTATGGTCTACTCTATTACCATGGTGGGATGTTATATTACACTATAATCTGGATTTCTGTTAGGCCTGAAGCTAATGTGGGACACATAAAAAGTTCCCATTAAGAAGGCCCCTTTATAGAACTCCAGGGACAGAACTATAGAATTACACAATTTTAGAAATTCCAACAATTTGGCATGGTTAGATTTTCATGGGAGGCTAATCTCTGTATGAATCAGGGCAATTACCCCCATACCACATTTTGTTGTTGTTGTCTGTTTAAAGATTTATGATGGTGTGAAGAGGACAAGTCCATAGATTCCCCTGTTGGGAATCCAACTCAGGACTCAAGACCTCTGCTTAGTCTGCCCACATCATTGTCCAGACTACCCAACCAACTCAACTGACAAGCCCCTCCCCCAGCCCTTCTGGGAAACAGGGACCTAGACTGAAGCCCTTGGTGGTCATTTGTGCCTTGGGCTTTGCAGGACATAGGGGACAGAAGGAATTTGTGTACCCATGGTGGATGGTGACCATAAAAGCCACTGAGTCAAATGGGAAGGCAGAACTCTGAAGGAGCCAGAGAAATTGGAGGCAGGATGTCATGGGAAGCCAAAAAGAAAATGAAGAAAAGAAAAAAAGAAAAGGGAAACTGAGGTCTTGGAGCAGAAAGGGGACAGCCAGATTGGGGAACTGTGAGATGCTAAAAAGTTGGCCGGGAAGAAAAACTCCTGGGAGGAGAGCCTTGGGAAGACTGACCTACTAGGCCAAGGAATCCCTTGAGGAAGAATCTAAATTGTCAGAAGAGTGGGGTTACACTTATAAAGAGTATACTCAGTGAGACATGATTACTTTGGGCAAAATAATTGCCCTCCATGGGAGTTTAAAAATGCAACAGCCATTGTGCCAGCAGCTTTTGCCATATTGTGGACAGCCTGTAGGGCACATGGTCACATGACTAGTCACATGCTCACTATGTAACCCTTATATAGGTGGACATCAGACATAAAACTTGCAAAACAGTCAAAGCACATGCATGATTGCTGTTTTATATGCTGTAACTAGAACAGGACACTGTTCCCAGTGAATAGACAAATAACTTTATATAAATTTATTTGAATCTCTCTGTGTATGAAAGTGCCGTTCAAAACTAGCCCAGAATTTCTGCCTGCTGACAATCTGGGATACATTCAGCCTTGTCAGCCAAAAGATTCTGTTACTCACTGATCTAACACAGCTAATCAGTATTTTTTTAAAGGAAAGCAAGCAACTGTTTTTCATCTCCTTAGTTATTAAAACTTCATCCCAAATCATTATTGACTGAAATTACTGTCCATATGTATGAGAGTTTTCAATCGCTAACAATGAGATTAATTAAGAAAGACCCTAATCCACATGCTAAAAATTAATCACTCACAAATTTGCACTTAACAGAAGGGGAGAAAGTAGAATTTTTTTAATATGGATGTTTTTTCTATTTCTTATCCTCCTTGCATTGAAAAAGCTGCTATATATCACCCAAAAAAACAATAAAAACACAGTAAACCTAAGAAGGAAGATGGAAAATATGTCACAGATAACATTTCAAAAACTCATTTGTAGTTAACTCATTCTCAACTGTATATACAGCATTTCCAATATTGAGTCAAATAACAACAGCTCATGAATGAAGGATGTCAACCCAACCCAACCCGATATAACATCTACAAGTTCAAGCAGAATTAAGTTAACTGATTTCAGTTTTGACAAGATCACATGCATGTTCACTAATTAAATAATAGTTTATGTTGATATAAAGCCACATATTAACCCAACCTTAATATAGGTGCTTCTTTTTAAAAGATGGAAGTAGAATGGCTGCATTGCATACTGCTTAGAAAACTAGACCAAGAGCAGGATGTTCCAGGTTTAAAAGAAACCAAAACTGTATCAAGAAGTCTTGAAACAAATTACAGGTTTGGTTTTTCATTCACAAGGGACTGCAGTGGCTTAATGATTAAGACACTGAACTTGAAGACTGGAAGGTCAGAGTTCAATATCCGAGTACAGCAGAAATGAGTGAGCTCCTGTGTTGGTCTCAGCTCCTGCCAACCTAGCATTCTAAAGCAAGAAATTGCAGGTAGATAAATGGAGACCACTTTGGTGGGAAGGTAAACAGCATTCCGTGCACTCTTGTGTCTAGGCATGCCTGCCACAAGTCCACAGAAACTTTTACAAATGCAGACAGTGCTAGCTCTTTGGCTATAAACAGGTGAGCACTGAACTCTAAGTCAGGTATGATTGGCTTTTGAGCAAGGGCAACCTTTACCTTTACCTTTTTCATTAATGGAGCCCTCTTTAAGAAAGGAAGAGAGAGAGAGATTCTAGCTGGAGGAGTCCAGGCTTTTAGTCAAAAAAGTAACTTTTCTGAACTCTCTCAATTCCCTTTCTGATGACATTCTTCATCATAGGAAACCAGCCCCTTGTTTGAATCTCCCCAGCAGTTGTCATAACTGGAGCTCTGTATGGTCATAAACACTGAACAGGATGCTTGTCCAAACATTTTGTACCGGTGCCTTAAGCATCACAGATCCCTCCTACTGTCTGCAGGAGACCACACTGTCTTGCCACAGGACAGGGAGAAAGAGAAACCACCACTTTTTTGGTGGCCGACAGAGCCAACTTGGCTTCTTCCACAGCACTCCCTTGACATAGCTGAAGCCCCATGTGATATTCAGTCAGCTCCCTAGTCTTCTATCTGGTGTTCCAAACTGATTAAAAAGATAAACATTCTCTTATGAATCCTACATTGTTGTGCTGTTAACAACATAGCAGTAGTTCTAGGCCAGTGTTTCCCAACCTTTGGTTTTTGGACTTCAATTCCCAGAAGCCTAAATCAATTTCGCAAAGCACTGATCAGCCAATGTACTGACTTAGGCTTCTGGGAACTGATGTCCCCCTGTGAGTGGTGTGCCCCATGTTGGTAATCACTGTACTAGACTATCCTTCTTTTGTAACCTCCTATGCACAGAACTGTTACTTTGTTTTTGTTATGTAGGAACACTGGATAGTAGAGGGTAGAAGAAGTGGTACAATCTAGAAACCTTTAGGGTTAGACCTGCCTCACTTTTCACAGTTACATGTCTTCCATTTGTTTTGAGTTCTCTGGCTTGGAGTCACCTATCATCTTTCCAATTAATCTTCCCCTTAGTATGAACCTATCTGTAAAATGGATCAGTGATTCCAAGAATGCCTCCTATATGCTTCATCATACCTTTTCCTAATTCATCCATCCTAGAAAGTAGGGAAAAAGTTACATCTATAAGAAATGTACCTTTCTCTCCTCTTTAACAATCAGTTTCCTATCTAGAGCAGCAAGGATGGAGGAACTATGAATGGACATTCCACCATTTAACCCCCACTGTCACCCTGCAAGCATTACATTTCTTGGAGAGATCAGTTTCCATTTCTTTGAGGATCTGGGGAAGCTGATCTGGGCTCCTGAAAACAGCAACAGCAAAAACACAGGATGGAAGCTGCCTTTGCAAAGACACAAAAGAAAGAAGTGAAAATGGGATGTCCAGCATTATAATTTGTCAGAGTCGTTATAATTAGTCTCCTGGATATCAGAGGCCTTACAGGTAACAGTTACCCTTGCTTGAAAGCCAGTTGTATCTGACTCTAGGGTTCAGTGCTCATCTTTGTTTACAGCCAAAGAGCCAGCACTGTTTGCGTTTGCAGATGTTTCCGTGGACATGTGGCATGGAACACTGTTACCTTCCCACCAAAGTGGTACCTTTTTAGCTACTTGCAGTTTCTTCTTTCGAAGTGCTAGGTTGGCAGGAGCTGGGACAGAGAAAGGAGGTCACTCCACCATGCAGTACTCAGGTCTGGAACTGCTGACCTTTCAACCTTCCAGTCATCAAGTTCAGTGTCTTAACCATTAAGCCACTGCAGTCCTCTTGCAGGTTGCCTTATTCCATCATTGGCCATCCAGCCTCAATCTACATTTGCTTCCTTTTCAAATTCTGATGGCTGCTTATGAGCCCTGCTGTCATTCTTTTTTTTCCCACTGGGGAAAGATCGATGGGACACACCAACCTCAACCTCAATGACCTTTGAATGTGACAAGTTTTTTGGTCAGGTCTACTGAATGGAAAGCATGGTATATTGAGGACTGCCTCAGGGTGAAACTTCCAGTGAATTTATTATCTCCCAGTGCCCTTTGGACTTCTTCCCACCATCAAACACCATGGCAGCCCTTGGAACAGGAAGAAATACATTAACTAGAATCTGATCGTTTTAAAAGGTTACAGATGCCCAAATATAATTTAATTCCATACTTGCCCTTTGAGGGTTTGGTGTATATTTTCATTTTATGACTGCAAATGATAAAGCTCTTAAGATTCCAGGCAATAAAAAGGGGAGAAGGGTAGGAGTATTTTAAGGGCTGGAACTACACATTCTTCACACTCCTTGAATTAACTGATGAATCAGCTATTGTTTCTCTCCCTGTTTTGTTTTAATTGAAGGTTTCTATTTGCATTTGTTCTTCTTTTCTGACATATTCAGTTCTTTAAAAATTACCCTCCAGTTTATGAATATGGGATATCGTGCTTCTCTATCCATAATCCAACAGGCCAAGAAATGCCCCAATATTGCTGCACCATATCATATCCACATTGCCAGGTAGAAAGAGATGCGGAGCTTTCCATAAGCAAAAGCCAGCCTGAATGTTGACAACACCAGTGGCAGCAGTCAAGATGTTCTACAGCAGAGGTCCCTAACCATTTTTGCACCAAGGACTATTTTCATGTTAAACAATTTTTAAGTGAGGAGAGGAGCCCTGCTGTAGCTCAAAAACAAGGAGGAAGGGACCTGCCACCTGCCAGACACACCATTCGACTTGGGTCGCAGGGGCGTAGCTACCGCCGTATCAGCCGTATCAATTATACGGGGGCCCCGGGTCACGGGGGCTCCCAACGTGAGTAAGCAAAACAAATGCAGAGTGGGAGGGAGGCGACGGCCAGGGAGCCTTGGGAGAGGGCGCCGGAAGCGGGCTGGGGGCGGGTGCCTTTCTGGGAGGCCTTGGGCTGCCCCCTCCCACCTGCCCAGGACAAAGAAGGGAGGGCAGGGCTCTCCTTTCTCCTCTGCTTCTGTCGCCTCCACTCACGCGAGAGAGCGGGGGTGCGCGTGCGGCCCCTGATGAACCAGGGACACTCGGACCGCCGGACGCTCTGGGACCTTCACTGGGGAGGGGGCGGCACGGGGAGAGGCCGCCGAGCGCTGGCGACGCCTCCGGCGGGACCGCAGCAACAGCAGCGGAGGGCACTCTGGCCCGGGAAGAGGCTGGGAGGGCTTTGACGGTCTCTCCCGCTTCCCCGGCCGTGGACCCGCCCTGCCAATGGTGGCAAAGGCCACGGGCAGCAGCCAGCAGCGCGGGTTGCAGCGGTTCCCACCTCTCCTGTTTCTGCCGAAGCCAACGTCATTGTGGGAAGGCCTGAGAAGGGACGGTCTCCTTTGGTGCCCCCCCAACCCCCAATTCCTCCTGCCCGTTACCCGCAAAAGGGTGGCGCTGCTCTTCAGCGCCTGCCTGCCCGCCCTGGACAGGTTTTCTAGCGGGAAGCAAAGAGATAACGCAAAGGGGAGGAAAGTTGGACCAAAGGTGGGAGGAGGGCCACGGGGCCCCCAACGTGCGTAAGCAAAACAAATGTTGTTGTTGTTCAGTCGCACAGTCGATTCCGACCCTCTGCGACCCCATGGACCACTGTCCTCCAGGCATTCCTGTCCTCCACCATCCCCCTCAACTCACTCAGCTCTGTGCCCATTATCTCCACAATACCATCTAGCCATCCCATCTTGGGCCGTCCCCTTCTTCTTTTGCCCTCTACCCTTCCAAGCATCAAGGCTTTCTCAAGTGAATCCTCTCTTCTCATTTGATGTCCAAAGTACTTTAGCTTCATCTTTATTATTTGACCTTCTAAGGAGCAGTCAGGCTTGATTTCTTCTAAGATTGACCCATTTGTTCTCCTCGCTGTCCAGGGTACTCTCAAAACTCTCCTCCAACACCACATCTCAAAGGCGTCTATTTTTCTGTGCTCCGCTTTCCTAATGGTCCAGCTCTCACAACCATACATTGCCACAGGGAATACCATTGCCCTGACTATGCGAATCTTTGTTTGCAATTTAATGTCTCTACTTTTCACTATGTTCCCCAGGTTTCTCATCGCTTGCCTCCCGAGAATCAGTCGCCTTTTTATTTCATGGCTGCAATCCCCATCTGCAGTGAGCTTTGATCCTAGGAAAGTAAAATCTGTAACTGCCTCTACTTCTTCCCCATCTATTTTCCAGGGACTGATAGGGCCTGTTGCCATGATCTTGGTTTTCTTGATATTTAGTCTCAAGCCAGCTTTGTAAAGCGTGCGTTCAAAAGTTGGCAACACCCTACATCGGTTATCGCAGGCTGCGGGATTTCCCCGTTTAAGTAATTTTATGCATTTTTTTCTTTTGTGAGAAATCTTTACCCTTCCTAAGGGCCCCCAAACAAATTTTTATACGGGGCCCCGCCAAGGCACGCTACGCTTCTGTTGGGTCGTGAGGTATCACACTGCACACAGGTGCGGGGCAGAGTCCCTCTGTAGTTAAGCAATGTGGAGGAGGGGCCCAGCCACCTGCCTATCTGCTGTGCACAAAGCCCATGCTCCCACTCTGTTCTCAGATGGAGCACATTGAGGGCAGAAGGCTGCCATTGGGGTTCCCAGTTCCACCTACCCCAGCGGCATGGTTTGGGACAGCCCGTGGACCAGTACTGGTCTGTGGCTCAGTGGTTGGGGACCCCTGGTCTATAGGATACCCACGTCTCCTCATTATACTGCACAAAACTGATTTTGCTACTGGGACTAACACATGTGATTTACATGATATTGAGTGTGCTGATTCCAAATCTGAACTCAGAATTTGCCTATCACATACCAATTTTAAGGCATGCTATAGCTGTTCAAATGGTTGGTAATTGGGTAATGTATTTTTATATTGGAACATTATAACAGTTGCAGCTACCACTATGCTTGCTGCCGCCTCAGCTGAATCACACCCCTGGTGGCATGCATGTTCCAGCAGTGGTTGGGCATGTCTGAGCAAGTCAGTGAGCTGATGTCAGAAATAGGTATATAAGGCGAGATGGACCAAGGGCTTGTCTCTTGTGCGAAACCATCTAATGGATAGTACTGCTAGGCCATAGTGAGTCTGTTTTGCACTAAAAATGAAAAGGCGCAGTTGTGATAATAAACCAGACAATTTTTGGTACATTTGTGGCAAATATACCTCGCGTAATCAATGCAAGAACTTAACCAAGAGGGTGAGATTTGCTTACTTAAGATCCTGACGTCCTAGGCAGACTTGGACTTCAGATTTGGATTCAGTGTACTTGATTTAGTATAGGACACAGAGATTAGACTAAGTAGCAGATAATATTTTTTTTTGTGATGCACCGTTTGTAACAATATTGATGGCCATATGAACTACATGAGAATGAACCGTCAACAATTTGCAAACAGCTTTAGTTCTGCTTGGGGCTTTTGGATAAAATATGTACCTCAGATATATACTTGAAATGTATTCTTCATAAAAGTTATCAGCAAATTCCACTGAGATGAAGTCTTTTCATTTTGGGGATATAACGAAGCTTCAGCTGTGTGGTTGTATGATCCAGTGTAGTGAGTTCAATGCAAAAGATTGAATGGGGTCACTTCTGAATCAGACCCTTGTTCCTACGAAGCAGTATTGTTAGTTCTTATTAAAAGGAATATCTAGGCAGGCCTGATGTAATTCTTTCCTAGACCCATCTGGAAATGCTAACAACTGAGACTGCAGAGAACCTGTGCACCAATAAAGTACCAAACAATCTTCAGATGTACCTGATAATCTTTTTGAGATAATTAATGGACCTGAACCTATATCTCGCTCTTATCTTTTGAAGGCCATATGGACTTGGGTACTCTTCCGTTTCCTTCTTTATGTGAGATCAACACATTCTAAAACTTTTTCTTTTACTGGAAGTGAGGCAAACAGCACTTAGGCTCTGGCCCTAAAATGAAACAAACCCTATGCAAGAATTTTTGGGAATAGTAGCCATGTTGGTCTGTGTTTCAGGCATATCAGACAATAAACAAAACAAAAATGCTGTAGTAATTTAAAGACTAACTGTTATATTTTAATGTGAGGATTCATGTATCAAGTCCGTTTCGTCAGACATGCAAGAATGCTCAGTTACTGATCATAAATGCTTTTCAACTGAAATTTAAGGGGCTGCAATGGCTAAGTGGTTAAGAAACTCACCTTATTAGTGGGAAAGTTGGCAAGTTGGCTGTTTGAGACCTGGGTACTGCATGATAGATTGAGCACCCATCTCTGTCCCAGCTCTTGGGGACATGAAAGGGGCCTCATTTGGGCGTTCCCTGAGTGGAATTTTTTCAACCAAGAATAATTTCTGAGACAAAATTATTATTATAACTGAACATTAGCAGCTACAAGGCTTACTGACTTCAAAAGAATTAAAGATGTTTCTTTATTCACCTCCAATGAAATCATGTTTTTAATTTACTGAGATCATGTCCTACATAATATAATTAGCAAATTTTGTATCCTTAACAAGGTTTGCGCTTCAAATGCCATTTGCTCTGGCATGTCCACTTCCTCTGGCTTTATTCTTTCTTAACATCCCCCCCCCTTCCCGGCACGAGAAGAATTAAAATTTTCTAGTCTCAACATAGCAGGAAGAAAAACAAAACAATCAAGTAAAAGAAGAGAAGGAGAGGGACACTAAAAAAAGGACAGATGAGAAAGATGATTGTATCTTCCGTCGAGGCTAAAATTAAAACTTGGAAGTTGTTTGCCTTTGGAAGTACAAATCCAGATGTACAGCTCCCTGAGCAGGTGGGACAGAGGAGGATGGTGCATACCCATGACCACCATAAAACACCTGTTTGGGAAGAATACGAGTGTTTTCAATGTGCATGCTCATTCAGCTTAGATGCATGAAAAAATTAGAGCAACATCTTATGCACATGCTATTACTAAATTGTGCACATGCTATTACTAAATTGTGAACTTACAAAATGTGGGCTGTATTTCCTTCCTGCCTCATTGTCAGAAACACCTGCATCTGAATCTCTCCTTCCATTTCTCCCTCTTGGCTTAAAATTTGCCAAATCAAAATCCAGCAAGGTTTTTGGGCTGGTTTTAGTCTTTGTCATGTTTTGAGCAGACCCACTGAATCCAACTGGAGAAATGGAGCATAACCAGGTGAAGCCTAGTTGACCATGCCCTCTTCAGATATCACAGCATCTTGAACACACCTAGAAGAGAATACATAACATGCATCTCCTCTTTCATCATTTGTGATCAGTGACAAATTTGAAGCATAGGGGTTTCTGCTTACACAGAGGATGTTCAAACAGCAGACATCCTTACTCATGAGCAGATCAGGAAGCTCGCTCTTTCAGACTCAGCAATGTTCACATGAAGAAAGTGACAATGGAATGGATGGGGCTAGGCACTCCTCAACTGACCCTATCCTATAGTGCTTGAACAATGCTCACATCTTCTGCTTGCTGCCACAACTGCTGATGAAGCCAGCCACTTAGGTAGTATTCATCCAAAATTAATGTCTTATAAATAACCCAGCAGTGTTCTGCTTCATTCTCTGGCAGCTTAACCTCAAAAAGAAACGGAGGGGGTGGGTTTCCACCCCTCTCTTTCCCTTCGTTTCTTACAAGAGGAAAGAAATTAAAGATGGCCTGACCTCTCCAATGTGGCAATGATACGCGCTTGCTTACATAACCACTTTCTGCCTTCTCATCTTCTAGAGATGTTCCAAATGGATGCTGACTCATAGCCGGTGTGGATATCCCTGGCCAAACACAGTTCTGGAGCTGAGGCTTTCCTGACCGCTGTCTTTCCTGTTTGATGCTGAGCCTGAGAACTTCAACTGAGTTCTTTCAGCCGGCAGATATTTCTGCTCTTTTGACTAAGTAAGGGCAGAAAGCCAAATCCATGGCCTTTAAACCAAGCCTGGCTGATCTTCATACTGTCCGGTAATTAAAGAACCTAATAAAGGAAAAATTATTTGTTTATTTCAGACTCCAACAGTTGCCCCTCCTCCAAACAGTCCAGTGCTCATGCTGGCTTGGAGAAATATTCTGGGAGCTGTCACAGAAGAACTAAGAGCAGGCTCAGTAGACACATCACTTGCCTGGATACAATTTTTCCTGCACTATTATAACACCCATTTCTAATGTATGTCCTGTTTTTCAGGCATGAGGAAATAAATGGCTACCCTATTCTAGACCTTTAATTCATTACAACTCTGTTGCTTCAACCAAACCAGAAATCCCACTCATATTTTGACATTGGCTTTGCTATCTGGAGGATTCTGGAATTTACAGTCTGAAAAATGTTTCAAGCTTTGGTGTTTGCCATGAAAGCTTGTTGTAAAATGCAACCTCACTGGCTAATATGCGATTGCAAAATACCACATGAATAAGAATGCAGACTTTGAAATCTTCCACTTTCCAGATGCCTGCCCCATTGCATAATCTGTTGCAGCCCTGTTACACAATGAGAGGATGAGGGGGCATGTGATAGGCAGCTGGCAAATAGTCTCCTATTGCCTGCATGTTGTTGTTGTTGTTGTGTGGTCACATAATCCAAATGGATTTTGGTCACTGTCTCAGCGTCAAGCTACACATTACACATTTCCTTTGAGCATTTGTTTCACTTCTTGCAATGGAATTTTGTTAGATATAAGAGCCTCAGCAATAGCACATAGTTTACTTTCTCCTGGTGAACTGTAAAAGAAATTATGCTCTTAGAAGCCACATTGGGTCCCTGTATTGTAAGAACCATATTAGATCCCAGAGGGAGGAAGGAAGAGAGAAAGATGGATAACCTCTATAACACTGATGGTGGAACTTGGCATTCCATCTGTTCTTGGACTTCAATTACTAGAAACCCGAGTCAGCACTCATGCTGATCAGGGCTTCTGGGAATTGAAGTTTAAGAACAGCTGGAATGCCAAGGTTCGCCATCACTGCTCTATAAGATACAGACAGTGGTGGGATTCAGCAGGTTCACACCAGTTTGCCAGAACTGGTAGCAGAAATTCTGACTGACCCCACCCATCCAAGTTTTGAAATAAAGTACAGCACTAATGTGGGTGCAACGCAGGGCTTTCCCCCTGGCCATGCCCACCATACCACAGTGAAGAAAATCAATGAGGCACCATTCTCTTTAAAATGTGGTGACTGTATTGCCCACTTTGATCATCAAATTCTCCATGGTGAAAGGATTTAGGCATGGCTAGGATCCTACCTCATAATGGGGGATTTCTCATATTCATATGATGATATAGGCATAGAGGTGAATCAAATCACAGAATCTTAACAGAGCTAGAAGGGTAACCAAGCCCTGCCTCCCACCACAGCAAAATAATATCTGACAAGTGGCCAGCCAATCTCTGTTTAGAAACCTTCAGTGAAAGAGAGTCTAACCCTCTCTGAGGTAGTCAGATATGAAGAGATTACAAACAGCTGACCTGTCTGATCTTAAATCATACATGTGTATGCACATATATCTAGGGATGTCAGAGCTCTGGTACTAGGGGAGATTACTGGTTTATCTTACTCACTATCTTCTTTGGCTCTAAATATTCAGCAGGGATTTTGCTCACCTGATACCCTTTAAAAGCGGAGGTGTGAGAAGTGAACCTCTGAAGTCTATATACAAAGCAAGCATTCTCTCATCAAGCTCCACTTAGGTCAAATGGTTTAAGTAAGTAAGTAAGTAAGTAAGTAAGTAAGTAAGTAAGTAAGTAAGTAAGTAAGTAAGAAAGAAAGAAACTCAACCCAACCCAACCCAACCCAACCCAACCCAACCAACAACCAGGGAGAGTACATAGAAGGAAAACTGTTCAGAAAGGTAAGAGAATTAGGACAGATCTGTCTGCAAGACCAGATGATGGAGATGACTATTGTTTTGAATCTATTTTAGGTGGGAATGACAGCCAGCATGTTCAAGCTGAAGTATAAAACCAGCAGAGAAGAAAGGATTTGCTTTGGCTGTTCTTATTATCCAAATGTCAGAGAGCTGCCGGGAAGCCTTGGGGTGGTAATAGCTGCCTATGAAGCTCCTCACCAGTTTTTCCCAAAGGGAATGAGATGGGAGGGAAATGGAGGGGGGGTTTTTGGAATATCTCAGGAATTGAAGAAAGAACAATTGGGGCCTATGGTTTCTGCCTAGCCAGATTGGTAAATGCAGCAGCTGAAATCTACAACAGTTTGGTCTACAGACCTATTTGCATGTGTTCTTTAGTATTCCAATTGAATTGCTGTTTCTCCCTCTATTAATGCATATGTAAATGAGCCAATGCTGCAGCTGTGCTGTATTAATCATATGTGTGCTTCTGTCTGTCTGCCCTACAGGCATAGGGTCAGAAGGAGGAGGGAGAAAGAGAGGGAATGCTGGCTTCCTAACCTACAAGGGAGCTCACTCATGCAGACAGAGGTCTGCTAGCACGCAGCAGGCCCAAGAAAAGGGAGGAAAAAGTTGCAAGGTATTCACCCTTCCAACCTCTCACACTGTATATCCAATGCAAATATAAAAATTAGCTTAACAGCCATTTCTCACTCGCAGTCTTCTTTTACCCCAAAAATTCCTCACAGCTCTTCTGAATCCCAGAAATTATTTCTATTTATTTGTCATGAGCTATTGTTATTGTTTGGGATTCCAGTGGCTTAGTGGTTAAGATGCTGAACTTGACAACTGGAAGGTCACCAGGTCAGCAGCTGAAGACCTGAGTACTGCACAATGGAGTGAGCTCTGGCCTCTGTCCCAACTCCTGCCAACCTAGCAGTTTGAAAGCAAGAAATTGCAAGAACACTAAACAGTGTTCTGTGCACTCCGGTGTCTAGGCACGCCTGCCACACATCCATGGAAATGTCTGAAAACACAGACAGTGCTGGCTCTTTGGCTATAAACAGATGAGCACTGAACCCTAGAGTTGGAGATGACTGGCTTTTGAGCAAGGTTGACCTTTACTTTTACCTTTACTTATTGTTATTATTATGTGTCATCAAGTCTGAACTGAATTCTTCTCTTTTTTACTTCCCTGTTTATGCCTTCAGGTGTTGAGGGAGGTACAAAGATCTTACTTTGGCATATCTAGCATCCTCCACTGGCATTATTTGGTGTTTCTTGTAATGTTTCTTGGATGTTCTCTCTCCACCTTCCTCTGGGTCTACCTCATGGTCTTTGTCCTTCCCCTCTTTCTATGTATGCTTTATATGGTATGGAACTCCAAGACATCCTTTCCAAATGGGCAAACCATGATTTATACTGACCCTAATATGGCATTAAAGGTAAACAGGTATTTTAAGGAGTGATTTTACCATTTTCATTCCAGGACTGATCAGGGATTTCAATCCGTCTCCAGAGTCCTGGCCCATCTCTCTGTTCACTACCACACTGTAATTTCCATGCATTTGGTCTCCAAATGAGAACCAAACATTTCAAAAGCTTTCTTGTTGCTGAATATGATTATGAGATTTCTTGTGTGTATTCTTCATGTTGGGACTTTCTTGACAAAATCTTTTATTAAAAAAGGGGGGGAGGGAGTTGACTAGAAACCTTGTATTTTTTACAAAACATGTGGGTCCTCCCAATAAACTATAAGGTTTTACTGCACAAAATACTTGTGCTTTGTTTGTTTGTTGCTAATACACCACACTCTGATGGTAGTGCTGCGGAAATTGGTGGTTTTTTTCTTTTATGTAGAGCTAAGGTGTTTTGTGGCCATGGGGGCTTAGTGGGTAAGATGCTGAACATGATGACTAGAAGGTCAGCAGGTCAGCAGTTTGAGACCTAAGTGATGCACGACAGAGTTTGCTCCTGTCATCTGTCCCAGCTCCTGCCAACCCAGCAGTTTGAAAGCAAGTATTGTAATTGCAAGTAGATAAATAGGTACCACTTCAGTTAGAAAGGTAAGAGCGTTCTATGTTTTGATGTATAGTCATGCCTGAAACATGACCATGGAAACATCTGCAGATGCAGACAGCACTGGCTCTATGGATATAAATGGAGATAAGCACCATCCCCTGGTGCTTATCTCCACCATACATGACTGGCTTTTCTGCAAGGGAGACCTTTGACTAACGAATTTTGCAGCAATGAACAGAATTTTTAGGTGGGATATCCAAACCTATAGAGACATATGCTCTCACTGAGAAACATAAATTTTGCTGACAGTCATTATATCCCTTAGCTATTATAGAAATTTCTCTTCTCTAATTGGATACCTCTGTATATAAGTTACCTGAGGCACATAAGCTGCCCAATGTTATTTCACTCATGTCCTGCTTAAGGGCTCACACAGGCAACTTATTGGTCACCATGAACAATACACTGAATGAGATACAGCATTGATCTGCTCCAGCATGGCTCTTTTTAGGTTCTTCTCATTTCAATGATAGCAAACCAGCTGGACACCAGCCTTTCCTTATTGCTTGTTGCCAATATCCACTACTTGGAGCTTAGCTTAGAAAATCTTTTTCCCTTCTTCAAGAAACTGTGCATCCCAGAATCCATCAGCCAGCATAGTAAATTGCAGCCTTAAAATAATTCTAAGATTCAATACATAGTCTGGCCAGGATATCCTGCTATGGTAATAGAGTAGACCAGTGTTTCCCAAATGCTGGTGTTTGGACTTCAATTCCCAGAAGCCTAAGTCATTTCCCCAAAGCCCTGATCAGCCAATGTACTGACTTAGGCTTCTGGGAATTGAAGTCCACCTGTGGGCTGTGTACCCCTTGTTGGGAACCATTGGAGTAGGCCCTACTGCCAGTGACTCAATCCAGAGTTTCAGGCAGTGGGTTAACTAACTTGACCACCCTGAGGACTAACAGCTTTGGGTGCCGAAGTCCACAGGGAAGAGTGATGGTCCCCAAGTGGATTAAATCCCACTTAAATCCAACTTGATGGAGGGCAACAGCTTCATCGATACTGGCCTGGGGCTGATGAGGATTTGGTGTGCCAAAAGGGCTCAGGCCCATAAAGTGACTTGAAAGGCAACTGCATTATATTTTCAGGACAGTCTTCATGGCTGATTGCCATGATGATCGTCAATATTCAGATCAGATATGGCAGACGAAGAAGATTTAATACATAAGCACAGGAATGAGTGACCATCTTTGCTAGAGCTGACCAAACATTCTTCTAGTATAAGCATCTTACTTTGCAAAGAGGTGACTTGATGCGTGCAGGCTAGGAATGCAAAGAAATTCCCTTGCTGCTTGGCCTCAGCAACTGATATGCAGTGTCCCAGTGTCTCCAAACATGAAAGTCCATGATGACTAACACCTATTGATATCTATCAGCTCTCGATCTGTCAGATGTCCCCTTTAGAGTTGTCTAAGCCAATGGCCATCTTGCTTCTTTTGATAACAAATATCACATATAGCACAATCCTACACATGTTGTCTCAGAAGGTTAGTTGCACTGTGTTTAATGGATATCAATGCCAGGGGCACGTTCATCAGATTGCAGCCTCAACCATGTATGGCTACTTTAAGTTTACTGTCTATTAAGTGCACTGGAACACAGGGACTGTGATGGCTTAGTGGTTAAGATGCAGAACTTGATGACTGTAAGGTTAGCAAATCAACAGCTTGAGACCTTAGTACTGCATGATGGAGTGAGCTCCCATCTCTGTCCCAGCTCCTGCCAACCTAGCAGTTCAAAAGCTAGAAATTGCAAGTAGATAAATAGGTAATACTTTGGTGGGAAGGTAAGCAGTGTTCTGTGCACTCCAGTGTTTAGTTATGGCTGCCACATGTACACAGAAACATCTGAAACACAAACAGCACTGTCTCTTTGGCTATAAACAGACATGAGCACTGAACCCTAGGAAGTGATGGGCAGCAGCCAGTTCACACTGGTTTGCCAGAACCGGTAGTAGCTTTTTCCGGTGTCCAGGTGAACAGGTAGTGGCTTTTGGAGGGAACCATCTCGGAGGCTTACCTTTTCACCAGTTCCCCCACTGTGCATGCGTGCCAAGCACTTGGCACTCATGCGTGCCTACAGCACTTGGCGCACATGTGCGCCTATAGTGCTTGGAGCACCTACAGCGCTTGGGGTGCATGTGTGCCTACAACGCTTGGTGTGCCTACAGTGCTTGGCGTGCATTCACGCCTAGAGCGCTTGGTGCACCTACAGTGCTTGGCACACATTCACACCTACAGCGCTGTGCCTGCCGAGCCAAGCAGCCATTTGCTGCTTGGAGTGTAGCAGCGCAGAGCATCGGGTGGACACGTGCAGCCACGGAGAAACTGGTGGCTGCTGCTGAGGCCCTCGGCGGCCTCCTTGCTGTCCTCCCAAGCAGGGAGGAGGAAGAGCAGCTGCTAGCGTGAAGCTCCCTACAGCTCCCCAGGGTAAGTGACTCGCCTTTGGGTGTGGGGTGGGTGGGTATATTTTAATGTGTATTTAATGTGTATTTATTTTTAATGTGTATTTTTATGTGTTTTATGTCTATTTAATGTGTATTTAATGTGTGTTTATTTTTAATGTGTATTTTATGTATTTTTATGTCTATTTAATGTGTATTTTTATGTGCACTTATTTTATGGGTATTTTCCCCTTCGGCTCCGCCCATAATGTCATGACAGTGGCTCTACCCACGGCATTGAATCTGCCCACAGTGTGGTAGTAAAATGTTTGGCAGCCCACCACTGACCCAAGGATCGGATGCAGTGATGGGATGGCCCCGGTTCCATCTGGTTCCCTGGAGGGTAGTCAACTTTTGAGGCATCCGGTTGCGGACGCCTCACTGAAAGAAAGATTTTTTTAAAAATCGGAGCCAAAATGGCTCCAATTGACTATGCATGTGCAGAAACTCAATCTGCCGCATTGTGCATGCATCAGATTGAGTTTCTGTGCATGCGCAGTCAATTGGAGCCATTTTGGCTCCGATTTTATTTTATTTTTCTTTTAGAGCTGGGAGGCAGCGGTGGTGGCCGCACTAGCCCTCAGAGGATGGCACCTCCCCCGGGACATGTTGAGGCCTGCCTGGGCCGTCTGCTGCCGCTGAGCCTCCCTGGGTCATCCGCTGCCGACAAGCCCCCATGCCCTGGGGACGCCTGGCGGGGGGCGCCGCCACCACGTGCAGCCTTCTCCTCCGCCGGGCGCCTATGGCCTCCTCCTTGGGCCCGTGCCTTTTTGGCCCGGCTCCGGCCAGGGGCTGTGGGCAGCAGTGGCTCTGGCGGTGGCTCCAACTGCGGCCGCGGAGCCTCCCCGGGCCGTCCGCTGCCAACAAGCCCCCATGCCCTGGGGATGCCCAGTGGGGCACACCGCCGCCGCCTGCCGCCTCCTCCTCCGCTGGGCGCCTGTGGCCTCCTCCTCCTCCTCCTCCTCCTTGGGCTGGTGCCTTTTTGGCCATGGCCGCAGCCGGAGCCGGGCCAAAAAGGCACTGGCCCAAGGAGGAGGAGGAGGCCACAGGGCTGCAGGCAGCGGCAGCTCTGGCGGCGGCGGCTGTGGACAGCGGCTGCAGGTGGTGGCTCCTGTGGCTGCGGCCTTCGGAGGAGGAGGAGGCCACAGTCGGGGGCGGTATGCTTTGCCGGGTGGCCCCGGGCCGTGGGATTTTGTCGGCCCCAAGGAAGGTAAGTGAGGGTTTTTTATTTGGGGTGGGTGGGTGATTTATTTGTTTTGGGTGGGTGGTTGTATTTTTATTTAATTTTTATTTTATTTATTTCTTTATTTTATTTATTTAAGTTATTTACGGGTTTGTGTTGTAGCTGGCTGGCTGGCTGGGCTGAGGTGTGTGTGTGTGTGTGTGTGTGTGTGTATTTTTATTTTATTTATTTTTATTTTATTTATTTTTGTTTTATTTTTATTTTATTTATTTTTATTTTTGGCCCTGCCCACAACATCATGACGTCATGGCGTCAGCTCCGCCCATGACGTCATGACATTGGCCACGCCTATGACATCCGTGACGTCATGGCATGGTAGTAGAATTTTTGTCATCCCATCACTGGTCGGATGCGACTGGCTTTAAAGCAAGGGCAACCTTTACCTAATTACACGGGATGATGCAAAATTCTACTTTTGTGGCAGGTTGTGTGTGAATATTTGCTTTCTCATATTTATGCCCACTAAAGTAGAGTAATCTAAATCCCCTGAATTAATGGGAATTTGATAACTCAACATATATGTAAGTTTCACTGACTCAGCTAGTCTATTCTATCTGGGACTAAAAACTACATCTAGGCCAGACAAAGAATGTGCTGGAACCTTCTTGATGCTGAGGGCAACCTCAGCAACCTTGGCAAAAGTTTCACATGCCAGAAAAGGAAGGCATTGTGCCAAAAAGCAGAATGCAGTTCCACATGTGTTCAGAGTGGCTTCATTTCTCTCTCTTTTTGACCCACTGAGTTGACACAACTGCCATATCTGTTCCCACTAACACTGATGGCCACTTCAAAACCAGATAAAAATCACCGGAGTCAACCTGTCTCTTTCCCTCCTTAAATAATATTTGTGAATTCACAGTCACTACTTTTAAAAAGAGAATGAGACAATGTAGCCTGTACTGTCACCTCCACATGAGAGAGAGAGAGAGAGAAACACACTTTCCCCATATCCTCTTATGCACCAGTGGTTTATAATGATAATGGTTGGAGAGTCCTCAATGAAACACAGGAACCTAACCAGAAATGATTGACATGTATATCCCTTTAAAAAGAGAGGGTGAGATGAAGGAGTTCACATGAATGCCTCTCTATGCATGAACTAGTGGAAAGAAGAGGATACCCAAGCTTATAGTCCTATGTGTGCAGCTGCAATGACGAGAGGTAAACAAATCCATTTCAAGCATTAATAATAGCGCATTATTTGACAACACCTAAAAAAGTGTTTGTTTTACAAAGGCTAGTCCAAATCCTCAGCTGCTGTTTATGGGCATTGGTCCATTCGCACCAACGGAAGTGCATCTAGTCCCTACAGCTGGGGAACTGGCCCCTGATCTCTACCAATCTCTCATAAAATGGGCATTTTGGCTACCTCTTGGGCAGAACAGGTGGTGAGTCTGTTGCAGCCAACACACCTAAATATAGCATCAGAGATAAATGGGGGAGTGTGATGCCCAATCTAGGTTAATGTTATACATTTGGGACCAATTTTAGGGGCTAGCCAATAGGAAATATTCATACTATGTTGCCTTATTAACTCACTGTCATTATCATCCTCAGCATTTGTGATGTCCATCAAAAATGTGCATATTAATATTAAAGGAATTTGGTGAGCTAATGGCTGATGGATGCCAGCCATGTCCTGGAACTGCTAAGATGAAATGCTGCTGTCTGAGTATTTAGCTTATTTTCAGTGTATTTTGCACAGAGGTTTGTTCTCAGAGTGGAAAACCAGTTTTGTTTTTCCTCACGCACAGGTAGATTGTGGTAGTTGTCAGATGTAGATACAGTAATACCTCTTTTCCAGCAAATTAAGATATTTAGAGTTAGCAAATAAAAAAGCAAGGGGAAAATGGGGAAAATTCTATTAGCCAGGGCAACAGACAACATAAACCTTGCAGTTCTCAACCTTGGGTCCTCAGATGTTCTTGGACTACAGCTCCCAGAATTTCACTTTAGGCCAGGGGTGGCCAAACTTTTTCCATTGTATGACTGACCACACCCCTGGACAGTGTTATGGGCCGGGCCATGCCCCCTGGAAGTGAAAATGGGCACGTTTGTGCATGCATGTTTTACAGGTGATGTAAATGCACCCACTTCCAGTTCCAGGTGCGGTAGAGGCAGTGATGGGCCAGATGGGATGGCGTTGGGGGTTGGGTCTGGCCCACAGGCCGTAGGTTGGGAACCCTTGCTTTAGGCAACAGTTTTCTGCCTGATGTGCATGATTCCAGCCATCAAGACCTAAAAAGGCATCATGCAGGAGAGTGACAATTGTGTCTCTGAGTTCCATCACAGCAAAGGAAAAAAAGCAACCATTCCTGCTCTATCCACACAAAAGAGACGCTGGAGCATAAATGCTGCCAATGCCAAGCCCACCTAACATTACAAGTTACATTTATCAGAGAGCATCCACTGCTACAAACAAGGAGGGCTGCTTAATGTACCTGCTCATCCAGTCATTAGCCTCTCTGCAGGCCATCCCAATGAGGGCAACCAATTAGTGCTAACTGTGACAAATAGGATGACACAGTGGGGGACTCCTGGAGAGACGAAGGAGAAGAAGGGCTTCAAAACACATGTCCTCTTGAAGCAATGTTGGCAGGGGTCTTCCAACACAGAGAGCATGTGTAAGCGTCAAAGCAGAGGCCACATTGTCCTTCCTGTTTTTCATCCCCTTCCCACAATCATCTGCTTCGTGACTGCTGTTGGTGCACAAAGACTTGGGAAGGATTAAAGAGCAAAACCAGGGGGGAAAAGGAAAATAAAATAAAGGGAGAGAGTGAGGAGGAGAGGGAACAGGTAGGAAACATTCCTCTCAAACAACTGGAAAGATGTAATTGAAACCTACAAAGTCAATGCACTGATTGGGTATAATGAATAGAGTGGCAGTTTATTATTTTACAGTGCAATGCAGCGGTAGGCAAAAAAAAAAAAACCATCACAACTGGATGGAAGTCTGTTGTAGGAAATTTTACAGTGTAACTAATTACAACATCACAGCCACAGGGTGGAAATATTACTTCTTTGGACTAAAACAAGTATCTTTCAACCAGCATGACTACTAAAGCTTTGAGTTAAGAGACACCATAATTTCCCAATAGTTTGGATCACTACCACCTCTGCTACTCAGCAAACCCAGCCAGACAGGAATAGGTGACATCCTTACTCTCAGTGATTACCCTAGTCCACAAAGTGATCTATGTCTGTGGCATAACAAATCACATTCGAGTAGGCCCATTAAATCAATAGGAATTTGGTGAGTCAACTTCTCCATAAATTCCATTGATTCAAATGGCCCTATTGAATACTACAATTTACTAGGCCTGTTTGTAATAATGGAACTTACGGAGTGGTTGACTCACCAAACCCTAATTGGTTCCATGGGCCTACTCGATTTGTGCTTTACTGCTTGATTTCAATCAATGATTCAAACTAGTCTGGCTTATTTTAGTACAGTCAAACCTTGCATAACGAGCGTTTCCCTTAGCGAAAAACTCGCATAACGAGCAAGTTTTTCACTAAGCGGTCCGACTCACATAACAAGTTTTCCCCCTTGAAACGCTCCTTATGAGAGTTTTTCCATAGGGAAAAGTCCTACAGTAATACCTCAGATAACGTTTACCTCAGATAACGCTAAAATCGCATAACGTTAAGTAATCTGGGGAGAAGAATTGGATCGAATAACGTTAAGGTCCTATTGGATGTATCGGATAACAACCGCTAAAGCCTGTGCGGTTACAATGTATCTCTATGGAGCTTTAACGTTATCCGATCCATCCCATAGGATTTTAACATGGATCAGATAACACTAAAAATTGGATAACACCAAGACTTGTGGAACCAAGTCTTGGCGTTATCCGAGGTATTACTGTACTTGCATGTGGAAAAATTTGTTATGCAAGTCTGACTTGCATAGCGAAAAACTCGCATAGTGAGCAGCCTCGCAGAATGAATTGAATGCGTTATGCGAGGTATGACTGTATAGTTAGTTGCATACAAAGTTGGCCCATTTGAATCAATGGAATTTACAGAGGAGCTGACTTACTAAATCCCCACTCATCAATGGAATAGTGGGGATATAGTCAATTTACTATCCTAAGTAACAAGTTTTTGGCCAATGTTGACCGTGAACATCAAGGATGAGTGGAGAATTGAACCTCTGCTCTTCCACTCCATAAGAAAAGACTATTCACTGTATCCTACCAATAGGCTCTATCATAACCAGAAGCATTGCATATAAATACAACAGGCAAGATATGACATTATGGTGGCTGGGGGAGGGGGGCAAATCTACTCATGCATTTTTTTTTATGAACATACTTTTCAGTACTCTACACTGTTAATAAATTTGATAGAGCTATCAATGAAGCTGGTATTGATCAGTGGGTTGGAGTGTCATGGTTATCTATGCAGCTGGTATAGCTTGGTGGGTTGAACCCTTATTGTGGCTCCTCGTAGACAGGTATACCCAACATCACTTAGATAGTGTGGAGCTGTTGGGATTACACGCTCTAACACTTGTGTGACCTTAATTAAGTTGTATAGACATACATCCTCACTAGAAGGGCGGACTGGTAAACCACTTTTTCATACCCAGAAAACCATGGGATGGCTCACCATAACTTGGAAGCCACTTGAAAGCACACAAGTTGTTGAATAACATTGATTTAAGTGGGTGGGGTTAAAACTAGACCTTGGGCTGCCACCTGTCTATTGCTCTGCTGAACTCTTGGTTCAGTCAATCTTATGTTCCTGATGTTGACAATTGTTCTAAGTTAGATGAACTGACCTGCTTAGGAATCACTTCCATTCATTTGGATATCAACAGAACTTCAGACCAGACTAGAGCCGGTATTCCAAAAAAGTAACGTTTCTAAACTTTGCTTCAGAGCACTTGACTTTTTCTTGATTCTTGCTTTCAAGACCTTGTCTTGAAAGCTCTTCCAATAATGATAACCCTGATTTGAATCCCTTTTAAAACTTCCCAGAAGAGGGGAAAAAGATTATTGTTTTCCAGTTCAATCCCTCTATTATTTTGTACACAACTGCACACCTTCTTCTTTTTTATTTCATGGATGTATTGTCAATAATTCCAAGGCAGTTTAGTTGGACTATACAGTAAAACCTCACATAAAGAGTGCCTCGCTTAGAGAGTAACTTGCTTAAAGAGCAGAATTTTCTCTGACTGGTCACTTTGCTTAACAACAAAAAACAAGGAAAAACTCACTCAACAAATAAATCTGGTTTCGCAATCCCCCCTGCTAGAAGTCACAATTGGTCACGTACAATGGTGTTTCGCTTAAAGAGCAAACTCGCTTAAAGAGCAATCCTATAGAATGCATTAAGCTCTTTAAGCAAGGTACAATTGTATTAAGGGGAAGAAATAACTACAAAAATTTCTTCAAATCAAATGTGATAAACATTTGTCAAAACAGCAAGCTACACAGCAGCAGTGAAGATCACAATAGCATATTAAATTATGCAAGGGATTGTAATTTAAAAAGGCCTAGGAGAATAAGAAAAGCCTTTTGCCTGTGCCTAGAAGACAGGGACTAGAACTGTTACTCCACAGCATTACCTGCTATATCAGATTCCCGAGGTCACAATGCTTGTTGGTTGAGTTGTTTATACCATGCTTCTTTTTCTGTGCATGTGCTTCCAGGAATGCATTCACAAGGTTCACTCCTGATTTTATATGTACAAAGTTGGAGGGACTGAGCAGGAAATTGTTGGATCATGTCATTTTCCACCAAGTCTATAGCGTTGAGGGCATCAGAGAAGGCAGAAATTCCTTTCACAAAATTCTCCTCCCCCACCCCCCTTATTCACTACAAAGGGAAGCAGGATGCTGTATACAGATGGACTTTTTTGTCTCACCCCAAAAGTGTGATTGTTCTTTCTTACGCCTTTAAAACAAAGAGCTTAGACATTTCATCCTTTTTGGACTATATCAAGCAAACTAGTTGGGGGATTGGGGGAACAGTAATGCAAAAAGTAACTTTTCCAAACAGTAAGGGAGATTACCACTTTTGGACATTTTCCATTCTGTGCTTGCTTCCATTATAATTCTGTCTGTTCCTTTTATCATTGACAGCCTCCCCCCCCCCCCATTAAAAAAATAACAAGAGAAACAAAGCCCTTTTCGAGTGCTTCTCTCCTGTCTCTGCCTCTTCAGTCTGTTGTGGTTGGTGTGAGTATTTTTAGCACTTTACAAGGAATGAAGCTACCCCTAAGAAATCTTTTTTTTTCTGGAGGAACACAGATGTACACAGCACCTTCTCTGAGGCCCCAGTGAGTCACATGAGGCCCATGGCGTTTGTACTCTTACTATCAGAGATTAAACCACAGTGTTGCTTTTCATATAAAGGCACAATAGGGGCAAATATATTAACCTCTGCAAGATTACACACTGAAAGTGCTTTCAATAGCAGTCAGCTGACTCAACTACAGAAAAGATCCATCTTCATCACCTCCCACCCCCTCTCCTGCTCATTAAGAGAGTGCCTGACTATGCTGATACTTCATTGCATACAGAGGAATCATGGCAAAGAACTGGGATTCTCAGATTATTTTATAATGACTGGCTGGCCTGTATTGGAGTGAAAGTCCTTTTTCCTGAAACTGTCCTACATCAAGTCTAACCACTTCGTCCATCTATTTCAATATGGCAGTAGTGTAAACAGTGGTGGGATTCAGCTGGTATGACCTGGTACACCCATTCTGGTAATAGAAATTTCAGTTGGCCCCATCCATCCGGTTGCTGGAGCCTCGGGTCATAGGCCTGTGCCTGCCTCCCATACCAGTGGTGCAGCCTCCCTGGGCTTCCCCCATCCGGATGCCACACCCAGCAAGCCACATGACCACTTGGGCATACTCACCGAGTCACATGGCCACCTGGCCACACCCACCATGCCATGCCCACAGAGTAGGCAGTAAGAAATTTTGAATTCCACCATTGAGTGTAAATACACTCATTATCTACAACCACCACCTGTGGATGCAGATCACAAATATGGCACCCTGCCTTGATAAGACCCAACATTTTATCTGAACAACTTCTCAAGTGATGTGAAGATGGACTGTTAACAATGGTCTGGAGCAGTGGTTCCCAACAGGAGGTCCATGCCCCTAAAGGGGGCTTAAATTTCCAGAAGCCTAAGTCAGGACATTAGCTGACCAGTACTTTGGGGAATTGACGTAGGGTTCTAGGAATTGAAGTCCAAAAACCAAAGGTTGGGAAACATTGCTCTAGAGAACATGCTCTGCACAATCTGGTCCTCAACATATCTAGGTGAAAGGTTCAGTTAGTGATGATGATGGAGGAGGAAACTTTGCTAGAGCCTTACAGAGCCACAATGGGGGTTTAGAGGGAAGAATTCTGGGCTAGATGGAGAAGTAATTTGATCTGGTGTAAGGCTGTAACAACAGGAGCCTTCCTCTCAAGTAGGCCCTATTGTTCTTCTGAGCTGAAGCTCTCTGGCTGGACAACCCAGGCTTCAGACATGTGTAGAAAAGGTAGTGTTAGGTGAAATAACCACTCCACCTCTTCAGATATTTTAGAAGTATATTGAAAGCATAGCATGGTTCAGGATACAGTCCTTCAAAAGATCAGGAAACATTTCAAAGCAGAAATAAGCAAGCTAAAGGTTCCAGGGAAAGCCCACAGTCCCCCTTCTTTCTCAAGCCACTACATTTTGCAGAATGAATGCACATCATTCCAGAGAATGCTTCTCTTTGTGTCTCTGGGTTGCACCTCTGCCCCTCCCCCTTAGGGATTCTAGCCAATGATCTTACAGCAAGGCATGTCAATCACATATTAAGTTCAATTTCTCCAATTCCATGAGGCACATATTGTTTACATTCTTCTTCCTCCCCTAGATTTGGAATCACCATTTTGAAAGTACTAAAACACATTTAGGTAGGTAAAAAGATAACAAAAAAAGCATCATTTAAAATGGGGTTTATTTTGTTACAAAGGCAAATTCCCATGCTCCCCTGACAGTTTCTGTTCTATGAATAGCAACGAAATAATTGCCATAGGTCCAAACTAAACAGTCATCTCAGTCAGCACTCCGGGAACAGACAGTCAGTTATCTTAGGAAACTTTAAACCGCTAGTTCCCAACCTTGTGGCCACAAATATCCTTGGACTACAGCTCCCAGAAATTTTTGCCAGCCCGACCAATGATAAAGGCTTCGGGGAGTCATAGTCTAAGAACATCTTGGACTAAAAGGTTAGCAACCAGGGATCCAGATGATGCATGCAACCAATCGTACTTATGATATAACAGTGTGGATCACTTCTTCCTCATTATAACTCAGATCAATTACATCACAAGCCAATCCATCCAATGAATGATTGTGCAAATGCCTAAATCTTCTGTCTTAAAACCCCACACACAATTTAAGATAATACCACCTGAGCATACATATAATCAAGTTCTCCTATGTAAGATTACATCATTGCAGGCAACATCATTGCATTACTGATGCAGTAAATGCTGTTCTACCACCAGGAATACAATGCTATCTTTGAACAATGTGTATGACCTGAATAAAGCAGTTGTAGCAATCTCATGTAATTGATTCCCAGCATCTAATAACGAAATGTGTGCTGCTTCTAACATGGAAGACTCTTCCTTGGAAATCATGGCCTTTTCTACATCTTAGGTAATGGGTTGAAGGGATCTGAAGTAGCCTCCTTCCTGAAGATAACCAGATCTTGGTTGAGTCAATGTTTGATGAGAAATTACTTCAGAACTCAGTATCAGAGAAGGAAAACCCTCGGGTCCTCTTCCACCACCACCACCACCACCACCACCACCACCACCACCACCACCACCACCACCACTACTACTACCACCACCACCACTACCACCACCACCACCACTACTACTACTACTACTACTACTACCACCACCACCACCACCACCACCACCACTACTACTACCACTACCACCACCACTACTACCACTACCACCACCACCACTACCACCACTACTACTACCACCACTACCACTACCACTACCACTACCACTACTACTACTGCCCCTGGATTCTCACACCAGTATGCCTACTACTATGTTGGATGCCAGGTTCTATATGTTGTAGATCCAGAAGGACTCATTTCCCATCTCTGCTCAATGCACATCATCTCCATTTCCATATCTGTAAGTATCAGGGCAAACTATCACTGTTAGATATGGTGGGCAGACATTTGCCAAGTTTCCTAGGAAGCCATAGAGCTTACCTCACTTTCTGGGAGTGAATTTAGTAAGTTAAAGGTTGTCCAAAGATGAGTGGGAGTATACTTGTAGTTCTCTGGATAGTTACTATGTGTAAAGAAAGACCTGGCTTCCAACTGCTCAATAACAGTGCTAAAAAAACCCCCCTTGATTCCCCATCTCTTCTTAACTATATTGAGGAAATGAAGGAAATGTGGGGTATTCAGGAGTTGTTATTGGAGTGGAAAGACTGTGAGTTCCATTTAGTTCTGGTACTCAAAACAAATCCAGGATGTGACTTTGAGTTCCATGGACATGCCAAATTGCAGCCTCTGCTTGTGGAACTTGAGATTTAAACCAAAAATCAATTATGCTTAACCGAACAGATAAAGTGGGATCATCCCAAGTCCTGGGTTAATCAACTCTGCGAAGTAATTTCTCACCGTGGGTTCTCAGTTCAGTATTTGCTCTCAGTGGCCACTCAGGTCAAGGAAATTTTTAAACAGAGAGTCTTAGATATCAGTGCATAATCTAACTTGGAACTACTGGCCAAAAATGGTTCGTTAAGGTGGCTGGCGGCTAACAAAATTACATTTCAAACTGAAAAATATGTTTTGATGCGCCTCACTTATCCTTTAAGAAGGGCATATTGTAGAGCCAGATTCGAGCTATTAGACTCCATGAATAGATATGGGCATTTTCACCACTTACCATATCACGAAAGAACGTGCATATGTGGGTCTCCAAATGTTGAAAATAGCTCTCATATTATATTAGATTGCCAGTTGTACACTGATATTAGATCTAAATACCTTGCATCCCTATTGGAAAAAACAACTTTTTGGGACTCAAAAAACAAATGGTCTTATCTCCTTCTGGGCTCTAACATCCACATTGTGTGGATTATAAACTGCCAAGTTTATAATTAAGGCATCAGCTAAAAGAATCAAATATGTCAATCAAATTGGGGTATCCTGCAAGGGAGAATCACTTATCTGACTATCGAGATGCATGAATTAATTGTATTTAGGGACCTTCTCCAGTTTACGTTCTTTAAAAGTAGTTCAGGTGTGTATATATTGTATTTATTGTATTTTATTGTATTTTTATTGTATTTTATCGCACTTTATTGCATTGTACAGATTTTAAACTCTTATGTTATTGATAAGGTCGAAAGACTAATCAATTAATAAATATTCATTCATTCATTCATTCATTCATTCATTCATTCAAGTCATGCCCACAAGTCAAAAGTTTGTCACTCTCTGTTACCTACTGTATGAAGAGGTACATCATTCCAGGATCATGAGAGAAGGCTAATCACTTATCTCTGTTCTCTCTCTACTTACAAACAATATTAAAATTAACCTTGAACCTCCACTTGGAATGGTGAGAAAGAAAGGAAGGACACATACACGTGTACAATTCTGTTATTGTTACCCATCGTCATCCTTATTACTTGCCTGCTAAACTGAAAACGTAACAATGGCTGTGGAAATAACCTTTTCAAAAACCGCCCCCGTCTCCCAGGTGGAAAGAACGCCGACTCCAGATGTAGATGTACAAAAGAAAAAGGGGTGGTGCCAAAAAGCCCAAAACAAAAGGCGGAGGAAGAAAGTAAATTGCAAATTTTTCAGAGGTTCGAAAGGGAAAGAAGACTGTTTTCCATATTTATTTAACCTCTGCCTCTTCTGGCATTGTGTCCAGACTTACCTGCAGTTGCAGGGGGCCTAAGCCGGGGGTTGCTGCCGCTGCCGCAGCTGCCATGGTTGTCGGGATCAGCTGAACTGGGTAAGGGTCACCTAAGTAAGAGAATAATAGAGGCGTCAGCACCTTTTATCTACTCTCCACCTGCAAATTAAACTCCTGCATTCACTCCTTCCAAAAGCCTTCTTTTGTGTGCCTTGCTGGGGCCTAATGAAAAGCTCCATTGTGAAGCCTTTTTACTAACACTCTTCACAATTCTGGCTGAGAGAGGAATGTGAATAAAAGGCACCAAGCAATTAAGGCGGAAACCTCATCCTTTTTTTCATGATGTATTTAGGGAAATAGGGAGGGGGGGCAGCACACATTGATTAGAGGACTGAGCTTCGGGAAGAAGAAGAAGGGGAGAGGGGAAAGCTGCGAAGAATGAAAAAAAATTAATTGTGAATTGGGGCAAAATCACAACCACCTCAGAAAGATGCCCACGTTGGAAAGGGATGGATTTATCAAGTTGGCTGAGAGAAAACCCTTTATTCCAATTAAATTCCCTCTGAGAAAACTGGAACATCTTAAGACCAGCCCTTGACCATTTTACAACTAGAAATAGGGCCGTACTTGTGATGTGCTTGTACCCACACCAAAGGATCATTACAGATGTTTTCTTCTCTTTGCCACTATGTGTATCATGAATTTTATTCAGAGAATTTGTAACAGCATGCTGTGCAAAGCCTACTGAAGTAAAAGTGTCGGCACTTTCCAAACTACTTATAACTACAGTAAAACCTTATATAACACTAAAACCTGATTCCACAAGTCTTGATGTTATATGATTTTTAGTGTTATCTGATGCATGTTAAAATCCTATGGGATCCATAGAGATACATTGTAACCACACAGGCTTTAGCGGTTGTTATCTGAAGCATCCCATAGGATCTTAATGTTATCTGATGCAATTCTTCCCCCCAGATTCCTTAATGTTATGCGATTTTAGTGTTATTCGATACTAATGTTATATGAGGTATTACTGTATTAACATTTTTGGTCCCCCTATATGATATTATATTGGCTTTTACAGCTGACAGTTGCTTTTCCAGCATTGGCTTCCACGTTATTAGGATTAACTTGCAATGGAGGGTCATACACTACAAGACGTCAGCCTATTTAAATAAGTTAACAAGTTTTTCATTTCATTTAGGTATATAACTGTCAGTAAGCTGTCTGGAGAACTCTGTGTTTTAGGTATCTGTCTGCAGAGCCAGAGGTTGGGAGTTCGATTCATTGCTGTGCCTCCAGGGAGAAGAGCCATCATATATAGTTATGGGCAAGGTGCACAGTCCCAAAGACTCCCCCAGAGAAAGGAATGGTAAACCACTTCTGTCTATTCTCTACTTAGAAAACACAGGAAAGGGTGGCCATAAGTCAGAGTTGACTTGATGGTATGTGATCATTATGAGTGCCAGAATGCTGCTTACTATTTGACATTTGGGGAAAGTGTGTTAATTACCTGTCTAAAATAAGTTGCTCGGAAAACAATCAACCATCATAAGAGCATAATTTGTTACAGCATTTCAGCTTGGGTTGGCCAAGGACTGAAACAGATTCACAGAGTCTATTTTCCCTAGTTCTGAATATGTTGTTGTATGTAAAAAATTAATTTTGAATATATAGAAGAAAAAGTCTTGGATCTCAACTTGGAGTTAATAGAGATATGCGATGCCTTACGTGTTCCTGGCCTTGGGAAATGACAAAAGTGTTTTTAAAAAGTCTTTTCACTCCACTGATAAAGATCATTGGAGCATTTGTTCATGGCCCAATGATATACTAACAGAAATTACTGTCCCAGCAAATTCTCTGAGAACAATAATACACATTCATTACAAAGGCAAGGCCATTGCACATTTGACAATATGGCTACATTTTCTAAACCTCTCTCTCTATTTCTCTTTTACTTAACAGAAGGAAGCTGTTTTTGGGGGGCTGACTGTGTGGGGAAAGACAGGATCACAATAACACAGAGTGTTATTACCAGTTTTCGAACGCTGCTTTTCAATTCTATAGTTCTAAGACTTCCCCGAGTACTGCATGGCGGAGTGAGCTCCTGTCTCTGTCCCAGCTCCAAAGGATTTTGGGAATTATAGCTCAACATACAACTTTTCAAAATGTCTGCTTTTTGGCACTTTTTTGTATAAAAAAGGTTTGCCACAAAGTGCTACGGAAAGAGACAGAATAACTCTGTAAACTAATTTTTATGTGTGAAAAACACTGATGCTTAGTCCATACATGCAGCACTGTCATCATCTCATGATGCCAGGCAGTATCAAATCATACTTTGAAAAGAGCCTTGCTGGTGCAGTGGTTGAACTGCAGTACTTCAGCCAGAACATTCAAATTGTTCTCAGAAAATTTGCTGGGACAGTAATTTCTGTTAGTATATCATTGGGCCATGAACAAATGCTCCAGGGCTCAAGATTGACCCAGCCTTCCATCCTTCTGAGGTTGATAAACTAAGGACACAGCATGTTTGGGGCAAAATGCTAATTCACTTGCAAACTGCCCAGAGAGTGCACTAAGCACTATGGGGGGAGGTAAAGGTTGTCCTTGGTTGAAAGCCAGTAGTATCTGACTCTAGGCTTCAGTGCTCATCTTTGTTTATAGCGGGCAACTGAGGACATCTCCGCCCCCCTGGACTTTCTTTGCCAGCTGGGGGGTTAAAAGGGCCATCTACCCAAACTTTCAAACGTTCACTAGCTTTCCCTCTTGTTGCTTTCTTTTTTCTGTAATCATCTGGTGTATTTGTAAGCCGCCCTGAGTTGCCACAATGTGGAGAATGGGCAGCTATATAAATGTGAACTATAAACTTGAACTATAAAGAGCCAACGCTGCCTGCATCTGCAGATGTTTCCGTGGACAAGTGGCAGGCATGACTAGATACCGGAGTGCACGGAATGTTGTTTACCTTCCCACTGAAGTGGTTGCTTTCTTGCTTTCGAACTACTAGGTTGGCAGAAGCTGGGACAGAGACAGGAGCTCACTCTGTCGTGTAGTACTCAGGTATCAAACCCCGAACTTCCAGTCTTAAAGCTCAGCATTTTAACCATTAAGCCACTTCAATGCACACAGCTATTGCTTATTGCTATTGCTAAGGGGCCATCACCATTAGAACCATGACATGCCTTTCACAGGAGGCTATTCAACTACTCAGTACTGACTTAGGGTTTTGGATGAGGAAGCAGTTTTAACAAGATACCTTCAGTGCATTAAGTGGATTCAATCCATAAATGGGTTCACCTACTCAACTAATGCAGATTTTAGCAAATCTATCACCAGAAACATATCTCTCCCCCCTGATGTTTTCTGAATTTGCAATTTCTTTGATTTGGGTTTTAATCCTGACATTTCAAACTTCAAACACAATGAGTGGAAAGTTGAAAAGCAGAGGATAGGTTTTAAAAAGCTGATGAGCCCTTGTTGCTTAAGGAAAGAATAGTCTGGAGCCTGGACCTGTTATGAGGTACCAATGACCCGAGGAGACAGTCATAAACACTGTAAATATCCCCCACTAAATTGTACTTTCTGTGGGGTTTTAATCATAAGCTGCTTTGGCAGCTAATCTTGACTGAAAAGCAGGCTATAAATACAAATGACAATGAAAAGTACTGAGATACAGCTTGGGAAAGCATGGAGAGGTTGCTCTGCAAAAGATGTGGCATAAATGTTTGTACAGAGGAACCCTATTGGAATTCACCTTTCCGTATTGCACCATGTGCAAGACGTCTGGTCTTGTATGAATCCTGGCTCTCTAATGTGTTGTATGGCCCTTGTGATGCAGGTTAAACTGCTGTATTTCAGCCAAAGCTGCTGACCTTGTGATTTTGATGCAGCTCAAGTTTGGCTCAGCCTTCCACCCTCCAAAGTCAGTAAAATGAGTATCCAGATAATTATGTTGTGAACTGCCCAGAGAGTGCACTAACCATATAAGTGTAATTGCTACTGTCTAATCCTCACTCCAGGGGACTGTGGTCGCTCAAGTGGTTAAGATGCTGAACTTGATGACTGGAAGGTCAAATACCCGAGTGCTGCATGACAGAGTGAGCTTCCGTCTCTGTCCCAGCTCCTGCCAACCTAGCAGTTTGAAAGCAAGAATTTGCAAGCAGATAAATAGGTAAACAATATTATGTGCACTCCAGAGTCTAATCATGCCTGCCACATATCCATGGAAACATCTGCAGACACAGACAGCACTGGCTCTTTGGCAATAAACAGAGATAAGCAAGGGTGACCTTTACCTAATACTCTCCACCTCCAACTATCCTCTCCTAAGACTAAATTCTGCCCATACCTGATCTTTATAGTTCTCCCTGCTTTTAGACACAGTGGGGCAACTGCCTCAGGCAGTTGCTCACATGGAAATGCAGGGGAGCAACAAAAGGACCCCTTGGTCCTTCTGGACTTCTGGAGATTCTGGTTCAATTGTGCCAGAGCTATTCCCATATATAGTGGTTTGTTGCCAGATCTCAGGGTAGCAGCTGAAACCTGAAGAAATTACTATGTACAGAGACACGTACCTCAGGGCAGGTGGTGCTAGAGGAGAAAAAAGGTTGATGTTATCATAGAATCATAGACAGATTGAATCAGAAGGGGCCTAAGATGCCATCAAAGCCAACCAAACCACTGCTCAATGCAGGAATCCAAAGCAAAGCATAACTGACTGATGGTTGTCCAATTTTCTCTTGAAATCCTCCAGCGTTGGAGCACTCACTACCTCCCGAGGTAATGGGTCCCATTGTCATACTGCTCTAACAGGAAGTTTTTTCTGATGTTCAGCCAAATATGATGTTGATTTAAAGGCTCAGCATCCATCTTCACACCCCCTTCATATGAGGGCTCACTGACATTATTGTGGTGTTTTGTAGGTGAATTGTGTACTGTTTCAGCAGTAATGCAGGGAATCCATATATTCCATTCACCCACTCGTATGCAAATGATGACAAAGAAACACTATTTTCTCTTGCTTATATGAGTTTCACCTCCTGTGTCATCACAACGGAGCTTGCCTCCCGTTTTGTTGTTTGGTTCCATCAAGTCATCTCTGACCTATGTTGACCCAATGAATGAGAGATCTTCAAAATGTCCTGTTCTCAACAGCCCTACTCAGTTACAGCAAGTTATAGTTTACTGGAAGGAAGGAATCCATTTTTCATTTGGCCTTCCTTGTTTCCTGCTGCCTTGCATCTTTCCCAGGATTTATTTATTTATTTATTTATTTATTCAGATGTATATTGCCACCCACTCACCGAGGCGACTTGGGGCGGCTTACAGTCAAAACAGCATTATTGTCTTTCACCAAAAGTCTCATGATGTACCCAAAGTAAGATAGTTACAATTTCATCATTTTTGCTACCAGACTTGAATCATTTTAGTGGACCACTTATTTGTCTTTTTTACAACCCAGAGTATCCACAAAGTTCTTCTCCAGCACCACATTTCAAATAAATCAGTGTTTTCCCTCTCACATATACTTACTGTCCCCTTATTTCATTCCCTCCCCTTCTGATATTTCAGACAATGAGACCTTGCTGACAACTCTGGTCAGGTATTATAGAGCATTCAATTATGTTGGTATTATTTACTTAGTGGTCCAGTGAACATCTGAATACAGAATGAGGAAAAGTATTACCACTTTGTCCTTCACCTAGAGTAGCAAAACGACCTGGGCCAGCTCTGCTGGCATTACAAAAACTTTTGCCCTATTACTAGATCATGAATATTCCTTCCTCTGCCCAGGCTGTTCCTCTGGGTAGAAGAGCCAGCTTGTGTAGCCATGGGCAAGGTACACTTCTGGCACCTCAAGAAGAAGGAAGTAGCAAAACACCTCTGTGTATTATCTACCTAGAAAACCCTAGAAAGGGTTGGCTCAAGTCAGAATTGACTTAATGGCACAGAATTATACATATACTGTACTGTATGTGAGTATCTTGTACCATATGTGTGAAGTCCTGTGCTGTCATCAATTCATATATCAATTCATTTCCCATAGGAATGCATTGAAAACCAATTAATCTGTTCCGAAAAAAATCTGTAAACTGAGCCACTATTTTCTATGGATTTCCTTTTGTTACCGTATGTGATTTTTATGTTAACTGAGCAATTTGTTAACCAAGATTTCACTATATTTGAATTGTTAGTCCTAGTTAGAGTAGGTCCAGTGAATCAATGATTCGTCTGCTCTAGTTGGGATTAGCAAGTGGATCAGCCCCCTTGTCTTCGTCGTCTTCTTCCCCACAGGAACAAGCAATTGTTAACGACCTGGAAATCATCTGACAGCATTTAAATCAGAAATTAGCCAGGAGCCTTTTTGAAGCTATGCCTTTGGTCCTTGTGTACAAGAGGCATTATAATGCAACACACATGACATCCCATTAAACAATGAAACATGTGATGAACTAAAAAAAAAAAACCCAAGGAGATACATCACCAAATATGCCTGGGGAAGTTTATGGTATTTAAATACTAAACATTAATTTTATTGTCCTCTACGCTAAACCAATTAACAATGAATTTCATTTTTCATTGGATATAGGATATTGTTCAGAAAACCAATGAATAGTAAAATTCAGCATGTCTCACTTTCATTAGCCTTGGCTAGTCTGTGGTTACGCTGGTTAGTGCCAGGTGTAAAAAGTAATTCAATATTTTGTCAATAATTATATTTGTGTTTTTAGTGAATGTGCCAGGTTTTGTTTTCAACTGCATTGTACTGTTATGTTACAAATATACAGTGTACCTATTATAAGTTCACTTCCCTCACCCTCAAAGTTAGATGAATTAATTTAACACAGGAGGAAATTACTCCATCCATAAAGTCCATGTTGCTGATGCCAGATTCTACCCACAATGGCTACCAATGTATAGGTATCCCACTGGAATCAATGAGTCTTTTAAAAGTGTTCTGTTTATTATTATCTGCCATCAAGTCAGAAGTAATATGCAAGGCATATTGTGACTGTGATGCCTTTACTGCTCTGCTTCAGGAACACATAGGTGTTGGGACTTTACCCTGGTGTGTTCTGTGGGCCACTGTATATAGATGAGAGCAGGATCACAGGCTCTTCAGCTTTGGCTCACCAGTCAGCTTTGACTCACTCAGCTTTGGCTGAGCTGCTTTCCAAAGCTAGCTTCAATGCTGCTTCACTCCACTGATGCCAGCTCATGTACTGGACTTCCTTAAGCTTCAATGCTGAACTTGATTGAGCACCCTCTGTTATCAGGTCTGGACAAAGGTTCCTGCATGTTCCACTTTGAGGACTGAATCCTGATGATGGCCTTTGCCTGACAAGCTATCTGTGTCTGTCAAGCAGAGAAAGACTACTTTGGGTAAGCCTCCATCAGGAGGACAGAAGATGTAAAACTCTGTTGCTCGGTCTGTGATTACAGCTTGTACTTACCCGACATAGTCTGTATAGACTTGTATAGACTTGTATATAAAGCAACTGAATTCTCTCAGTGGGCTCAACTGAGAGAACGTTTCTGCTTTGTGTTACACTGTATATACAGTATTTGCACCTTTTGCTTCCTGAGTAAACCAACTTTAAGTTTGCCTTTGAACCAAGAACTGTCTGCCTATTTTTGCCATGAGGGGCCAACCGTGCCAGGTGCACACCTCTTGCTAGCCACTGCACACCACTCTGCTATCGTTGTACGCCAACACCTACCACTCTAAGTTTCCATGACTGAGGTGGGATTCAAACCCAGATCTTCTACATCCTACTCCAGTTATGGTGAACCTTGCCACCCCAGGTCTTCTTGGATTTCAATTCCCAGAAGCCCATGTCAGCATTCCTACTAGTCAGGGCTTTCGAGAACTGAAGTTCAAGAACAGCTGGAGTGCCAAGGTTCGTGATCACTGTCCCACTCCATTACTCTATCCATTACAACACACTGAGTATTTTCCAAGAGTTTACCCTTGTGCTTAAAATTATTGCTGGGAATTTTTCATCTGCAAATGGAAATAAATGGCAAATATGCTCCTTGAACAAAGTCAAAATGGGTGTTCTAGGAAAACAGTAACACCATTCATAGAAGATTTCTATTCACTGATATCCTGCCAGGATATCTTTATTTTATCTAGGACATATCTTTGAATTTCCTATCTGTACAATGTTTAGTCCGAATCCCATAGGGTAGTGGTGGTGAACCTTTTAAAGACCAAGTGCCCAAACTGCAACCGCACACCCAACTCGTTCGCCTGGCTCTTTTAAATATTCCACCTCTCTCCTCTGTGTTTTTAATTTGAATTTGATTTTTTTATGTATGTGTTTTAATTATTTTAATTGTTTTTAATTGTAAAGCTGCCCTGAGTCTTTGGAGGAGGGCGGGGTACAAATGTAATGAAATAAATAAATAAATAAATAAATAAATAATTAAACCCACTTTTTTATCACAAAGTGCCAACACAGCAATGGGGGAAGGAGGCAATCCATTCTGCTGCTGGTCAGAGGGGCAGGCTGAACTCTGTGCTGGGGGAGGGAAGTTCTTCCATTGGGCTGCTCGACACAGAGGCGGTGTGAACTCTGTGCTGGGGGGAGGGAGGAAGTATTCCCATTGGGCAGCTTGGCAGAAGAGCGGAACAAACTCTGTGCTGGGGCTACTGCACGGGTGCCCACAGAGAGGGCTCAGAGTGCCACCTCTGGCACGCATACTGTAGGTTCGCCACCACTGCCATAGGGTTAGGATTGTTTGTAGGTTTGGGGTCAACATTTAGCAGAAAGAGCCTGAAATAGAATTCTATACTGTTTCTGGAACATCTTTCCAATAGATAGCTATTTAAAGGCAAACTCTGGCTCACTTTCCTTTCTCATTTCCATGATGACAAAAAGAATTCTGATGCCCTGTCAACTGCATGGATGTGGAGGGCCACACAGCTTCCATGCTATTAATATATACAAGTAGCTGAAAAGTGTGCGTGCATGTGCTCACACACACACAAAGACAGCATCACACTATGTTAAACAAGAGATTAATTGAATCTGCCAGATATGTTTAATGGGATGCATTCTTGACCTTTTCCAGGCCTACAAATAGAGCCCCAGTGATATTCAACATGGCTTTAAGTTACATGTTCAGCTTCATGAATCATCATCACATCTCCAATTTTGAGAAACAAAAACTATGAAAACACTTGCTAACCACATTTACGACAGTGTAGCTAATGGGCAAACTCAAGAACTTTGAATTCTTAGTTGTATCAAAATGGAGAAGTATTCATTGCTATCATTTATGTAGGTATCTAATGAAAAGTGCAGCCAGGAAAACCAAGCACAGAGGAGCCTCAGGGACATACTGAACCAAATAGTAGCTCTTCCTTTGCTGAACTAGAACCTACAATGTTGTGTCTGCAGCTGGTTTATAAGATGGTTTCACTACAATTTCAATTTTGATTCAACCTGAAAATGTGTTAAGATGTTCCCTCTATGTGACAAAGAAATACTGTACAGTAATACCCCGGATAACATTATGACTTGGTTCCACAAGTCATGTCGTTATCCGGTTTTTAGCGTTGTCCGATACATGCATCGCACAACACTAAAAAAGAAAGCCCTGACGTCAGGGACAAACCATGCAGTTTGTCCCTAAAGTCAAACTGACCCTATGCTAGTGATTACCAGCCTAGGGTCAGCCGGTGCCTCTTCCCCCCATGCTACTGGACCCTTAGTGCTTGCTAAGGGTCCAGTAGGGTGGGGGGAAAGAGGTACCTGCTGGCGCACCTTGTGCAAGGTGCGCCAGCGGGTGCCTCTTCCCCCACCCTACTGGACCCTTAGCGAGTACTAAGGGTCTGAGCAATGACTTCAGGGACAAACCAAGCAGTTTGTCCCTGAAGTCATTGCTCGGCTGGATCGAACAGAGCCCAGGCAGGCTGTGGAAGAAGGCTACTGCAGCTCAGCCGGGCTCCACTAGGCTTCTTCGGCAGCCTGTCCGGCCTGTGTTCGAAGCCTAACGCCGCCCAGGCTAGCTAGCCTGTGTGCCGCTAGGCTTCTTCCACAGCCTGGGCGGGCCATGTTCAAAGCTGCTGGGCTGCGTAGGCTTCTTCCGAACCCCATCCCAGCTCTCTAAGGGTCCAGTAGGGTGGCGCCTTGTAGCGCGCCTGCGGGTGCCTCTTCCCCCCACACTACTGGACCCTTAGCACTTGCTAAGGGTCCAGTAGGGTGGGGGGAAGAGGCACCCACTGGCACACTTTGTAGCACACCTGCGGGTGCCTTTTCCCACCATGCTACTGGACCCTTAGCGCTTGCTAAGGATCCAGTGGGGGGGGAGAATTGGCACCCGCTCGCGCACCTTGTAGTGGGCCAGGGGTGCCTCTTCCCCCATTCTACTGGACCCTTAGCACTTAGTAAGGGTACAGTAGGGTGGGGGGAAGAGGCACCCGCTCGCGTGCCTTGTAGTGCGCCAGCGGGTGCCTCTCCCCCCCCCGCTACTGGACCCTTAGCGCTTGTTAAGGGTCCAGTAGGGGGGGAAGAGGCACCTGCTCATGCACCTTGTAGTGCTCCAGCGGGTGCCTCTTCCCCCCATGCTACTGGACCCTTAGTGCTTGCTAAGGGTCCAGTAGGATGGGGGAAAGAGGTGCCCGCTCTATGTCCAAAGCCCAGTGGCTTCGGACACAGCCCGCAAGGGCTTCGGAAGAAGGCTAGCCCAGCCGAGCTGGGCTAGCTTTCTTCCCCAACCTTTGCGGGCTGTGTCCGAAGCTGCTGGGCTTCGAACACAGCCTGGAAGGACTTTGGAAGAAGGCTAGCCCAGTCCAGCCGGGCTGGACTAGCCTTCTTCCGCAGCCCGTGCAGGCTGTTGATGAAGCCCAGTGGCTTTGGACACAGCCCAGACGGGCTGTTGACGAAGCCTAGCGGCGGCCGTGCTAGCTAGCCCAGGTGCCGCTAGCCTTTGTCCAGCAATCGCTCCAGCTGAACTAGGGTTGGGGGAAAGGCAGGCACCCGCATGCGTTTTCCCTGACCCTAGTTCAGTAGCAGTGATCCATTGCTGGAGGTGGGGGTGGATTGGGTAGATGTTCTACCCAATCCACACACACCCTGACCATTGCCTTGGATAACGCTAAAGAATCGTTATCCGATGCAAGTTTTTTCCAAAAAAAAAAAAAAAAAATTGCATTGTTATCCGATTCTAGCGTTATCCGATGCAATCGTTATCCAGGGTATTAGTGTACTAGCTTTCCATGTGGCTACACATTCCCCACTTAACAAATTGTGGAACTCTTTCCAAGAGTTAATACACCCTAACATTGTGTTGCAATTAACAAACCAGCTCTCCTCCATGAAACATTTGCAAATCTTTAGTAGTGCTCAACAATGCTGAACTCCTGTGTAAGAGACTACTTACTCTCATATTTCCTCCTAACTTACCCTCACTCTCAATTGTCTTCAGTTTGCCTGATTGGTAATGAAGCAATGTGACGCCATTCACTTAACTGCATGATCTCCAGCTGAATGGGTTCACCCATGTAACAAATCTAGCAAGGAAAAAGATGCAGCAGCTACGAGAGAGCAGCAGTAATGGAAAACAACAGCACTGAAAAGAGTCTTTGCACACAGAAAAATACAGAAAAGGTGTTCATGTGTATTTGTTAAGGAAAACATCCTTCTTAATTGGAAGTATTGATCATTGATTTTATACTGCCTTGAGATTTTTTTTTATTAATATCAAGTTATTATGTGCCAAAAAATCATTCTAGCAGATGGCTACAAATTATGATGTCCAGAAAGCTCTAACATCAACAGCTCTGTTCAATTCTTGCAGAGTGTAGGCCATTGCTTCCCTTATTGAGTCAGATCAATATCAAGTTAGATACTCTTTAATACATAGATTAAATCAAGAATTGTTGCCTCTAGATCTAAATTTAAGAATAGTTAGAGGAGTTGAAATTTCTAATTTGTCCCCAGAGGATCTTTGTTATTTTTCCTTTATGTCAGACATTCTATAACCATTTCCAGGGTTTTATTTTAATTTTATTTTATTACTAAAATAAAAGGAAAAGACTAACGTCCTCTGTCTGGAAGGAGGAATGGATTTTAGATGTTTGCGTTGTGTGTGTGTTATTGTTGTTTTGTATTTGTGGTTTTTTCCTGATTGTAAACTGCCCTGAGTCGCCACGGTGAGTGGGTGGTGATATAAATATAAATAATAAATAAATAATAAATAAATTACATTTATACCCTGCCCATCTAGAATTCCCCACCCGGAGCAGTTTTCTGGGCAGAGAATACACAGAATCAGTGGTGGGCAGCAAAAAAAAAATTGCTACCACACTGTGGGTGGAGCCTATGTCAGGAGTGGAGACTATGTTGTGGGCAGAGCCTACATCATGGGTGGAGACTACATCATGGCCAATCTAGTCATGCCTGCCATATGGCCATGTATACATCTGCAAACAGGCAGCACTGGTTCTTTGGCTGTAAATGGAGATGAGGACTGACCCTACAGTCGGATATGACTGGCTTTTGAGCAAGGGAAACCTTGAACCACTTGCAGGGACAAAACCTGATGGGGCGGGACAGGGAGGTGGGCGTGGCCACCCAATTTCACTATCCCCCCTGACCAGAGGCTACCCAATTTTGCTGCCCCCCTCCCAGGGGTGCGTGAACCTGTTGCTGCCCACCACTGCATAGAAGTGGTTTACCTTTGACTTTTTCTGGGGGTGTGCACCTTGCCCAAGGTTACACAGCCTGTTTCTTCTCCCCGGAGGCACAATGGGTAATTGAACTTCCAATCAGAGCTATCCAGCCAGCTGTGTGTGTGTGTGGAATTATATATAATTTCCTCAAAGCCATCTGAACATCATAAATATTAGAGACAGAGCTGTATGAGTTTATGTATCTATATATACATACATATAGGTACAGATCTATCTATTATATTTATGAGGTTCAGGGGGTTTTGAGGGGAGGAAATTCAGCCTTGAATAGTAACACTTTGGAATAGACGTATCCTCATCCAGTTTAGCCTTTTTGCCTTGGAAATGAATTCATCTGCTCCTTTGGTGAATACTTCACTAACAAAAAACAATTGATGAATTCATGAGTTAGTCAATGATACACTGAGGCGAACATAATAAAGCCAAACAGGAGGACCAAAGACAGAAGCTACTAGAACAAGAGGGCCTCAGATAGCTAGATAGGAAACTGATGTCAGAAGAGTTAGATAAGCGGAAATGAATGAAACTCATTTTATGAAATTCACAATGTAGATAAATCTGTTGGCTGAAATGAAGGCAGTTGTGATCTCTCCCTTCCTCTCCCCCTCCTTCATTTTTTAAAAAAATAACCCATGTCTTGATGACAGGAGTACATAGGATTCTAAATAAAGCTGAAACAAAAGTGTCCAAACACACACACACACCCCTCTCTCACACACACTCACACACACAACTTTGAAAGCAAAGCGTTTAAGGATTAATCTGCAGTTTTTCAACCTTAGACTGTTATAAAGACACTCATGCTTTGTGTTAGCCCATAAATTGAGAGGCATATGCTACCCTTGATCTATGCCCAGAACTCCCGTTGAGATTAATGGGACCTGCATGTTGTTTGGAAGTTGCTTGCAAAAAGGGCAAATTAAACCTCTTCATTAAATAGGGAACAGGCTGTTTTAGAAGGAAATCTTATTTCCCCTACAACAGTGTTAAGGTTTCCCCCTCAGGGGTGGGAGGGAGAAAGAAGCATTTCAAACAACAGCTGCTTTAGAGGCATTATGACAAGCAAGAGTTTTTGGAGGCTTCAGATCTGTCTGTTTGGGTTCTGTGCTTGGAAATGTTAGTATGGGAGAAAATCAAGAAATGTAGGAATATGAAATACAATGAACTTCCTTTGCAAGCCATTCCTCTGTGTGAGGGGGTGGGAGGCGAAGAACACTTTCACACAACAACTATGCACAATTCCACCATCTGGCTGTCTTGGTAGGGGCACTGATGGCACATTCAGTTGGCACATTTTCTACTTGCCCACAGGATCCCATGTTGAGGCTCAATCACTCTAGCAACAGGACTCATTCCACACACAAGGTTTGGACTGGAGTTGTCCAAGATGAGGATGAGAGAAATGCTAGGCAGTCTTGAAATGATGAGATACCATAATAAGAAATATTTAAGTCCCATGACAATCTGTACCTTCAGTGCAACAACAAGATAAGGGCTTCTCTTCCCCTCCCACCCAACACACAGACCTTCCACAACTTGTGATGATGTCTCTGTGAAAAACTGGTATCTTTTCACTTTGATCAGCAACCCCCCCCCCACGCACACAGAGCAAGAACAGAAGAGCCCATTGTTCAGAAAGACATGTTATCCAATGCTTTGACTCCTTAAAAGGCTTTGAAGCTAAACAAGCAGCTATTGTGGTTTTGCACAGTTTGCATTATTTGTGCAAAAGGATTGTCACAAACACTAACACTGTAACTAAAACTGACAGAAAATATATTGTGTGCAGTTCCTCATCCTCATGCACAAGAATGGGACAAGGAAGAATCTACATCCCTAGACCAAGATGAAGAGGAGGATGGAAGCTCATGTCTGGTCAAGATGAAGAGGAGAGATGATCATGTGTGGTGAATGATTCCATGTGACATGGTCACTAGGACTGCATGTGATATGCAGGACATATGAAATCAATGGAACTTAAGAGAGGAGCAGGGTCAGGTAGTGATGAACAGAATACTTCAAATTGATTTCTGGACTTATTTGGTTTCTCACCCTTCCCTTCTAATTCTGAAACACTAAGCTGGAAGAAGTGCCTTACTGGACTGAAAAGCTCACTGGCTTAGCTATTCCACCCTTGTTTTTAGATGTTGAGCCCTGTTCTATTTTCCCCCCAGATAACCATTCTCCTACCTTTGAAATGTGGTGTTGGAGGAGAGTTTTGAGAGTCCCCTGGACAGCAAGGAGAACAAATAGGTTGATCATACAAGAAATCAATCCTGACTGCTCCTTGGAAAGTCAAATATTGAAGATGAAGCTAAAGTACTTTGGACATCAAATGAGAAGAGAGGATTCACTTGAGAAATCCTTGATGCTGGGAAAGGTTGAGAGTAAAAGAAGAAGGGGCGGCCAATAATGAGATGGCTAGATGGTATTGTTGACGCAATGGGTACAGAGCTGGGCGGGTTGAGGAGGATGGTGGAGGACAGGGGTGCCTGGCGAACAGTGGTCCAGATCGACTCTGTGACTGAACAACAACAAGAACAAATTCTCATGGAAAAGACAACTACCATTCTCTCCGCCTTTCCCGATGGACTTATTTCTAAAGAAAAGAAACTCCAGACTGAAGCAAAATTTGAACCAGGCAGTTTCTGGTCTAGAGGCCATATTTTTCGAAACTTTGTTATGGTAGCTCTCATTTGGCCCGACCTTTGCTTGAGCCATAAGTATCAGCAGGGAGGGGTCAAGTCAGGGTCGGACAAAACTTACTGCAGCCTGCCTTGTAGCTGAATCCAGGAGGAAGGAGGAATCCTTGTTGGGCTGCTGCTGCTAGGGTCCGCTGGTCTGGAGGGAATACTGGAATCATTAATGGTGGTAGCTGACCCTGGACCTGCTGGGCAGAAAAGGTGAACATCAGACAAAAGATCATGGTTTCTTCTGAATTCTATGCTTCTTATAACACCCCAAGGCACAATTCAGAACTGTCATCTTTCTTGTTTACAGTGTCTAGAAATCCCCCAACCATCACACAGTCACAAATGCCAAGGACTGAATGACTGCACTTGTTTAGGAAAACTTACGTGGTTTCTTTAAAGTCAGATGTTGCTTTGTGTTCTAAGCTAATTTAAATAACATTAGTTTGAAGCCATGAAACCATCTGTCATGATCAAAACATCCATTTCTTTACAAGGAGCCACTATATGCAGTTAGTTATTTCTTTGCCTGGATCAGCTACCCATTTTTCAGTACCAAAGCCCTGGAATGATCCTATTGGGTCCTTGATCATGTGGTATAATTTATGGTACTAGAAGGATGTTCTTAAGTGTAAACTGGGTGTTCAGCTGTGACCCATCAAGCTAAAAGCTGGTGAACAAGTAGATATCAAGAAACTTCCCTGTTGCTGCCAGTCAGCCTGAAAAATTCTAAGGAGTAGCAGTTGTGAATGGCATAGCCGTTGTAGTATGTTTCAGCAAACACAACAGTGTCTTGGGACTGTGTTGGCTCAGTGGTTAAGAAGCTCGCCTTATTAGTGGGAAGGTCGGCAAGTTGGCAGTTCAAGACCTGAGTACCTCATAACGGAATGAGTGCCTGTTTCTGTCCCAGCTCCTGCCTACATAGCTGTTTGAAAACAAGAAACTGCAAGTAGATAAATAGGGACCACTTTGGTGGGAAAGAATGTTGGGGACATGAAAGGAGTCTCATTTGGGCTTCCTCTGAGTGGAGTTCCTCCAGCAAAAATCCTTTCAACCCAGAAAGCACCTTTGTGTGCTTCTGGCATGATGAACAAACAGACAAACAGTGTCTTAAAAGGTAAAGGTTTCTTTTGCTCAAAAGCCAGTTGTATCTGACTCTAGAGATCAGTGCTCATCTCTGTTTACAGCCAAAGAGCCTGCACTGTCTGCATCTGCAAATGTTTCTGTGGTAATTTACAAGCATGACTAGATGCCTGAGTACACAGAATGCTGTTACTTTTCCTGCTGAAGTGATACCTATTTATCTACTTCAAATTTCTTGCTTTTGAACTACTAGTTTGGCAGGAGTTACAGGATCTTAAAGGCACAAGCTATTGCAGGCTGTTTCCATTGTTATGTGCCATCAGTCAGAAATGATTTATAGTGACTTTAGTAGGGTTTTCAGGGTGAGTGAAGTATTTAAGGAGTGGTTTTACCAGTTCCACCCCCAAGTAAATTTGCACAGAATGGAAACCAAGTGTTCTGAGTCGTAGCCTATCACTCTATCCAATACACCACCCTGTGTACCCAATGTTTTAGACCACAACATGGCTCGCAGGCACTGAGATCAGAGAAAAATTAAAGTTCAAAATACAGGTATGTGACAGTGACAAAAATGACTGAGTTATAAAGAGTGGCCCAATGAAAACCCATTGGTGCTGACAATACAAATACTGTGGCACTTATATTATAGAATAAGAACTTTTACCTGCTTAGTGCATCACAATAAAAAGGGAGGAATGTTTGGTTACGGTGCTGAAGAAGGCATTCTTTATTGCATCTTAAATTGCTTGAAACATTTTCCCCACACAGACTATGAGGATTCCTAGTATTGGATGTTTCCAGCACCCTACCTTTTTAACTACTCATTTTCCTAACCATCTTCCTAATGACTGTGCAACCAATCAAAACAAGGCATGCTAGTTTGCAAATTGTTGGAGGCAGGAAAAGCCCATGGAAGGAAAATCAGAAGTCTTTCACCATCCAAGGAACTGTCATGTTTGGCAACAGTCTACCTCTATTTTCTAGTCTGAACCAGAAGAGCTCTACTAAATGCCAGATTTGAAGATTTAGGAGAAGGATCATCTTCCAATAGAACAATGGTCAATGAAAACCTGCACAGTATGTTTGGGAAGAGATGTGCACAAAAGCCACTGTGTATGGTCTGTCCATCATACATGATGGCTGAAGTCCTGCTGCTTAGCATAGTAAGTTGGAAGTAGAGCAGGACAAGTGAATCAATCAAATTAATGGAGGAGTTGACTCATAAAATCCCTACTGTCTCAAAGGGCCACAACAGGATTTCAGTCAGAACTACAGTCCAAATCGCCAGCAAGAACAACCTCAAGACACTCTATCCTTATTTACTATAAGGCACCCACTGCTTGAAGGGCTAGCTGGTTTAATGATACAGCATTTCCCTTGACTTTTCAAGTCAGCAACTTGCACCCAAACAGCAGGCTGAGCTACACTCACACACAGGTCAGTGGGCTGGGTTCCCATTATTAGTAAGATGTTTAGTTTGCATCACCAAATCTTTTCCAAGTTACAGTGATCCTATGTGTAAAGTTTCAGCAGTGGTTTGCTACCCATCCCTTGTCAGTTTCCTTGACTCATAGCTCAGGACTCCCTGCTCCTAGTCCAACCCTATACCTGCAGTTTCTCAGACTTTTTGCATGGTTCCTGCTGTCATAAAACATGTCCACCCTGTAAAAATGCTTCTATGTCACCTGCGGGTGCATTTACATAAACGTTTACAGCAGGTACGAACACGTTTTATGGCTGTCGTAAATGTGCTCGCTTCTGATTCTGGTAGCAGCGAGGGCGGCGTGTGTGAGGTGTCACATGAAATGGTACCACGGGCCGGGGCTGCCTGTGGGCTGTAGTTTGGTCATCCCTGTAGCTATACCATGCTGGCTCTTATTTATATACAGTATTATGGTAATTCAAAATTTAAATGTATACCCATTTCTTTAGCATATGCAGGATATGTTATCATGCAATTTCATACAAGTCTGTGTACTCCTTTGTTTTTTTGTTTTTGGCTACAATTTTTTCAACAAAGTTGGCTTTTGCTTTTCTATTCACAGCCTTGTCATTTTTGTAATCCAGTTAACTAAGACCGTCAATCCATTTCCCCATTTTGAAAAATACTGTGGTTGTCTGCTTTTTTTAAAAAAAGTATGGCCATTGAGTTTAAAGGGACATTTTCTGGAGTTCTGAGTAGGGTTTGCAATTTTAATGACCCTGCAATGGACCATTTCTTTCTTTAAATGACAAAGACACTCCATTCTCCCCCAACCCTTTTTTTGAAACAAAAATGAACAGCCACAATGGAATGTTTGCATCGTATTCTTTGGCTGAGAGACACTGAACTTAGAAAGAAAAGAAAAGAAAAGAAAAGGAGAGGAAAGAAAGAAAGAAAGAAAGAAAGAAAGAAAGAAAGAAAGAAAGAAAGAAAGAAAGTGTTCCAATGATGAAAGTGACTTTGCCAAGCAAAGAAGCTTCAAAACAGAACTCAAAACACTAATAGAGAGACAGATGGCTCTACTGAAAGCTTTGCTGCCAAAAAAATAAAAAAATATAATATATATATATATAAACACCCAGAAGTGATGTTATTGAAGCTGACTGGAAAGTTCTCTTGTCCCATTTCAAGTGTTAACTCTGCCTCCGGGGCGCTAACATAGTCAGTCTCTCTCTCTCTCTCTCTCTCTCTCTCTCTCTCTCACACACACACACACACACACACACACACACACACACACACACACACACACACACAGAGCTTCTGCCAAGCACACACAATATACAAGACTGCAATTAGATTGCAAGTGACTTCTGCATACACTAACAAATGCATTGTACTGAATTGTTCTTGTTTTGGGGAGGTGGCACTATAATTTGTTTAATTTTAATTTAATTTACAAGGCACTGTTACTTCCTGTGCAAATAGTTTTGGGTGGGGGTGGGTTGAGGTGGGGAGGGTGTTGCGGGAAAACTCTCTCTTTTGGCTTTAGAAGAGAAAACTCCACTGAGTAATGGAGGTAAGGTAAGGAAAGCAGAAAGGTGAGTATGGTTTGCATGGAGACCGAAATAACTCAGTCAAAACAATGTAATTTCCATTCCAACCTGGAACACAGGGCGAGGGAGAGCTTTAATACATGTACTCCATTTTCTTTCTAAAGTAAATAAGTACTCAGGTAATTTCATTGTTATCAAAATAGTCCAGGAAGATGAAATGTGAACTGAATCCACAGGACGGCTAGATTGGCCTGAATGCTGTATTTATTTATGAGAAGGGAAAACAACCATATAAAACAACAACAACCCAACTTTGATTTGTTTACCCCAAATTGTTGCTAAGTTACAGCTGTGTAAAGCAATGCAAATTTTTCCTCTCTAGGTCCATTTTTAAGCTCTGTTTATAAGGAATTACCCACACAAGCAATTCTTTTTTGTGCATTTATGTATTTTCTAAATATATCCCCCTAGTAATTTGTTGATCCTAGATTTAGAGTTTTTAGCAGCATAAGAACTCCTAATCAGGACTAGTTGTAGAAACTAACATATGTTGCCCACACAAGGGTGGGTGGGTGTCAAAGATAGAAAGGGCTATATTTCCTAATTTTATTTTCAGAATAAGTTGCCAGGATAAAACTCATACACAATATACATACCATAGACATTACATGGTGATCTCAGAATAGACATCTTGAAGGAGGCTATCTCTTCCCCTAAGTTTGGCTAAAGGGCTAGATCAGGGGTGCTGAAACTATGACCTGTGGGCCAGATCTAGGCATCCCTGGTTTAAGCAGAGAAAATGGCAGCCTAAAAATATATATCAATCTCATCCTGTTGCAAAACATCCTTCCAGTGGGAGGAAACATGTGACTGGCCCACTAAACCACATGACCAGCCCACAGCCTGAAAAGTTTGGGCATCCCTAGGCTAGATGGTAAGGCAAAAAAAAAAAAAAAAAAAAACCCTGACAAAAGAGAGAGAATTGTCTGTCCCCAGAATCCATCAGATGTCTTTTAAAGTGTGCTTTTAAATGTGTTCTTAAAGAAAGCTTATTTAGTTTGTTTTAATAAAAAGGTCGCCTATGCTGAAAACCCAGTCATGTCTGACTCTAGGGTTCGGTGCTCATCTCCGTTTACAGCCAAAGAGTCTGCGTCTGCAGGTGTTTCCATGGACATGTGGTGGGCCTGACTAGATGCTGGGGTGGATGGAATGCTGTTACCTTCCCATTGAAGTGGTACTTATTTATCTACTTGCAATTTCTTGCTTTCAAACTGCTAGGTTGGCAGGAGCTGGGAAGGAGATGGAAGCTCCGTCATGCAGCACGCAGGTCTCGAAATGCTGATCTGCTGACTTTCCAGTCATCAAGTTTAGCAGCTTAACCACTAAGCCACCGCAGTCCCTCTCAGACATCATACCATTGGGCTAAATTCACCATATGTGGAGGGAAACACCGTAGTCTCCTTTCCTGACTTTGATTCTGTTATCCTCCTACACTTGGAAGGAGGCAAGAAAGAAGGAGAAATCTGCTATCCATGAATACTCTCTAAGTTAACCAGGACAAAGAATTTCCATGGTCCCAACTCACATGGGGACACTCCATCCCCCCCCCCCAAGTTAGTGGAGCTTTCTTCTTCAGGCTTGCCATCTTCCACACGTAGGAGGGTGGCTGAAGTGATGACAGCTGCTAGAGCATTCCCTTCTGTATGTGGTGACTTTGCCCAAACATATAATGCCTTCACATGCCTCTGGAGATACGTTTTAGATGAAAACGCATACAGAAATGTGTGTACTTAAAATGTGTACATCGCTCATACAGTGTTTGCACAATCTGCAGAAAAGCAGAACAGAGACGAAATTTTAAATGTGTTTATGTAGGAGTAAATATATTTTTTAAAAAGAGTAATGCAGTTTGAAAAGTAATTTTTAAAAAGTTATTTCTTATGTCACTCACTAGTATTTTTTTATTATTATTATTACTGTGATTTAAAAACAAACAAGTGATTTTCATGGAATTCTAAAAATTATATAGTCTGTCACTTGCTGCTTTTTTACTTGGAAAATATCCCACAGAATTAATAAAAGAACAATACCTGGTATGAAATATTCTGCTCAAAATGCTAGTTAAACAAACAAACAAACATGAGGCATACTCAGAGGAAGGTGGAGAGAGAACATCCAAGACATAGCGCAAGAACACCAAATAAGGCCAGTGGTGGCCACTAGAAGTGACAGAACATGAACCTTGTATCTCCCTCAACACTCAAAGGTGTAGAAGTAGTCATAGTACCTGGAGATTTAATAGGGTATGGAAAGGCTCAGGAGCTGCATCTAGCCCAGTGATGGCGAACCTTGGCACTCCATGTGTTCTTGGACTTCAATTCCCAGTAGTCCAAGTCATCACTCCTGCTGATCAGGGCTTCTGGGAATTGAAGTTCCAGAATAGCTGGAGTGCCAAGGTTCACTATCACTGATCTAGCCCATGTTTTGAAAGAACAAAGCTGTTTCACAGAAATACAGAAGCAGACAGGAGATATTGCCTCCCAACTCTAGCTGCGACTCCATGCATGAATCACCTGCAAAGCCTCCCTTTTCGAAGGCAGAGGAAGAGAAATCTATGATCTTTTCATTAATAACTGATGTATCTGCACAGCACTCGACAGAAGATACAGTTTCCAGATGCCTGTTTAATGCAGCGGCTGATAAGCTGTGGCCCTTTTGCGGAGCACTGCCTTTATAAGTGACTCAATGAAATATTTGTCAGTGAACAGAAAACAGGTGTGAGATTGCTTGATGGTAGGTGCCCCCCTCTTTTTTTTTTTTTTTTTTGGCGAACAAGCTGGATGATTTCTCAAGCTGCCAAGACAGTCACTAATGCTCCACAAAACATTGTTTCAGTTCTGAAGATGCAGAGAAGAATTTTGAATTAATGTGACAAACGAATGATTTACACAGTAGAAAATATATTTATGCAACACTGCTGGAATCACTAAATAAAATGTGTTTATTACATTCCTAAATTCAGGAATATCTACTGATTTCACAGGACAGCTCATTTCATCCATCCATATAAACAAGCTTTCATTGCAAGAAGCACGTTGTGTTATCCTATCAAAGACTTTCTGTCCCAACATTGTGGCCTAACCACATGAGCCCTATCAATGGGGTTTATCTAAATGTTCATCCACCATTGAGCAACTGATTTTAAGACTCAACTGTAAAGGTAAAGGTAACCCTTGCTCAAAAGCCAGTTGTATCTGATTCTAGGGTTCAGTGCTCATTTCTGTTTGCAGCCAAAGCGCCAGCGCTGTCTGCATTTGCAGACGTTTCCGTGGACATGTGGCAGGTGCATGTCTAGACACCGAAGTGCATGGAACGCTGTTATAGATTGGCCTTGAAACTAGATTTGGGCTCCTGTTTCTCTAAGTGGGCATCCAGATGCTTCTAGGAAGCCCACTAGAAGGTCAAGTACCTTAGATCAGGGTCCCCAACCTTTTTTGCACCATGGACTGGTTTCTTGCTGTTTCGGGCAGTGAGGTATCACACTGCACACAGGCGGGGGACGGGGACAGAGCCCCGCCATAGTTAAGCAATGTGGAGGAGGGATCGGGCCACCTGCCTATCTCCTATGTCTGAAGCCTGTGCTCTCGTTCCGCTCATCAGCCAGACCCAGTGGAGCACGTTGAGGGCAGAAGGTTGCCATCGGGGCTCTCAGCATCACTCACCCCATGGCCCGGTTCAGGACAGCCCATGGCTTGGTACTGGTCTGCGGCATGGTGGTTGGGGACCCATGCCCTAGATCACCTTCTCCTGTTCTCTAGTAATTGGTGTCGAGAGGCAAACTGCTCTGCTTTTGTTTTTGAGACGGCCAACAAGACTAGGAACATTCACAACCTTACCCATATATTTGCATGATCCCATTGTAAAAAGCATCCAAACTGGTGTTCATTGTGACTCTTGCTGTAGCACCCACCCATTCTTTATTAACTGATTAGTCATCTGACCATATCAGGTTAAAATGTTGTGAAATACATTAGATAACATATAATTACACAGAACTGAATAAAAATAGGTTAAAAGTGGAATAATACAATATCAATGAAATGAGATACAAAACTTACTCAATAAAATTATCAATAAAATTCAACAGCTTAGCATGCAACCCCTATCTGTTCAATAAAACACCTTCTCTTTTGAATAGCCCCCAACTTTAAATGTAACAGTTCTAGTATTTACATATTTATTTGTGCCCTGAAATAAGTAAGTTACCATATATACTCGAGTATAAACTGGCTCAAATATAAGTCAAGGTACCTTATTTTGACCTGAGAAACCAGGAAAATAGATTGACCCAAATATAAGCTGAGGGTAGCAAATGTAGCAGCTGCTAGTGAGTTTCAATAATCAAAATACGGTACATGAAAATAAGATGGTGCAGAAAGGAGTTTTCTCCATGCCAATTGAGATGTGCCGACAACAGGACGGGAGAAGTGGGTGGTGAAGGCTATTAGCTGCTGCTGCCTTTTTCCATTGCACTCAATGACTTGAGTATAAGCTGAGTCCACTTTTTGACCTCATTTTTAGGATTGAAAAACTAGGCTTATACTTGAGTATAAACAGTATTATTTTATTAGAGTCCCAGTATACCATTCTTGCTAATAATGTCTGTAGATACTGGGCTCTTACTGTGGCATATAATTGACAACTTGCTGAACCAAAATTCACAGAATTTGTAAAAACTGCTCTTTGGCCTACAGCCTTCATAATCCCTTGACCAAATGGGCAAAAAAAGAATAATGCAAGAACTAAACTTTTAATAAACTCTACAGACCAACGATACATTCCATGACAAAACACCTTCTTTAATTTGACAAACCAGGTCTTATTTCCTCCCCTAGGGAAAACATGTTCAAAGACAGATATTTAAATATTTACATGCAGACATAATTCCTGTGCCAATATCTATGCAAATTAATTACAAATGACCAAAACAGACTTTTTTTTCCAGGACTACAACCCAGAGTTGGTTCTGAACTAGAAGTATATTTCACTTGAACTGCAATTCTATATAAGGTTCCTCAAAAGTCCCATTGGGTACAATGGATCACGTTAAATAAGTATAGGATTGAAGCCTTATTCATTCATGTCTATTAAAATTTACATCCCAGATTTCTAGGGGAAGAGTGGCTTACAGTATGTTTGGATAAACAAGAAAACAAAACAAATTAAAATGTAATAAAAATACACTTACAAGGTGGCTTACAATATGTTCAGATAAACAAATATAACAAAATAAGGCAAAATATAATCACTTTCGCCAAAAACAATACAAACAACAGAAGCAGGATAGCTAAAACCCACAATATTAATCTGTGGTTTAATCATGTACATGTTTACTCAGAAATAAACCCTACACAGGACTAATTGCTTGATAGGAATATGCCATGTGGAAAACTAGATTAGTCCATTTAGCTCAGAGATCTGAAAGATGCATAGGTCTGATCTAGTTCTTGGAGGGCATTCAATCTGTGACACAAACACCCCAATTTTAAGTAAAATTTTGAAGTGAGTGTAGATGGGACAAGGTCCATGAAGCACCTTCAGAACATGTCAAAATTGGGTAAAAGGGGAAGCAAAGAAGAAGGTATCACCTAGAAAGCACAAATGAACTTTTTGAAACCTTGTTTCCAAAAAAGTTTAGTTATATTTTGAATGGATGCTTCAGCATGCTGAAAAGTTACACTTTGCTCCCCAAACATCTAGATAAATGGACATAAAATGGTATCATCAGGTAACACAGTTATCTGTCCTTGGGATTACCTAGGTTTCTGGTAAAGCATGCATTTCCAAATGAGTTTTGTTGGAATAACATTCCAGCAGTTCTGCTCATAGTTCTCTGTTATGGATGTCTTCAACATGTTTCTGTACAAATTCCTCTTAAATTTCTAGGCTTTGCTCTTAAAACTAACTGGCATCTGATGGAAATTTGGCATTACAATTACAGTACTTGAATTCTGGAGCCAGCAGTTTTTCTGGAAGGCAATAGGCACAACAACATCACTTAAACTAGATGGGTCTGGTACTCTTTTGGACATGAGATCACTGAAGGAGTCTATCTAAAGGGTCAGTCTATCTGTTTGCAGTCCAAGATACAATCTGTATGGATACCCTTATTTTTATGCATACCCTCATACTACCTGGGTAAAATTGAATTCTGGAGCTTTCTACTGTTGTGCTTACTGTAATTATGACCTACTATGCTAATCAATAGGATCTGAGCCTTCAAGAACCAGCAGAATGCAACTACTTTCTGAAAGTAAGCTTACATGCACCACAAACTGTATATACTCGAGTATAAACCTAGTTTTTCAGTCCTAAAAATGAGGTCAAAAAAGGGGGCTCGGCTTATACTCGGGTCATGTGATGGAAAAAGGTGGTGGTGGCTAATAGCCTTCACCATTATTTTATTTATTTTATTTTATTATTTATTTAGATTTATTATCCCGCCCTAATCAGGCGAACCTGACTCTAGGCGGCTTACAGAAAATTCATAAATTAAAACCTTGAGGTTCATAAATTACTTAAAAGTCAATTAAAAAAGAATCCACCATCCACTTCTCCTGTCCTGTCGTTGGCGCATCTCAATTGGCATGGAGAAAACTCCTTTCTGCTGCATCTTATTTTCATGTACTGTATTTTGATTATTGAAATTCACTAGCAGCTGCTGCATTTGCCACCCTTGGCTTATATTCGAGTAAATCTATTTTCCTGGTTTTTCAGGTCTAAATTAGGTACCTCAGCTTATATTTGAGTCGACTTATACTTGAATATAAATGGTATTTAGAATATCGGGGGGGGGGGGTCTTGACCAGGCTGAGAGCCAAATTCTGATTTGACCAGTAGCTAAGGGACTACCTCTCCCAAAGAATTTACTTATCTGCAGTGATTTTGTATTTAGTCCAAACTGGTTTTAACTTTTAAAATAGAAACATTGATTTCACCCTTCATTTTTTTGTCTCAGATTATATTTCTTTACATTAACAGCCTTAACTGATTATGGAAAACTTCACTTGAACTCCATACTTCCTGGCTTCTTCTGGGGTTAATTGGCAGTCAAAACCCAGTAAGTAATTATTTGGAGTGAAGACTTCCTCAATCAGTTAAGCGAACAAAAGGAACATTTAAACAAAAATAAAGGTTGTAAACAATGCTTGACTACTGAATAAATTGGGAAAAGTTGGAATAGAAATAAATTGGTTACAGACAAGTCAGGAAAGCAACTGAGAGTCACAGCTTAGCCTGAAATATATTTTTTTGAGAGGGAGGCTTCAAATCTGCAAATACTGTATAGGTTTCCATGATGCCTTCCTCTAGAATAAACAAATAGAATAACCTCATCTACTTGAACAGGAAAACTCAGTGAAATTTCATATTGAACATGTTTTGAGCGAAGTTTATGAAAAGCACTAATAAAAATAATATCAGCAGCATGCAAAACCTGGAGCTTGAACCTACATTTTGCATATTACTTGCTAACCCACTGACTACTGCACCCCCTGAAATAATCAGTGTAGTAGACGGTTTGCACAGTGGAGTCAATTTAATGATCCAACTTTGCTCTCCAAGTTATCATTTTAAGTTTAGAACTTTTCACCTTTCATGTAGACCAGGGGTTCTACACCATGGCCTGTGGGTTGGATCCGGCCCCTGGCACCATTTCATGTGGCCCACTGCTGGAAGTGGTGGAAACAGCCGTGAACACATCCATGGCTGTCATAAACACATTTACAACAGCCACAGATGCATTTTATGGCAGCATTTATAGTGTGTGTGGGGGGGAGAATCACCAGTTAACTATCCGAGGGAACGTGACCCAGTCCAGGGCTTAAATAGGTTGCGAACCTCCGATGTAGACAGACAGTGGCATGTTTTCCAACTAAACAATTCTTCTAAATCTTTCCTTAATTTTGTGTGGTAACATTATTACATCCTTTGGAACAGATCTTGGTATTGTTCTGTTGGAGAGGGTTTTTTTTTCTCCCCCTGTTAAATGTTTTACTTTTCTTTCAGTTTCTCTCTTCTTTTGACAAGTAGTTATCTTGTTAAGATAACAGCGTTTGCTTTAATTAACGTGTAGGCGGGTGGGCAAGAACGAGAGGTTATCTAATAGTATGCAGTGGGCAGCCATTCAAAGCTAGCACCCTTTTCGCAATATGTATTGGCAGGAATACAAAGGAAAGTCTAAGGAAGTCACTTCCTTTAAGTGATATCCATCCATCTATCAGGAGGGGGGAGGGGGAGGTTTGCTTTATATTAGAGGCAGAACAGAATTTAATCTTTTATAAACACTGATGTTTGAGTTTGGTGGTTGGGCACCTGGCCAACAAACTGCACAACCAAGTCCACATTTGCAAGTAGGGTCTGGGTTTGTATTTCTCAAGAAATAAGCTCTCTCACACATATATCCCTTTCCAACTCCTGCCAATGTTGCATGACAAAGGAGGGCATGTTTGAAAAGCAATCCATGAGATGACAATTAAAACAAAATAAGTAAAAAGAAAATAAATCCACTGCACATGCAAAATTCTTTGGACATGCTGAAAGCAGATACTTGAACACCAGCCTTCACCTTTAGTATCTACGTTTTAGGGATGCCATACACACAGAGTTACTACCCGTCATCTGCTCCAGCTCCTGCCAACATAGCAGTTCAAAATTAAGAAATTAGAAGTAGATAAATAGGTACTGCTTCAGCAGGAAAGGTAACAGTGTTCCATGTACTTTCGTGTCTAGTCATGGCTGCCATGATTATGGAATCATCTGCAGACACAGACAGCACTGTCTCTTTGGCTGTAAACGGAGGAGATGAGCACTGCACCCTAGAGTCAGACACGACTGACTTTTGAACAAGGGAGACCTTTACCACCCAAGAGCTGCACTTCAGTGCTGAAAGCTCAGGTGTTTCTCTGTGATAGAATTTTAAACTTCCTCTAAGGATTCCTGTTTAATCTTAGCCTGTCACTTGAGGCTAGTTTTTTCATAAGAAGAAAATCTCAGCTGGATCAACTCAAAATTTTATTCCTCCTGTTCAGACTTTGGAAATTCTATTTTTTTAGATCATAAAGTCCAGCATCTTCCAAACAGTATGGCTAGTGGAAATTCAAGCTCTAAGTCTCTGGAAATTATAGCCCTCTCCCAGAAAACACTCTATTATCTGGAAGAGAAGGCAAATATTATTAAGCTTGTCTTCAGGACAGATGTGGGAACAGCTTGTCAATCTAGACAGTTTGAGTACAATTTCCAGGATCATTGACGATTGACCATGGAAATTGTATGGCACAAACTTTGCATACCACTAAGTTTATAAGGTGGATTGCAATGACTTAGTGGTTAAGACGCTGAACTTGATGAATAGAAAGTTGACAGGTCAGCCGTTTGAGACCCAAGAGCCGCATGACAGAGTGAGTGCCCGTCTCTGTCTTAGCTCCTGCTAACCTATCAGTGTGAAAGTAAAATATTGCAAGTAGATAAATAGGTACCGCTTCAGTGGAAAGGTAACATACATAAAAGCATAGTGTTAGGAGCTAATTTACAAGTTTTGATCAGTTTCTCTGTACTGTCTCAGTCAATATTGTATTGACTGATATTTTATTATATAATTGTCTACAGATAATTGCTATATTTACTGCTGTGCTTTTGATATGCTTGGTAACAAGCTTGCATATAAACAACTTACAAATATAAACTGCTGTGTAAGGATGCCCCTAGAAACTCTTAAAGACTTGTGGAAGAGTGCAGAAAATTTTCCAACTTGCATGATCAGCAGGGATCTGTAAAATGTAAAATTTATACTATAAAGTTGACTCGTGGTGCCATCAATCTTGCTGGGTGCTTGCTAATTTCAGTAACTGAGACTTCCTATTATAAACAGTTTGATCCTTTCCAGACTGTCGCTTCTGTATTTACTACCAGAAAAGCAGTTTAATTGGTTTGTTTATAACAGAGAGCATCACCTATGCCTTTTGTACCTAAATTTAAAATATAAAAGGTAGGGGTAAAGTATACTCTGTTAGCCCATTGGACTGACTAGATCCAAAGTGCCTATAACAACGTCTAGACCGGGAGTTCTCAACATTTTAAAACCAGGGGCTGGGTCACGCTCCCTCAGACCGCTTTGGGAGTTGTACAGCAATTTTGCTCTTCCTCCACCACTTGACATTTCCTGTTGTGGTGGAGGCAATGGGGCGGGGGAACATGAAATTATGCCATGGGCCACATCTTGCCCGCCGGCCACAGGTTGAGAATCCTTGGTCTAGACCTATCTTGAGATCCTGAAAGTTAAACCTAATACTACACACCCAGAAACCAGGTCTTCTATCACAAAACAATGGACCTTCACAGGTTCTTACTTCTCCCTTGTAGCTGCTACTTCCTTGGACACAACACGGGAAGCCATGTTAAAACCCAGGGAATTTTCAACACAATTTTGCATAGAGGGCTGGGAAGAATTAAAACAGAATGTATATGCTTAAAATACTGTGTGTGTCTAAAGGAACTTTCTGGATGGGGGCTGAGGTGCTAAGTCCAGCAATATAGTCAGATCAGAGAAATGACTGAGGGTCTCGTTTGGCATCCAATAATTTCATCTTTCACAGCCTTAGCTGCTACACCAGTTTAATGCCATCCTAGTCTCTGGATAACACTTTCTGTAATTGTTTTACATGGTGTATTATTGACAAACATGATTTTGTTAAAAACACAGATGGACAGCACGAGAGGAAAGGGGATTGATTAGTAACAAACTTTAGGGTTGTTTTAAACAGGAGGAATAGCTGGCCGGATAGTTCAGTGGTTTAGATATCTGGCTATGGAGCCAGAGGTTGGGAGTTTGATCTCCACTGTGCCTCCTGGGAGAAAAGCCAGCCTGAGTAGCTATGGGCAAGCTGCATAGTGCTGGGACATCTCCAGAAGGGAATGTTAACCCACGTCTGTGTATTCTCTACCTAAAAAACCCTGTAAAGGGTCACAGTAAGTCACCATTGACTTGACAGTATGCAATTATTATTAATAATGTATATCTCATGCTATTAAGATGTAATTGCTGTGTAGGGACATGCATAATGTCTTTATTTCTTTTCCTTCAGCTGTTAGGGCTTGTAATTTGCCACTTCTGCTCGGGCCTATGTGTGTTAAACACAGTTTCTCTCACAGTTAACTATCTAGTTTGAAAAAGCAAAGCAAGAACTTTTGGAAAATGGTTAGCATCAAAATGGTGACTTTCCATATTCAAGAATGCACAAGCTTGGAAATGAGGCCTTAAAAAAACACCCTACCCCCACCAGATTGGCCAGAATTCAGGGGTCATTTTGGCTGCAGGATTCAGGATGTTTTGGTAAATAAAAACCAAACCAAACAAAATTCCTCCTTTGGGCGCGGGATAAAAAAGTGATTCTTGTTTTAATCCATATACAGTAATACCCCGGATAACGATTGCATCGGATAATGCTAGAATCGGATAACGATACAAGTTTTTTGGAAAAAACTTGCATCAGTAACTATTCTTTTAGCGTTGTCCGATGCAATGGTATGCGGGTGTGGGGTGGTTTGGGTAGAACTACCCAATCCACCCCCCACTGGCAGCGGTCTCTGCCACTGCAGTAGGGTCGGGGAAAAGCACCCGCCTTTCCCCCGACCATACTGTAGTCGCAGACACTCTTTGCTTCTTTATTTCCCTCCCTGTATTTAAACTACAGGGAAGGGGGAAAGAGAGAGAGGTGATTGGTTCTCTAGGGAACCAATCACCTCTCTCTCTTTCCCCCTTCCCTTTAGTTTAAATACAGGGAGGGAAATAAAGAGACAAAGAGACTGCAACTGCAGTAGGTTCGGGGGAAAGGCGGTTTCCTCGACCCTACTGCAGTCACAGAGACTGCTGCTCGTGGGGGGTGGCTTTAAAGGCAGGGAGGTCTCTTTCTTTCCCTGCCTGCCTTTAAAGCGGTTTGTCCCTGAAGTCAGGGCTTTTTTTTTTTTTAGCATTATTCGATGCATGCATCGGACAACGCTAAAAATCAGATAACATCATGACTTGTGGAACCAAGTCATAACGTTAGCCGGTGTATTACTGTACTGTAGTTCAAGATCACTTGGGATTAGAGCATTTAAGGCCTCCAACAATACAAACCTACCGAAACCTTGACAACACTGTCAGATGCCTTAAATTGGAAGATCCTTTCTTTGAGGCTGTAAGAATTGTTGACTGACAGCAAAGAAGTTTTTTAAGGTGGCAACCTTGCAATGGAATAGGTAAGGTTAAAAGTATCCCTTGCCCAAAAGCCCAACGTGTTTGATTCTAGGGAGTGGTGCTCATCTCTATTTATAGCCAAAGACCCAGTGCTGTCTCCATCTGCATACATTTCCATGGCTATGTGGCATGATTTATTTATTTATGTATTAGATTTGTATCACCACCACATTCACGCGGGCAACTCTGGGCGGCTTACAACACATATTACAAGCCCAACATAAAACCAACCCCATAGAAATAATCATAAAAAGTCTCAGGTTAAAATCACTAAAACCTTAAAAAGCCCTTAAACAGTCCGCTACCTCCAGTTCCCTATTAAAGCTAGCTAGAACTAGGATAAGGAAGCTAAAAGACCCACCCCGGATGGCCCTTATATCAACCAACTAGGAGGGGGGCTGCCACACCGGAAGCACCCCACACCTGGTGAACTAGCCGTGCTTTTAGTCCTTTTCTAAAAGGCAATAGCTCTGTCTTGAGGTGTAACTCGAATGTTAAGAGGTTCCACGGGGCCGGAGCAGATACAGAGAAGGTTCTCCATCTAGTGCCAGAGAGACAAACCTCTCTGGCAGATGGAACCCTTAGGGAGCCCCTCCGATCTGCTCTGGTGGGGCGGGCCAATGTCCTTGGGGTGATGCAGTCGCTTAGGTACCCTGGTCCACTACCATGTAGGGCTTTAAAGGTCATTACCAGCACCTTGAATTGCACCCAGAGGCACACTGGAGCCAATGCAGCTCTCACAATAGTGGAGAGGTGTGGGCATAATGCCCACACCCCATCACTACGTGGGCAGTCGCATTCTGCACCTGTTGCAGCCTCTGAATGGTCGTCAAGGGCAGCCCCACGTGGCTGTGGGCTGGTCACATGGTTCAGGGGGCTGGTTACTATGGCCCGGGCCCCAGATCTGGCCCCTGACACCAATTTATCATGCCTGCAATGCCCTCATTGCTCCTGGAAGCGGAAGTAAAATGCACGTTTTACTTCCACTTCCGGGAGTGATCAGGGCTTCGTGGGCCACATTAATTGGCATCAGGGGCCAGATCTGGCCCCCAGGCCATAGTTTGGGCACCCCTGTTATAGATCATCAAGTCCAGTCCCTGTCAAGGAAGCACAGTGGAGAATCCAGTTCTCAATGTCTGGCTCCCCAGACAGATACTAAACCACAGGTGCCCAAACTATGGCCTGTGTTTTACTTCTGCTTCTGGGAGCAACAAGGGCTTCGCAGGTAGGATGAATTGGCATCAGGGGCCAGATCCAGCCCACAGGCCATAGTGACTGGCCCCCTGAACCATGTGACCCCAGCCTATACTAAACCACTAAACACTCCAGCAGTAAATATCCGTCTGATTTCGGCTCTGCCCACAATCTAGTCTATGAGTGGGCGCAAGTTGTACTTTGTAATTCTCAGTCCATCTGCAGTGAAAGTGGTAAGTAATGCAATGGTCTGACTCTCCCCTGCCTTTTTCATGTAAACAGTAACATTTGAGGATATGCAACATAATTAAATTGAATCTCTTTTGATATTGATATTTTCTTCCAAAAACCAAAATAGTTTTTGGAAAGCACAGCTTTTCTTTGCCCTCCCTTCTTTTTTTCTTCCTCCTTCTTCCAGATTGCTAGTCTTTAAATACTTTGCAACTGCATTTCTGGATCCATTTCTAAGCTGCTGTAGGTATTAGAGGATAATTTACATGCAATTCACATTTTGTTTTATTTGTGCGTGTGTGCATGTGTGCGCACGCATGCGTGCCTGTGGTTTTGGTAAGTCTTCCAAACCTAATGACTGTTCCTTTTGGCCAGCAACATAAATGCTGTAATCACACAATTATTGTGCTGGGAACAGTTTAATTCTGTATTTTGTTCTCAACCACAGAACAATTACTCAACAATTTTGGTTAACCATACAGAGCTTGCAGCATGGAGAGGAAGCCACTTATTCACAAGAACTATTGTCCTACACAAAGGTGCCTTGATTCATATCTGCTCCAACTTCCAGCATGATTCAGTTCTTTAGGGGGACTTTCATGTTCTTTGTGGCTAATGAACATGAATGACTGCACAGTTCACATTATTAACTAATTCATTTCTATCCACTGAACACTTTTAATTACTCATTTGCTTATCAAGAGAGGACTGCGGTGGCTCAAGTGGTTAAGATGCTGAACTGGAAGACTGGAAGGCTGGAGTTCAAAACCCGAGTGCTGCATGACAAAGTGAGCTTCCGTCTCTGTCCCAGTTCCTGCCAGCCTAGCAGTTCGAAAGCAAGAATTTGCAAGTAGATAAATAGGTACCAGTTCAATGGGAAGGTAAACAGTATTACGTGCACTCCGGTGTCTAGGCATGCCTGCCACATGTCCACAGAAACGTCTGCAGACACAGACAGCACTGGCTCTTTGGCTACAAACAGAGATGAGCACTGAACCCTAGAGTTGGCTATGACTGGCTTTTGAGCAAGGGTGACCTTTACCTTTACCTTATCAAGAGAAAGGTTCTGTGTGTGTGTGTCTAAGAATCTAGTCAAAATGTCCAAAATTAATTTAACCCTTCAGCCTACATCAAGGGTATATAAAGTTCATTACAATCTGATCTTCACTAACATGAGGAAGGATGAATAGGGCTTTTCTTATCTGCAAAACATTAGAGATGCTAGATCAGGGATTCTCGACCTGCAGCCCATGAACCGAATGAAGCCCACCACACCATTTCATATGGCCCACCACCACCTCCACCACACCAGGAAGTGCCACGTGGTGGAGGAAGGGCAAAATGGCCGTCCAGCCCCTGAAGCTGTCTGACTTAGCATGACCTGGTCCCTGGCATAAAAAGGCTGAGAACTCCTGTGCTAGATCCTAGCCCAGATACATGTCCAAGTAGATTTGCAACTTGAGCAAAACACACTTACTCAAGACATTAAGCCCCATTCAGTTGTTATATATCTATTGGAATATTTATATCTTACATCCCCCCATGTCCAAAATATCTTGCAATAAACACACATTCCAAATTTAAAAACTCAGAATTAACACTACTGCTATCATTCTGCTGCCATCAAAGGGGAACAAGGTAAGCTTAGGAAAACAGTCTAATACAGGGGTGGCCATCCTTAGTGCTCCAGATGTTTTGGGCTTCAGTTACCAGATGCCCAAGTCAGCACATCAGCTGATCAGGGCTTCTGGGAATTCAAGTTCAAGAACACCTGGAACACCAAGGTTCGCTACCCCTGCTCTAATACAAGCAAATTGAAAACATGCAAAGCAATACAAAACAAGATGGTTAGATTATGGATATCGTCATTGAAGACATTAGAAAGATCTCTAAAGGAGGAGTGATCCAGAAGTGTAATTGTGAGTTCATTTCCTCAGATATTTTATTCATAGAAACCGAGCAATATTTCTAAGTTACTTTTAAATTCAAAATACAGAGGTGCATCTTTCGAATGCTAAGCCATCAAAGTTGCATGTCTCACAGATACACCTTTCACAACTAGCAAGCAGAAAATTTACAGAAGGCCTTAGAGGGAAATCCGCTTTGCTGTTCAGAATCTGTGGTGATATGTTTCCATTATAAGTATTTTAAGAACGTCTGTTGGGGGAATTTATTAATTTATATTATTTGCCCACTCCCTTCTAAAGAATCCAGATGGGATAGATCAGGGGTTCCCAACCTAAGACCTGTGGGCCAGATTCAGCCCATGGTGCCATTGCCTGTGACCAACCACCCACCCTTCCAAAGGCATTCAAGAAACAAAATGGCTGTCCCTTTGAAGCTGTTAGGAGAAAATGGCCACTCCCATCGTGCAGGCAGGGCAAAATGGCAATCTGGCCCTCAAAGCTGACTGAGAGAGCATGACCTCTGGTTTGAAAAGGTTGGGGAACCCCTAGGATAGATAAAACACAGCTTAGGCATAGTGCTGTCCCAGATAGAACATTTGTTCTGCTTAAGTCAGGAGGTCTCAAACTGATGTTATCAATATATTCCCTGCCATCTGTATCACATTTCTCTTGCCCTGATTTATGCAATGGGTTAGACAGACAGACAGACAGTTATTTTTGTCCCTCCCAAAAGAAGGTTAATTTTTAATATCACTCTGTACTGGGGCTGTGCTCACCACTGGGCTTATCATTGCCTCCCAGTTGGAAGCATTCAAAAAGCATTCTGAAAGTGAAACCAAAAAGCCTACAGCAAAGAAGTCAAACTGACCTCTCAAAGGTTTCTTAAAGAAAAGCAGCTTCCTAAAAAGAAGAAAAGAAGAGGTCATAAAGAGGGATTTGGAAGGAAATCACAGTATGTTCATGGTACTTTGGCAAGTGTAGAACCATGAAGGATTCCAATCATTCCAAGTAGGTATCCATTTATCTCAACAAGAGTACTGAACAGTTGCTTCTGTGGATGTTTTGGAATGTAATTCCTAGCAGGCAAACTCAAAAAAGATAACAACAGACATTGGAAACTTTAGACACTGACTCTGGACCAATTACCCTGATAGTGGGCTACAGTGGTGATCCATAGCTCACACAAACAAGTGACGGGCACATTTTGTCCAAGCGCTGCTCAACCCTGTTTCTAATAGTAACAGGGAGGAACCACAGGTTGTTAGGCAAATGGTCCTACATTTGGTCCTTTATTACCTCCAACATCAGTCAGAATAAGCCATACTAGTTTGTATGGTTTGACTCAATATAAGATGGGAGCCTTACATTTTCCATTCACAAGGCTGAGCTGCCCCCTGTTTGCTGATATGAGTCCTGTCTTCTCTAATTTATGAAAACAAGGTGGTGAACACAACACAGGCATTCTCTGTGGACCACACCAGAAGATGTAATAGGCCAATAATGATCCCTATCACCTGATTCCACCTCTGCCCAGACCAATCAAAAAAAAAAAAAATAGAGGAGGGGTGAGAAACCACAGGTATAACCCACAACTGTAAGTCATCCACCCACACTTTAAGAATTATTATATAATACTTTTTTTTTTTGCTGAAGATGGCTGCATTAAACCACGAGGATGCAGCTGTTTTACAGACATCAGGGTTGTTTCCACTTCCCCCCTTCTAGAATGCAGGAAAATGAATTTGCAGCAATGTTACCTAGCCACAAGTTGTGCCTGTGTGTGGCCATGTCTAATGAAAAACAGCTGTGCTACAGGCACACGATTTTTGACTAAAACAATTAAAGGGGTCTTTGGCGGCTAGGCTTGGGGGGGTGGGGTGGAGAGGAAGCTATATTTACCTCATTGACTGGTTTCCTTTAAAGTGGTGCTACTTCTGATGCATGCAAGAATTCAGCAAGTACAGTAGATATCTTTAACTTTTATATATAAAAAAAACCTTCACATGATTTTTTTTTAAAAATGAAAAACAAATCTCACTTTTACATCTGACAATTTTCTCTTGGAAAGAGAAATATTTATTAGGAAGTCAATCAGTTTTCCCAACAAATATACCCTGATGAAAACCCCAAGATTAAGATTTGATTGTGAACGTCTCTAAGTTCTATTGTGAACTTTATAGCTTTGTACTATCATAAGGATTCATCCCAGGGTCAAGTTAATTGCGAGGAGCCAGAACTATAGATAAAATTTATTGTAGATTTTATTTATCATTTATTTATTAGACTTATATTTTACCATCCTGGGCCTCAAAGAGGCTTATATGGTTTTTACTCTCTGATTATCCTCAGAAGAACCCTTTAAGCTACATGGCAAAGTTACCCTCAGGTTCAAAGTGTCCTAGTCTGACTTGCTAAGGGATTTGTGAAATGATAAATCTCATGCATATTTAAGTTCTCTGAGATGCTAAGATTCTGGACTGAAACATTTCAGAAAGGCAGCAGGAAAGATTGTATTGTTGAAAACTATTTTTAAAAACCAACAAAAAATAAACCAATACATAAGGGATGTGAAATGAGCTTTACTGTATCCCTGACATGCTACTTTAAGCATATAAAAATGTTAGCAACAGCGGTGGCTTAGTGGTTAAGACATTGAGCTTGACGACTGGAAGGCTGGCAGGTCAGCAGTTCGAGACCTGAGTGCTGCACGATGGAGTGAGCTCCCATCTCTCTCCCATCTCTTGCCAACCTAGCAGTTCGAAAGCTAGAAATTGCAAGTAGATAAACAGGTAATGCTTGGGCAGGAAGGTAAACAATGTTCCATGCACTCTGGTGTCTAGTCCTGTCTGTCACATGTCCACAAAATCATCTGCAGATGCAGACAGTGCTGGCTCTTTGGCTATAAATGGTGATAAGCACCAAACCCTAGAGTTGGATATGACTGGCTTTTGAACAAGGGCGACTTTTACCTTTACCTATCATTTAAAATGTTGACTTGTGTTCTAGTACTTTAGAAACACTTTGTCCAAAGTTTCCACAACATTACTATGTTTATAAATATCATCCCTCCTGCCAAAGAAACGGCAGACATTTGACCTTTGTGATGTTGTTGGATCTCAAGTTTCTGGCCATTGGCTCTTCTGGAAGAGTTTGATGGGATCTATAATCCAATAACATCTGGAGAACCACTAGTTCCCATCTCTATATCAGCCTTTTCTCAAAGGGAGAGTTGTCCATTTCTTTGATGGTTTTAGATTTTCCATCTTCACTTGACATTGGCTGCCACTAGGAATAATAATAATAATAATAATAATAATAATAATAATAATAATTATTATTATTATTATTATTATTATTATTATTATTATTATTATTATTATTATTATTATTATTATTATTATATTGCCCTTCTGGCATATTTCTAATTCTGGGTAGTGCACTGACAAATGGGATGGGTTGTTTGTTTTTTAACTCTGATCTCCAGAATTCTCCATTCTGGTATTTCCAACAGTGAGAATCATACCTAAACTGTTTTAACCTAGAGAAAGTGAGATTGGAAAACATCTGACTCTAGGATTGACCAAGGTCTAGTCTATTTGCCTATTAGAAAAGGTAGTTGCCTCAAACCCTGCTGGGAATTTCCTCAGTTCTTACTGAGGGAACTTTTTTTTCAACAGCACTGAGACAGGAGCTCAGCCTATCCTAAGCCATGAAGCCTCCCAGCCTGGTTTTTCTCCAGGTGAATAAAATTTGAATATGGGGCTCACAGGTGGAACTCCCAGGAATAACAATTCTGGTATTTGGAGTAACAAGAAAGGCCAAATGCCTAGTGCTGAAAGCTCTGCCTAACAGCTGAAAGAATAATCCCCTCAGCACAAAAATTCCCTGCTTGCAAAGAGAGAGAGAGAGAGAGAGAGGTCTCCTCCCTCCTGATGATCACATCTTCTGTGGAGAGCATTATTTTAAGGGGAGGAACACTGAGTCCCATCAGCCTTCACTTGTCATCTGAAAAAGGTACAAGGCAGACTTGGGTTTACTACTTAGCAGAGAACCAGCTTGTCTACAACATAACAGGGAGAAGCTATGAAAAAGCATGACTCATGTTCTCTTCAAATGCTATTGACCATGAGAGGAAGCTTTAGCAACTTCCTTTGCTTAGTCACCACTGGAGATATCTATTCTTCTTCCCTCCATCCTGATCATACGTTCATTAGGAGAGGGGAGAGAACAAGAAGATTTTTTTTGTTGCTTCTTTCCTTTTCTCTTTCCAATCAGAGCTTTACTGATGATCCTTCACATTTTAGCCTCTGCCCTAGAATAGTCTCTGGACAATAGCACTGTTTCCATCTGTTCTCTCCATTAAACCCTGGTAATCCTTCTAGGAACAGCTGGACATTGTGGATTTTCAACACACAGAAAAGTCTTTTTATGGAAAACCGTTGGCTACAATTATGCTGAGGCTGCGTATTCCCACTTCATGCCTGTGGAAGTCTTTTGTTGGGGGCTAAAATGTGCAGAATTGTATTAATAAAGGAGCCAAACAATGCACACAAACTTAAAGAAGACATAGGCAATCTTTTTACCATAGACAGGAACTGTTATATCATATTCTCTTTCTGGCATGCCTGTGGATGCAAATTGCTCATGTACTATGAGAACAAATCCATTCTATTGAAGTATCTAGAAAGCAGAACAGATGGGCATGGGAATGAACAGCAAATAGCCACACCTAAGATATACATTTGATTGTGTAGTGTTGGATGACTAATGAATACAGCCCAGGTACTGTATTACCTATCTTGATGGTTTTGAAAACATAAGAAAGGAAGAATCATGCATGCTAACTTAAGCTTTTTGGAAGACAAAGAACAGAATGATTTAAATCAATGGATTAATATTTGATTGAATGAGAAGAGAATCTTTGGTCTTCCTTTGTAAAAAGCACAGAACAATTATAAAGTTAGCATGCTCTGCAGCATCAAGTCATGCTATAAACAAGCAATCACAAATGTGTCTTCCTTGTTACATCCTACAGAGCAAATTTCCATGGAATTATCTAAGGAGAAGTGATAAATGTGGATGTCTAAACCTAGCACATCTCAGATCATTTGGACTCTTAGTCCGACACAACAACAGCTTATGGCAATCAATTTACAAAGATTGATAGGTCATCTGTAAATATTCAGGGCTGGACCTACTTTGGAGGAAAAATAAGAAACTGCCTCAGGGATCAGGATATTTCAAGTGTGGTGAAAGTCAAGCAAGCAAGCAAACAATAAAACAGAGCTTTTCAAGGAGGCCTTGGATTCTCCCTGCCTGATAGGATTGTCTAATTGGAGTTTTATTAATCACCACCTGTTTATCAGTTTATCTTTTTATTGTTGTTGGGTTATGGGGTTGTTGTTGATTTGAGGATTAGGATTTGTTAAAAGTGAGGATTAATGTTATGTATTTGACTACCAAGAGAAGTGGCCTGCCACTAAATCAGGTGATAGATAGATAGATAGATAGATAGATAGATAGATAGATAGATAGATAGATAGACAGACAGACAGACAGATTCTGCTTCTTGTGCCATATCCAAATCTGAATATTGGTGATCCTCATGGTGATCAGCCATGAAGATTGTCCTGAGAATATAAAGCAGTGGCCTGCCTTCTGCCTTCTGCATTGCAGCATGACACCCATACCACTTATCCAGTTCCACCAGTCACTTTCTGTTCCTGAGCCCTTTTGGCATGCAAACTCCCCATCGGCCCCAGGTCAATATTGATGAAGCTGCTGCCTTCCATCAATATAGATTCAAGTGGGATTTAATCCACTTGGGGACCATTACCCTTCCCTGTGGACTTTGGCACCCAAGGTCATTAATCCTCAGGGTTGTTGGGTTAGTTAACTGCTGCCTGATACTCAGCATTGATTCACTGGCAGTATGGTCTACTCTATTACCATAGCAGGATAATAATGATAATTTTGTGTCAGAAATTATTCTGGGTTGAGAGGATTTTTGCTGGAGAAACTCCACTCAGGGGACACTTGAACTTGAAGGAGGCTCCTTTCATGTTCCCAAGATCTTTTTCCCACTAAAGTGGTCCCTATTTATCTACTTGCAATTTCTTGCTTTCAAACTCCTAGGCTGGCAAGAGCTGGGGGAGAGACAAGCACTCAATCGGTCATGCAGTATCAGGGGCTCGAACTGCTGACATGCCAGCCTTCCAGCTAGCAAGGCGAGCTTTTTAACCACTGAGCCACTGCAGCCCCATAGCAGGATAACCTGCCAGACCTTGAGATAGCTAGGTAGCTAGAATCACAGCCCTGTCACTGACAAACTGGTCATAGGTAAATTGTATTCTTTCATTTATACTTCCTTTCTAATGACTTGATTCACACCATCTTATTTTTGAAGATGTAGAAGACAAAGCCACTTACACTAATATGAAGGATGAAAGCTCTACATGTGTGAATTTTTCTTCACATATTGTTTTGGCAATCAATTTTCAATTGAGAGTTCTCAGAGTGCACCCATACAAGAAAACAGAAAGCAAGCAGTGTCTTCGCATAGAATGTAGTTCTTATTTGTTTTTGTTTTTCATTTTTTGAGAATGTCAAAAGCACCCTGGGATATTTTGATAGTCTCATCAAAATGCTCTCCAGCCTTTTCCCAGACTCTTCAGATGTTTTGTCTCCTTTAGGTACAAGTTAGCATCAGCCTAAGGTTTTGGAATGAAATAAAAAACAAAAAACAAAACATCTGTGGTTTTATCAAAAGCTCTCCCTGAATTTCTTCCAAAGCGTCAACAGAAAAAGAGACCTCCAATCACCTCAATTTTCATTTTTGACAAAATTTTATTTCAGTGAACCTATTTTAGTGAGAACATCATTTCTGGAACTGAGACAAAATGTTGCCTAGAGTGAAATCAGATTTTTTTTTATTAAAAAAAATCCTCATAATTTATGAGGGAAATTGAGTGTGCCCTATGGAACATATGGTTGAATTTTCTGAAAAACAGAAAGGAGGAAACCTGAAGGAAGGTTAAAAATATCTTTGAGCTAAAAGATCTCCAGAGAACTATGTTTGTTTGTGTATGTCGATCTTTTCCCCGTATAAGAGTTCTATGGAAGAAGGCTGAGCTGCACAGAATTTGGAACTCAATCTCTCTCTCTCTCTCTCTCTCTGCAAAAAAGAGGTTTAACAAAAGAGAGGGGAAGAAAATAAATTGGAAAAATTGTGATGGTCTACTTTTCATTGGAGGGGTAAAGATTTGACTGGTACAGGGGGACATCAGCATGTGGCCTTGTCATGACAAGACTCAGAAAATTGAGATGAACGAGATATAAAGAAACAAATCTACACATTGGAATGGTGCACGCAGAAAAAAATGCACATATTTCAGAGACACAGGAAGCAGTGACAAAACATATTTCAGTTGGCGAAAGAGGTGCGCTCATACAGTTATTCTTCAAAAATGTGTGCATTGGAAGGGAATGTGCAAAGAAGATGTGTTAGATGATCAAGAAAAGAAGGAAGAGGCCTGTCATTTGGCCAGACTACATACCCATGACTCCAGCCCCAATATTACACCCACAAGGGCCCAATTAACATCCTTTTTTTATATTGTCAAAAATTATCTTCTCTTATAATACTCAAATTCCCAACCTGCGAATGGGTGGCAAATTTATGAATGCTACGAAATAGCTCTGGAAGGGATGGGAGGAGTGAATGTTGTGCATCGTGAGCTGCAGTTGGTGCAGTGCAATGATAAGGGCAGCAGAACACATGTTAAGACATCTTGTTGCAGATAATGCCCTTGCTTGAAAGGGGAAGGGGGGGTTGTGTTGAGGTGGTGGTGGTGAATGATGTGTTTTAGCTAACGTTACATTCTGCTTCTTGAAAACGGAATCTTTTTAAGTTAATCAGATGATCCTGTACTAAAAGTTTTAATGACTTTAGTTGGAGGCGGGGAGAGGAAGGGGAAAAAAAGGTGGAACTTTGCAGCCAGCTGGTTCTATACTGAAAGCCAGGCTGCACAGCTTGAACTTAAAGCTATCTTAACATAATGAATAAGTGCCAATAATTAGCATATGTAGTGTGAACAGGTTTCCTGGCACAAGCAAGTGAAAAACTCCAAGGTAAAGTTATTATTAGGGAGTAATTAGCTCTGTGAAGTAAATGAGTGAAACAATAGCTGCCAGCACTGACAATATGGCTAACATCTGACTATCTGGAAGATAACATTGTAAAGTATTGCTCCCTGAGCTAGAATCTGTTAATAACCATATGTTAGTGTAATTAATGCAGAGTCTTCCTGACCTGTTGTCACATAAGAACAATACTTTCTTGGAAACATTCAAACAGGCAGCTCAGCATGGCAAGCAATAATTTGAAACTTTAGGTGCAAATACCTGAGTATTTTAATAATGAGGAGACAGTTAAGATATAGGAAATGGGCAATTTGAGGAAACTGTCAAGATCTGAACAGAGAATACTAGCTTTCTGTGTTGACTTACTTACTATTACCGCTAGCACTTAAGTTGCATAATAGTTCTGTATTTTTAATACTATTAAATTATTAACAATACTTAATATAGCTTTAAGTTACTTTTTAACAATACTTATTATTACTACTAAATGATAACAAGTCATAGTTGAAGAGCCAGCACATCATGTGGCAGGCATAACTAGACACCGGAGCACACGGAACACTTTTTACCTTCCCATCAAAGTGGTCCCTATTTATCTACATGCAATGTCTTGCTTTTGAACTGCTAGGTTGACAGGAGCTGGGACAAAGATGGGAGCTCATTCCATCCTGCAGTATGCAGGTATTGAACTGCTGACCTGCCACCTTCCAGTCAGCGTCTTAGCCACTTGAGCCACTGCAGTATGAATGCCATGGTTTTGTTTTTATTTTTGCAATAATTTTACTTATGGGTAACTCATACTTTGCACACACAAATATGCATCTCCAGCATGGGATATTCTGTCTGAAATTCTATAACTTTATTCAGTGTAATCTGCAGAGTAAAAAAAAATTCTGATGCTTTTTGCTAATACCAAGAGTGATGGCTCAGGCACAAGCTGTGTATATAGAACAGTAAATAATATTTGCATGTAGCAAACTACAGATTTAATTTCCAGCATCTCCACCCAAGAATGTAGCTCACCATATGTCAGTATAGTGAGACATCCCTCTCTAGTGAACTGTTCTTGCCTCTCCTCTGCACAATTTTTTATTATGCCTGTCAAATATAGCGCTATGTCAGATCACTGCTGCACTTTCACAAGTTGATACATCACTTCAGCGCTATGTCACCTGCCAACAATTTTTTTCAAGGTGAAGAAGAGGCCAGTGTTAATGAAAGAGGAGGATAAGTGATCTGTGATTCCAGAGAATCGTAGCAATTGGAAGTGTGGTGTGGACTTTTGCCCCCAACATTTCCTGGGATAGTTAAACATTCTACGTGAATATCAACAGTGGTTAAACTGTCATAGGAAATTTCTAATTGACTCATATCAACTCAGGACAGTCTTCCTAGCTAGTCTCAACCTAAGGGTTGGAAAATACCCTGACAAAGACTATAGAGGTGCAGTTCTCACCTAGATGGACTAATGATCTTACTTGATTTAATGTTTTATGAGTGCCCTTTTCATCAGGTGAAGAAATGGTAGGCTTTCTAAGCACAGTTATTTCCATTCCTTTCAAGCAACTGGATGTTAAAATCTAAAGCTCATGATTAAGACAGTAGGGAGAGAGAGCATGGAGGAGGTGAAATGGAAGTAACATTGGTTTCTACTATTATGAAATGACTATGATTGCAGTTGTAAGTTACTTTGTCATGGTGTTCTTTCTGATGAAAGGAAAGTCAAAAGGAACATGGATTGAAGATAGAATGAGAGAGCAAGAACGGTGTTTCCTCAAAAGACTGGAAGAGTCCCATGAATGTTCTTCCAGTTGAAACTATTAGTACTTTTAACCTTTTGGACAGTTTTCATTGGCAACATTGTTTCTGGGGGGTGGGGCTGTGGTGGCTCAAGTGGTTAAGATGCTGAACTTGGATGACTGGAAGGTTGGAGTTTGATTCCCACGTACTCCATGATGTAGTGAGCTCCAGTCTCTGTCCAGATCCTGTTAACCAAGCAGTTCAAAAGCAAGACATTGCAAGTAGATAAATAGGTACCACTTTGGCAGGAAGGCAAACAACATTTCATGCACTACAGCATCTAGTCATGCCTGCCACATGTCCATGGAAATGTCTGCATACAGTGATGGCTCTTTGGCTATAAATGGAGATGAGCACCGAACCCTGGAGTCAGAAGTGATTGGTTTTTGAGCAAGGGAGACCTTTATCTTTACCTTTCAACAGGAAGGAAAGACAGAGCGAAGCCATAACTATAGGCTTCCTGTTACATTTCAAGTCCAAAAAAGACAAAGATTATATGGACTGACTCAAAGGCTAATTGATGATATTAATAATTAGGGGCAAAAGAAAAAACAGGGTTTTTGTCAGTGTTGACTGCCATGCTTTGGTACTTCCTGATCAATGAAATTTACCAGATCTGCCTTGTTTTTAGCTCATATTTAGATTGCTTCTATTTTTTAAAAAGGAATTTGGGTATTTTAAAATATAATTTTAAATTTTGATTTTGTTGTTAGGAGTACAGTATCTGAATGCCTTAAAACAGGGATTCTCAATCTGCAGCCAGTGGGGTGGATGCAACCCGCAGCACCATTTCATGTGACACCCCCCCACACACACACACACACACCAGGAAGTGTTGTGTGGTTGAAGACGGGCAAAATGGCCATCCAGCCCCCAAAACTATCTGAGAGAGTGTGACATGGTCCCTGGCTTAAAAAGGTTGAGAACTCCTGTCTTAAAGGAATTTTATTCAATAAACTGTAAACTCCCTTTAGGGCTTAATTCCAATCCAAAAAGTAAAATAGAACTTTTGTAAATAACTAATAAAATATTAATGGGAGAATCTGTGGGCTAATTGGAAAAAACAGCATTAAATCTTAAGGCCAGGAACGGTTTAATAAGAGAAATCATTTAAAAGCTGAGCTGAAACTGGCTTGGTGGCAGTTTAAGGTGAGTTGGTTGCAGGCTAACTAAATGACAGGGCAAAAGGAGTGCAGGGAAAAGTCTTATCTAGCCAATTAGTTGATTAATTAGCCAATTAAAATAAATATGACCAGATCACTTTGAGAAGAGTGTTTAATAATAATAAAAAATGTTTCTTTGAGATATAAAACATAAGATATTTATTTATAAAATGCATAAACTGCCTAAATTGAAGAGGGGATGGGGAAGAATCTGTTGCTTTTAGACACATGGACTGCAATAATGGCACAATTTCAAAAGGCATAGTTCAAATGGAATCCAAATTAAAATCACATTTTTAAACTTGTAATTCATTAACAAAACCATTAATTGCATGGAGTAATTAACACTTTCAAACCTAGTTTGATTATTTCAAATGCTGCGACAGATTAAAGCAAGACCACTCTTTCTTCTATATGCTGTACATGAACTGCAACAAAATTAGAAGAAAAACACAACTTGGGAAAGTTTAAGAGATGAGTAAAATGTCCTTATTTGAGAACAGCTCACCTCCTGCCACTAACTTGAAAGAGTTAGGTGCTCAAAATGGAATTCAGATAACTCATTTCCATGGTGAACATTTGTTCTGTCTTCAATGACTATTTGACAGGACTTTAAAAAAAGAGGTCTGTTCCCTAACAAAGTTTTCTACTTAGTTTTCTACTTAGTCACAAAAAGTGGTTTATTCCTAACAAAGTTTACTACTTAATCAAAGCAGATAAACAGCAAAATTATTTAAAGTCAGGAATGGGGAGCTCGAGACATTTTGAGGTTTTGCTGAATTACAATTTATGTTACGAGTGCCAAACATGAACTTTACAACAAAACATAGATAAAAGTTGGTCACCAGGAAATGATATATCCGAGAAAGACTGCTGGAGTGACTAGAAGGGATAAAATCAGGAATGAGATTATAAGGGAAAGAATTGGAAGAGAATCAATCTTGAACTACATACACAGACAACAAATAAAGTGGTTTGCCCATTTGGAGAGAATGTCGTGGAATTCCATACCTTACAAGGCCTATGTGGAAAGAGGACAAAGACCACAAGGCAGGCCCAGAGGAAGGTGAAGATATAACATTAAAGAAATAGTACAAGAACACCAAATAACATCCGTGGGGGCCACTAGAAGTGTCAGAACAAGAACCTTGTACCTCCCTTGATACCCAAAGGTAAGAGAGGAAGTAAAGAAGAAAAGATGCTAAATTACAATTGAAATCAGTACTAACTTTCCTACTTATTAATCAAGTAACTTTTTATACAGTTTCCAATATGAAATCATTAGTTGTCAAGAGTTTTTATTTTGAGATTTGGGACTAGCTGCAGTCAATAACACTGAAGAGACCCTGGCCTATTTCTCTGTTCCATCTAATCTGCGTGGAGGACATCTACTTACCCATTTGGCTCAACCACTTCATAGCCTTAACTAGAAGTGCATGGCATGATTCTAGAACAGGATTTCACAACCTTGGACTTCCAGATGTTCTTGGACTTCAGTTCCCAGAAGCCCTGATCAACAGGTGTGCTGACTAGAGCTTCTGGTAATTGAAGGCCAAAGGATGAGAAATCCGGCCCTAGAAGATAACTGTGTTGGCCTACCCCTGAGGGCAGGTTAGCTGTCCTGTGGTGCTACACAGGGAGCATTGGTATCTAGCAACAGTCTTTCTATGGAAAATCCAAATAGTGAGGTCTGAAGAGAAAGCCACGGTCCATTTACCAGTTCAGTTCAGAGAGAGTGCATAGGATGTTGGAGGGCATAGTCAGGGTCAAGAGAAGTCCAGGGTCAGTCATGGCAGTCAGTCACGATGGATATCAGGAACCCACGGAAGTCAGGCAGGGCGTCAGCTTTTGCAGGGAAAATTGCACCAACATCTGGCAAATGGAGCAGATATCCTTAAGAGCTCCTTAAGTTAAGGACTACCAGCTGGGAACCTCTGTTGGAAGTGGGTTCTGGCAGTAAATTCTTCTGTAGGAGTTGTGGGCAATGTTCTGGGGTTGACGGAGAATCGCCGTCAGAATCAGGCTCCTGATTTGACAGGTCATGATTCTTGGGAGGCAGAACTGGGCTAGGAACAGGCTGGGGCTCCTGATCCTGGTTGTCCTTGGAATCAGATGGCAGCTGGATCATGACAACAACAGGCAGGCTAACCATAATTCCTTGTCCTAGCATATGATTCAGATTATATTAACTGAAGATCTTCAGAATGTACCTTTGCCCCAATTTACAACAGGAGTTGATTTTTTTCACTGCTGTTCAGCAAGCTGGGCAGAATATACCACCATAGTACTTACGGTATTTCCATGCATCGCCACTGTTGCAGAGAGTGAAATACTTAACCTATTTTTTTAAATAAATAAATTAATTAAAATTGGAAATTAAAAACAGATTTCTAGGACTTTTTGTCCTTTTACAAGAGTTTTGTTTTTCTTAAAGCTTCCCTGTTGGTGAAAACATCTAAAGCTGTAACAGTCAGGCAAAGGAACCATACCTGTTTGAGAGACCTCAACCATTCATCTTCTTGTTAAACAGCCATTTAAGGTTTCGTGTGATCTACCTGTCAGCTCTAGTGATCCAGAAAGCATTTGAACCTTCTGCCACAGTCCTCAGTGCAGGTTTGATCAAAGCTTCTGTGCATGGTAATCCCCCCTTCCTTTTATCATCCAGCCCTCCTCTTTATCTTGTATAATGGAAGGGGGAAAGGGGAGGGGAAAGCCACACAGTTAATCTTCCCATGGAGGGAAAGGGAAAGAATATATTTTCTGTGTGCATTTAGGAGTTTCCCCCCTATCTGTACACTTACATGAAAGAAAGCCTTATTAGTAGCTTTGGTGACAGCAAAGTAACCCTTCAGATCATCTTATGAATGGAATTTTTGGTAAGTTCATCTAAAAAGAGAAAGAGAGATCATAGAGGTGACAGTCATTGTGTATGTGTGTGTATGATTTTTATGTTTAAACGAACAAGAAATAATGAGACATTTTCTCTCTCTTTCATACACCTCCTTTTGATCCTCTTAATTCTCAAAGAAGCCAAGTACAATTTCACTTTCTCCCTTGTTGCTCACAAACATATTGGAAGCAACAGGGGCTCACAACAAAAGGAGCAAAGCTTGAGGAGACCAATTTTTGCACAGAAACACTCTCTCTCTACAAACACCCACATACACAGAGATTGGCCTTATAAGATGTTTAAAAAGCTGCAGTGATTCCACTCTTTTCTTGCCATTTCTTGGGAGCTTCTGACACTTTGAGGGTAATTAAAGATAACACAAGGGACTGCAGTAACTTAGTGGTTAAGAACTTGATGACTGGAAGGTCAGCAGTTCAAGACCTGAGTGCTGCATGACAGAATGAGCTTCCATCTCTGTCCCAGCTCCTGCCAACCTAGCAGTTGGAAAGCAAGAAATTACAAGTAGATAAACAGGTACCGCTTCGGTGGGAAGGTAGACAGCTTTCTCTGAACTCTGGTGTCTAGTCATCCATGCCATATGTCGACAGAAATGTCTGCAAATGCAAACAGCGCTGGCTCTTTGGCAAAGAACAGAGATGAGCACTGAACCTTAGAGTCGAATATAACTGGCTTTCGAGTACAAGTAGCCTTTATCTTTACTTTTCCTTCCAATTTAGTTTTCTATAAGATGCTTATAAATTCCCCTCTAGCAGACATGGAGATCAACTGCACAATATTTTGTCTCCCTCTCAGCATCCTGGGCAAACCATGCCTCCTAAATGTTTCCTTATAATAATTTATCTCTTGCAGAGCATTTTTTTAGTTTAAAAATAAATGTTTAATTTAACCAATGTTTTAATTTAATCATGTAAGGAACTCACAGAGTAAACCCACTGACTTCCACTAGGAAAGGCCCCTTCGGCCTCTTCCCTTTCTTTCTCACTGCCTTTCTCTAGAAGCTAGACTAGCAATTCTGACTGCTTCAAGGTGTGTGGAAACTAAGGGGCATGATCCTACATTTTCCATCTCCTGTAGCCAGAGACAAAAACTTTTCCTGGCTCACAACAGCCAGACCAGGTAGCACCATAACTTGTTTTTTAGTTCTTTGGCATAGGCCATTCTTTAGTGCTGTGGTGCTCAAAGTACGGCCTGTGGGCCAGATCCAGTCCCCGATGCCAATTCATTTGGCCCACGCCGCCCTTGTCACTCCTGGAAGCGGAAGCGCCCATATGGGCATGTTTTACTTCCACTTCAATTTTTGCTTCAATCATGCTTCAATTTTTGCTTCAATCATTTTTGCTTCAGTCACTTCAATCATGCTTTCAATTTTTGCTTCCAAAGGCTGAATTTCACCCTGATGTACCAGATATCCCAAAGCTTAGAGGATTAGAACAGCCTCCACTGTTGTGAGGCAATTGTTCAGCTACATATATGCCCTCTCATATTTCTCTCTCTTTTTCTCTGTGTGTGACTTCAGAATCTTTGGTCATACAAAGTCGCACATGTGCCCATTAAACAACTTGTCTTGAATTTTTAAAATTTTAATCTAAGCGATTCAGTGTATCAGCAATGGTCAACTCTAGCTGATGCAATAAAATAAAATAAAAATCCTCTGGACCTCCACAGATGAGCAAGGGAAGTGTTTAACTACCCAAGTCTGGACCATTGTAAGTGACCAATTGTGACTTCTGGTGCGGGGGGGGGGATTGTGAAACCCGATTTAGTTGTTAAGCAAGTTTTGGTTGGCTTTATTTGTTAAGTGAGGCAACCATTCAGAGAAAATTCTGCTCTTTAAGCGAGCTACTCTCCAAACGAGGTGCTCTTTATGTGAGGTTTTACTGTATATATGTACATTTGAGATTTTAGAAGTTGTGTGAGATAGCAATATATTGTGGAAAATAGTGAGGTGTTGATAAGGAAGGCAAAGAGTTCAGTTGAGGTTGACTCCTTTCTTTAAGAGTGATCTTAGCCAGAGATTAAGGTACAAAAATTGCTGCTAGCTGATCATTATTTTTATCGGTGCAGGTCATGATGGTATGATCTCTACCTTCTAATGAAAAAAATTGATTTGAAATTGTCATCAAGGGCATCTCTCCGCAAATATTTCATGTCAAGATGCTGATAAACCCTCACCTACATCTATATTTTGTACTACTAAGCTTTGCTTTGATCACACAACAGCGAGGACAGCGCTAAACTGTTATCTCATCCCATTTGGTTTAAATCTAAATCTCATTGAGTAATTAAGTATCCAAGAGGGGGTCTAAGTAGGAGTCTATCAGGAGATGTAGCCTGCTATTAATACTACCCTGAGACACAGAGAGAATTAAAATTAAAGGGTTTGGTTGTTTGCCTTCTAAAACCAACAAACAAATCCGAAAGCCACTTAAGATAAAATGGCAGAAGTGAACATGACTAAGAATCATTTTGAGTGCCAAACTTTACTAAACAATTTAGTTCTCCTTTAGCTTCAGTAATATTTGTAGCCAGGGAATGGGACAGACAAGACTAAATGTGATGTTGACAACAGTATTGCTTCCAAAAACTAACAAAAAAATATATTCTAGATCCATCCCCTATTTTCCTCATACTGTTTTGCAAATGAAAAATATGACATGATTAGAAAAAGAAACATAACTTTGTGGTACACAAGTAAAACAAGAAATCTGAGCTGGGTAATATTAGAACTCTTGTCTGAAGAAGTGCACTTGATCCATGAAAGCTAACAATAAAAATATAGCAGTTAGTCTTGAAAGTGCTACAGTGTTTTTTTTTTTTGTTGTTGTTGTTTTTTTGTTTTCTGGTATGCCTGAACCACAGACTAACACGGCTACTATTCCAAAAAATTAGAACTCTAAAATCATATTTAAATGTGAGCCGTTTAGTCCTTCAGAATGGCGTCATTAAGATGGGCATTATAACTTTCAGGTGCATGGAGAAATGTTTCCTCTCCCTGATCCCAGGTTTTGGAATCCCCAGCCAGATGAAGGACTAAAAGCTTTCCTTTCGACAAATAGTTTGGTGAGATTATAGAGTGATTTAGAGTCTAGCTTCTTCTGTTTTGTTTTGCTTTGTTGTTTTTTTTTTGCATTTCCCAGACACTCTAATTCTTGAGTGAAGTTTAAAAAATAATAATAATAAAATTTTCATACATGTGATAATGCAGAGGCTTGCAACCTACGGCCTGCAGGCCAGATCCAGCCTGCAGCACCAAATAATCCAGCCCCCGACCTCACTCCAGTCACCCCTGCTGTTGCCGGAATCCACCACAGACTCATTTATGGCTATCCTAAATGTGTTTATGCTAGCCGTAAATGAGTCTGCAGCCATCATAAACATGTTTAAGACATCTGCAGACTGTGTTTTACGGCAACATTTATGGTGGGAACCACTGTGGTAATGGATGCTGTGGATGCACTGAAAGAACCCCATTAAACTTCATGCTCGACACCAGTGTTTTCCACAGATTGATGCAATTTATGTCCATATTTTTCTTTGGGTGAAAGGAAGAAACATGGAGAAAAATAATTCTAGAATGACATACAGGTAGGTCAAGGGGGAAAGATTAGGAAGAAAAATACAAAGGAAACATAAGCCTACACCAATGGCCCATCTTAGCCATCCTTTATTTTCCCTGTTGGCCAGGTTCTTGCCTTTGAAATCCTACAAGCAGGATGAGAAAACAGCATGTTAGTTTGCTAAGCTTGAAATTAAACAGTGCAGCACATCTGAACTTTTAGGGTGTGCACACAACCCTGTGTCTTCCAGTCATTGATACATGAATTAGTGAGGAAGGGATGGAGATAACAGGTTGTAAACTATACATTTAGTCCCCTGTGGCAGGTAGAGGTTTACAGGCGGACACAGTGTCTAGAAAAGGTTATTTCTGAACAATACATATCCAGATGATGCACACAGATGTTTGCTTTGCACTAATCTACTTCGAACTGAACAGGTTGCCTTTGTAAGTAGGAGGAGAATTGACTCCCAGCTGATCAGCTCAAACATAGATCCTTGGATAAGGCATTTTGTCTAGGCTTTTCTCCAGACCAGCACTTCTGTTCAGCAGCACCACTGCCAAACCAAATCAAGAAAAACCAAACCACCCTCTGCAAGGAACCTCTGCTTACAAAACAACAACAACAACCCTGCACTGTATTTCCATCAAAGTACAAGCCTGTTTTATTTAACATGAAAAATACAGGATTTATGTCCCTTGTACAGGTGTTTTTCTACAAAATACAAGGTTGTTGCACAAAGTACACACTTCTAATGCAAAATAGAAGGTTTTGCATGAACTCCCCCATGTCCGTGGATATTTCAAAACAACGACGACAACAACCTTGTTGGACTGTGTCAAATGCACCAAAACTCTGAAAGAAGGAGATACAGAATGATTTTGACCCCAGTTCAAAGTCTGTGGAGCTAGCAGGGTTGAAATAATACAAATTGTAGATATTGGATTTAAAACACCATATAGCCAACATCCTACCATCTAAACCTGGGAGGCCACCAAATTATATGAATCCACGAAAGATGCTTATAAAATTGCCTTTCAAGTTTGTTTTTAGGCAGGAATTCACTGACTGACTGACTCAGTCATTTATTTAATGCATTTATATACCATCCCTCTGGAGTACAAATATTCCCTACTCTGGGCACTTCACAACATTGAAACAAAATAATATATAAAAACAATAAATCTCCCAATGGTGACCCATTAAATATTCTGGATATAAATCAAAACAAATTAAATACCTAGGAGAGAAAAACCATTACATGCCTTCCTAAATAGACTTGTTTCTAGAGCTTTTTAAAAAATAGATTTATAGATGGAATATGTTGTAGCTCCATCAGTAAATTATTCCAGAGATTATGTGCCACCACTGAGAAGTTTCTTTTCCTAGTTATGGTCTTCCTTGCCATTCTCAATGTTTGCACCTGGAGCTGCTTATTTTCAGAGGAGTGGGTAATATGGGCAGATCTTTGGGAGAGACACTCTAACAAGTAACAAGGTTCCAAACCCTTTAGGGCTTTGTATGTTAAAGTTGTGGTTTAGTGATTAAGACACTGAGATTGAGAACTGGAAGGTCAGCATGTCAGCAGTTCGAGACCCGAGTGCAGCTCAACGGAGGGAGTGCCCATCGTCTGTCCCAGCTCTTGCCAACCTAGCAGTTTGAAAGCAAGCAATTGCAAGTAGATAAGTAGGTATTGCTTTGGCAATAAAGTTAACAACATTCTGTTCTAGTCATTTCTGCCACATGACCACGGAAATATCTGCAGACAGACAGCACTGACTCTTTGGCTGTAAATGGAGATGAGCACTGCACCTTAGAGTTGGATATGACTGGCTTGCAAGTAAGGGAAACATTTAGTTTTACCTATGTTAAAGTTAATACCTTGTACCTATATGGTATTACCCTAAGAAAACAAGTTAGTAAGAATGTGGCCAGCAGTCTTTTTTCCTAGGTATCACGCATGGATTCGATCTAACACAAAAGAAATATTGCTGGTGATTTGTTCTTTTAGTAAACTTGTGCTTCAACTTCTCCTCACTCCTTACCATCCTATTGTTAAATGACAAATCGGAAAATAAAAAAAATGAGTAAAAATGCACATGATTTTGACACATCTGCTTGGATTTGTTAAGGACATGCTGAGTTTACATAAGTGGCATATTGAGTTTCTTTCTCTTCCTCCCTCCTTTATTTTCCCCCTTTCATGAAAGCAGGTAAATCAGTTTCTGGAACACAACAGAAAGCAACTCAGGGTCTGAGCAGGAGCAGATCAATCTAGATCAACAATTTGGGCAGGTCTCCCACTGACATTTAGCAAGGATTAAGGCAGCCAGGGCTGAATGAAAGCAGAACAATAGTCAAGGTAAGCTAAGGGCAGGGAATAATGAATTGAACAGGCTACTTCACAAGCATGCTCCTGAGGAAAGGAAGGAGACATCCATACAAACTACGTAAAAAGAGGGAAAATACCTCTTTGCCAAGAAACAAACTCAGGTATCATAAAGAGGTGGGCGGGGGGGGGGGGACATTTTGGATCACAAGCTTTGTTGGGAAAACTCGAACAGAAGTGGTTGTAAAACTTCCCTAAGAATGTCTGCCTATCAAGCTACTGTTTTTATTTTCTATAAAAACCCCTCCAGTCTTTTTCATGAGAACAAAGTCCAGGGATATAAATAATACTTTTTAAATTCCTTGTTTTTTGCATTGTGGCCGTCACAAAACAAAGAGGCACCGTGACAAGGGATTTTCAAGTCTCATATGTCTCCTCACCTTCAGAATCAAAGCAGGACAAGACTTCTTGCTTTCGTCTGAGTTTCTGTAGTTTGCCCAAAATTAGTGTCTTGGGCAAAGCAAACACACACACACACACACACACACAGAGAGAGAGAGAGAGAGAGAGAGAGAGAGAGAGAGAGAGAGAGAGCACAGACACAAAGTATAGAAAAACTGTCTGAATGGTCCTGTCTCTCCCTCCATTCCCCTTCCAACCAATCCAATTCTTCTGAGTTTTAAAAGTCCACGAAACAAACCAGCATCTATCGCAATGTTGTACAATTTAGGGTATTTTCATGATTGTAAAATTGTATTGCTCAGCAGAGTGTACTAAAATATACCCATGGAATAAATTGGGGATTTGGTAATTCAACTCCTCCATGAGTTAAATTGATTTAAATGGTCTTACAGTATTCCGTGCACTCCAATGTCTAGTCATGTTTGCCACATGACCACAAAAATGTCTGCAACACAAATAGTTTTGGCTGTAAAGCTTCGGATGTAATGGGACATGAGCATGGGACCCTTAAGTTGGATACAACTGGTTTTTCCAGCAAGGGAGACTTTTACCTATACTCTAACTGTAATTTGCTACACTATAATAAACAACTAGCCCTCTTGAATCAATGAAACCTATGGGCGAGTCAACTCACCAAATCAAAATCCTTACTGATTTATTGGACACTCTATTGCCAAGCTACAAGATTTCAGCTATTGAGCCCTTGTGGTGCAGGGGTTACATTGCTGTACTGCAGACAAAACTCTTCTCATGATCTGAGTTCGATTGTGATGGGCTCAAGGTTGACTCAGCCTTCTCTCCTTGGTGAAATGAGTACCCAGCATGTTGGAGGTGAAATGCTAATTACCTTGTGAGTCACTCAGAAAGTGGACAAGCAATATGGGGCAGTATATAAGCATATTTGCTATCGCTATTGGCTTGCAGACACAAGTCTCTGATACCAACTCAAACATTTCATCCTCCAGCAACCAAAAAGAAAATAATTGCAGTTTATGATTCCTGTGCACAAAAATGAGACAAATAAAGATTCACTTTCCAAGGAGAAGGTGTTGATTTAGTATTGCCAATAGCTTGTTTGTCAAAAGTCCCTTAACAAAGGGTATGCAGAGAAGGGAATACTAAGATTGGTGATAGTGGAAGAAGGTTGACCACTGATCTAAAATGTAAGGCATGGTGACCACAGTTCTCGGGGACTTCCCAGGAAAATGTAGGGTACGAGGCAGAGCAGCAAATGCCTGCTTCCCCCATTCAGATGAAATCACAGGAACCCATGTTCAAGTATGTTATAATGCAAACCCTATAGTCTTCTCCACCCATGGTCATAAAAATGCAACAATAAACTAGATAATTACTAATTACTTGTCCTTTTATGACATCTCAAATCAGCAGCCTACAGCAGCTGTTGAGGTGGCCACATGTCTTCTTCACATGTCAATTTGGAGGGCTACTAAAGGACAACTCCACTTCTGAAAGCATCTTCTGTAAGAAGGGCTGTGCAGTCCAAATCAAATTCATAGATAAAAGACCATGAAGAGAGAGAGCTGGGATTATGAAATTGTCTATCTGCATTGTGTAAGAGCAGAGAGTGAGTCCCTCCCCCCCACTGTGAGAAAGTTTCCCTCTTTCCCTCTGTGTTTAGGAGGCCCTGAGGAGAGGAAGGTGGGAGAGATCTTGATAGAAGCAGAGACGAGCCAGAATGGCCCTGAATTATCTGCAGAAGGCATTCCAACGGAAGGGGTTGGTTTTTGGGAGTGAGAAAGATGGGTGGGAGGCCTCAAGTGAGTGACTTTAGTAATTAATCCCAAACAGGCTTGGTGATTGGAGGACATCCGGTGGGAAAGGGGAAAATGGGATTTGGAGTGATGTAACACTATAAACATGCATGTACCACTCTGTAAGCTGAGATGTGCCTATCCTGAGTTTTCTGTTCTTCCTATGCTGTACTGATATGCAACCCCCTCAGCCAGGGGCGGCGGCGGCGGCGGGGGTGGTGCTCAAATGTAAGAAGGGCAGAAGCCCTGCTGGCTTCTAGTTAGGTCTGTTGTTTTTGCGCTCTTTGCCTTGGTATGTTCTGTGACATCTTTGCCTTTCAATAAACATCCAGGCTACTGAAAATTGCATGATCTGTCTCGGAGGGAACCAAGGCTGGGGAAGGCAATGCTACCAAGGGAGATCCTCAGCCTTATACATTGAGCATCCAAAGAGCAGTCTGAGTAGGCTACTGGTCACCGAATCAAAGTCTTCCACAGTCAAAGGAATTGTTACATGACATGACTTTATGTTGCATGACGTTAATTTTGCAGATGAATTGTCTATGTTAGCAATCTTTTGCAAATCAGTATCCCCTTTTGTCTTCCTTTTCACCAATGCATGTTCCTTTTATTTGGTGATGTATAAGTTGGTCACCTCAAATGATTACCTCACTTTGACTAATGGCAGAACCAGGATTCAGAAGGCTACCACATGCATGGCAGTACTTCCAGGTAGACCATGTATGAAGAAGAAGAGCCTTCAGTTAAGAGCCTTCCCTGCTGCTGCTCACCATAAAGTGTATAATTTTTGTAATCATCCCAATGCTATTTTGTAGGATGAGAGGGTTTATATAAGGTTATCAGCTACAAGAAGCCAGACTAGTATACAGGCTGAGGAATAGTGCAGGGCAAATACATTCAAGTTGACAGCTGAATTATAAATCCATAAGTGCCCGAGGGGAGGGGAGGGATTGCATTTCTTACAATTTAAGTGACAGTTTAGGGGAATAAAAAGATTAAGTTTCTCCAGCCACACTGAGATATGTAAAAATGAAGGGATTGGGGAAACTGGAGAGCTGCGGTTTTCCTTCCATAATCTAAACAAGGGATTCTCAACTTGTGGCCTGTGGGTCGAATGTGTCCGGAAGAGCCATGTGGTGGAGTAAAGACAAAATGGTCTTCTGACCCCTGAAGCTTTCTGAGGGAGTGTGACCCGGGCCCCCGGCTTTAAAAGGTTGAGAACTCCTGATCTAAGCAATACCCAATAAGCGGTTCAAGAAAGCCTCCTTTGTGTGGACATTTCACTAGACTTCTGAAACTGTAAGAACCTGAGAGATAAAGACCAAAGTTCCTCCCAGATTGTATTTTTTACCAGGGTCTGAAGGAAGATTTGGGCGCATTAGCTCAGTATCATAAAGTCCACTTTTCACAAGACCAAAAAGAGAATTAGATCACGGCAGCTTTACCTCTATCAACACAGTTGATTATACATAATAAATTATTTAGATTTATTATTTCAAGTTTGCTTGTTAAAATGTGGACACACACACGCACGTGTGTGTGTCCACATTTTAACAAGCAAATTTGAAATAATAAGTATAAATAATTTATTATGTATAATCAACTTTGTGTATAATCATGTGTGTGTACACCCACATTTTAACAAGTAGAGTAAAATCCTCTCTTTCCCCACAAAAAGCTTGGATAAATTTGTGCCTCTTTGCTGTCTCTGTTTTCGAGGTATTATGTCACTGCATATTAGCACATGCCAACCCACCGTGACTTTGTCCCCTGCTAATGCAAAAGCTTGGAAAACATGGAGCCTGACAGATAATTTCAGAGCATTTTCTTTTCTCGCTTTACTGTAACCAGGCATTTATCCTCCCTGGGTTTTGACATTTCCATGGAGAGCCCTAACACCAAAGAAAAACAGTCATTCAAATGCTGTGATTTATTCTTTTAAAATCAAACCTGCCTCAAAGTGACACAAAGCTGTGAAGCTGATTTTCAGGGCAGGTGTCACTCATGTGGCTTCCTTATCCAGCCAAATCTATGTACTGTACAGTCTTCATGAGTTTCCAGGTCTCCACCAGACTCAAACTCCGCTTCTTTGTTTAAGAAGGCAAATCCCCTACACCACATGAGATGCCATTAATGTCACTGTGGGAGGTACTGCAAGGAAGAAGAAGAGTGGATGAACACCGGAGGTAGCGGGAGAAATATTATGTCTTCTTAATATGATCTACAAAGGCTGGCTGACACCTACAAACTAACATAGTACCAGTGGTGTATTGTGGGTTTCAGCCGCCTGAGGCGTAAGCCAAATTTGACATGCCCTGGGCAGGGCCCAGGACGCTGGTGGTGGTGGAGGGTCCTGGTGCCCATCCCTGCAGCAGCCTCTTCGTCCCGGCTGCTAGGAAGTCCAGGAGCAGTGGTGAAGTCCTGTCGCCACAGTGGTATTTTGTGCCCTGGCCTGGGGCGAGGCCCAGGATGCCGGGCAGTGGTGGAGGGTCCTGGCACCCATCCCTCCATTTGGCTTAAAATTAAAATCTGTCTTGGTTTACACTTCTCCTTTCTACTACCTTAACCATGTACAACATACAACTGGCTAATCCTTCCTATCCAGAAATGTTGTACTATAAGCAAAATGATAAACAAAATGTGCCAATAGTTCTTTTTAAGACAGCAAATGACAGTAATTTCTATGCCTATAGAGGACATTTCTTCATCCAGAGAGGAATTTGTCACTTCACTTTGGTGTGAATGGAAGTGCAACATTCTTTGCATTCAAGAAACTCACAAAGGAACAGATCAGGGATGTGTCTAGTTGTTGAGAGGACCCACAAACAATAAAAATGTGCCATTTTTGTAAGGGTATGTATTATAGTCCTCTTAATGGACTACAATAAAGATAAGAAATAAATCTTGATGGTTTAGAAACCACATAAAATGTCATTATCCTTTAGGAAGCCATCTAATATGGAAAAAATCAAAACACTCAATTTCCAGTTGGATATTTCAACAGCCATAACAACATTTGAGGCAATGAACAGGATGACAAAAATGGCAAAGCGTTTTTTAAAATGGCCAAAATCTCATTTAATATGCCTCATTTATGATCCTAAACTACACAGCTCATTTAATAGTGGCAGGTGGCACAGAAGCTGCAATCTAGATCTAATTTTTGTTAGCAAGCCAATAGCTCAACAGTGTACTAAGACAGTAAGCGACCCAATCCCAAACATTCAGCATAGACCCATTATATGTCAGACTTACTGAGATATCCAATCTCAATTTATACCATTCTGTAGGAGATATCCTTTCAAAAAAATAATTGAGGAGCTTTTAGAACAATGCTAGACACAGTTGTGTTTTAGATTGCCTTTCAGAGAAACATGATCAATTTGTACCTTCACTCCAAGAAGGCGATGGACCAACTACATTCTAAGTCTGACTTCTGCAACGTCAGTCTGGCCAGGTTATCCTACTATGGTAATAGAGGAACCCTGACACTCCAGCTCTTCTTGGACTTCAATTAAAGTCAGTACACCTGTTGATCAGGACCTCTGGGAATAGAAGTCTGAGAACAGCTGGAGTGCTAAGGTTCACCACCACGGGAGCAGACTGTACTGCTAGCAACTCAACATCAAGTGTCAGGCAGTGGTTAACTATCCTGACAATCCTGAGGACTAACAGCCTTGGGTGCCACAGGGAACGGTGATGGCTGCCAAGTGGATTAAATCCCACTTGAATCCATCTTGATGACAGGCAGCAGCTTCAAAATACTGACCTGGGACCGAGGAGGACTTTATGCCAAAAGGGATCAAGACTAGAAAGTGACTTGCAGAACTGGATCAGTGGTACTATAGGTGTCATGGTGCGACAAAGAAGAAGAAGACTTCTGCAACAAATGTCCCAATAGTTTCAGTGAACATACAACAAAAGCTGGGAGAAAATTGATCTTGACTCTTGCACAATCAAAAAGAACTTGCTGATAAGACACTATAACAGAGCTTGGCATGGCAAGAAACAGCCCAAAAATCTGGAGGCTATTGAAATTACTTGAATAACTATCTAAACAGAAGGAAACTATATGAAACTATAACCTCAAAAGAAATAGCATACAAACTGCTCCTGCCAGAGAAGACTAATCAATACATAAGAAAACAAAAAGATCAAAGGGAGATTTAGAATGAATCCAATGAACTTTCTACCGATCCATATGATCCCTTCCAACGCTACAGTTCTAAGATGATGATAATATCTTTCTCTTGACCCTTAGTCAGGTGTTATTAAAGCCTTCAGTCATTGTGAACATGCTTACAGGGCAAAGCTAAGCCACATCATTGCTGCATTCTTCAAGCTTTCAGCATTTATTCTGAAGTGGAGGGCTCACTCCTTATGGGTTGAGCCTACATAGAGGGGACCAAGAACCCAGTTTGAAAATGTGCTAATAATAATAATAATAATAATAATAATAATAATTATTATTATTATTATTATTATTATTATTATTATTATTATTATTATTATTATTATTATTATTATTATTATTATTATTATTATTATTATTATTATTTCATGTCAGAAATTATTCTGGGTTGAAAGGATTTTTGCTGGAGAAACTATGCTTAGGGGACGCCCGAATGAGGCTCCTTTCATGTCCCCAAGAGTTGGGACAGAGACGGGTGCTAAATCTGTCATGCAGTACCCGGGTCTCAAACTGCCAACTTGCTGGCCTTCCAGCTATCAAGGCAAGCTTCTTAACCACTGGCCCACTGCAGCCCCTTTCAATTTGCTAAAAGTTGAGGAACCGAACAATAGAAAGGGCAGGGCTAAGCAATACAGTTAAGCATGTTCACAACACCTGGGTAGGAAATACTGTAAGCGCGTTTGTCCACCACAACTATTTGCCAAAGTTTGATGATTGTGTAGCATCTTAATTAACAATTGGGGGGGGGGGTGTTCACAACAATGACTGCCTTTTTTGACACAATCTTGCAATGCATATTTGATGTATATGCTTGTTGACGTGTGTGTGTGTGTGTGTGTGTGTGTGTGTGTGTGTGTAGAATATTAGTTTAAAGGGCTTAGGGCAGGCATTGGAACTACAGAAAAAATGACTTATTCTAAGTTTGATCAGTGATGCATCTGGTCCAGTATTGCTCTGATCTTTCCCAGCTTCTTCTGGAAGTGCAGGAGGTAACACCTGCTTCTTTTTGAATGAAAAACATTGTGCTCTGTTACACATCTACAGCTTTTGCTCTTATAAAGATGTCATTTTTATTTGTTTATTTCAAGGTTTATTTTGAAAAAAAAGTTTTTTAAAAAAATAAGAGCTACAAGCAGAAGGACATCAAGAAGTGGGAGGGGGGACCAGATTTGTGGCTAGAATGTGGCCTACGTTTAGTTACAGCTAGCAAGAGACAAAGATAATTCTGGAAAGAGAGAAAGACTTGAGCAATGAGCGTGAATGAAGAAATTGAAGGCATTTGTGTATGCACAAATTCCATGTGCATCTTGGCATCATTACTGCAAAAGGAGAGTTTAATCAAAAGTCTCCAAGGAACCACCACAAAGGAAACCCTTGTGTTGCCAGCTTTGGTGTAGTGAAAGAAACACCTGCTATGCACAACAAAGAGAGCCTTAGACAATAGGCAGAGAAGAAAAACCTGCCAGAAATAATGGGAACTGGGGCGGTCAGTTTCCCTCTCCCCAGAGGTGAAATCCAGGACTCACTTGCTCTAGAGTATTTCTATTGATTTCAACAGAATTATTCAGGAATAAATTATTGCTGTCTTTAAGGAAACAAACAGGAGGGAAAATTCAGAACTCTGATTTTTTTTTTTTTGGGGGGGGGGGCTTATAAGAACGTGATTTGTTGGAAATTGGTACCAAGGGTCCAAAGTCAAGGTATCTTGGGTTGAAGGGTGGAAAATGCTGAAATGCTTTTCAGAATGCTGTCTCATTTTTGTGGAAACATCAACATAGTTTTTTCCCAATTTTGCTTGATTTGCTATCAAAAATCTATCTTGTTCTCCCCCTTCATTGGTGTGGATGTGAGAACAAGATAGATTTTTTTATAGCAAATCAAGCAAAATTGGAAAAAACAATAATACTGCAGTGTGTGTGTGTGTGTGTGTGTGTGTGTGTGTGTGTGTGTGTGTGAGAGAGAGAGAGAGAGAGAGAGAGAGAGAGAGAGAGAGAGAGAGAGAGAGAGAGAGAGATCAGTTCCTGTTTTACTGTTGCTGCGTGTGTTTCAAAAGGAAAGTACACTGGTTGTATACAAGGAATTTGCATAAATCATGGATACTTCTATTTTTTTGAGGAGGGGGGAGTGAACCTCCTAAGTGTTGTCCTCAGAGGCAAGGAACTTGGAAATTCCCCTTTGAGGCACCTCATTAAGACACCCTAAATCAGCAAGGGCAAATGATTTGTGAGTATTCTCTATATCCCAACCATTTCTTCACGTGGAAAGCTTACACAGGCTCCCTGTGCTGATCCTTTATGGTTGGATGGCAATCATTCAACAAGTCCTGGTGACAAAGTGGTTAAACTGCTGTATTGCATTCAAAATGTTGTGAACATTGATCCAACTATGGACTCAAGGTTGACTCATCCTTCCATCCTTCCAAGGTTGGTAAAATAAATATCAGTATGTTGGGGGGCAGGGGAATGCTAATTATCCAGAATAAGCATTTTGTGAACCACGCTGAGAGTGCACCAAGTGTTATGGGGTAGTATACAAGTGTAGTTGCTATTGTTATCATTCTAACACAATATTTATGTCCCATTTCTGTGTTTCTAGCAGGTATCTCTGTGACTCTTTTCTCAAACTCATAGGCAGTCACAGAAAGATAATCTTCTCTGGCCATATTGAGAACTCAATTGCAAGATGTTTTCTCCATTTTTTAGTCTACTCTCATTCTTTTTGTGGTGCATAATGCAAAATCCACAACATCAAAGTTCTTCCGTGCTACCATCACTGTAATGCTTTTAAAAGCATGGCAGACTCATCGACCCTAAACTCAAAAAACGGCAACACAACTTATAGGGGGGAGGGGGGAAGAAGTCTAGCCACCACATTGTTTCAATCAGTCTCCACGTAGGCTGGAGACTGTACCGCCCTAAACTGGCAATTCAATTAGGTCTCATAAAGAGAGCAGCAGTGGGCACAGCCCATCTTTAGAGGGATGATGTGAAAGGGGAAAGCCATAATAATGGAGTCAACAGAAATGATGACTCAGTAGGTGGTGCCCATACATTTCCAATGACTCAGCCTGCCAGAACATTTTTTAGCATTGAGTTAGCAGCTGGAACTCAAGGGTATAAACCATTGTTGATATCCCTGATTTTTTTAAAAAAACTTTATCACTCAGGCAGGGAACAATTGACCAGAGCTATATTTCATAATGTAAACTGACTTCCATGTGTGTACTGCCATATAGCTAGCATTATTTAGAAGTAATAACTTCTTGTTTGTCCCAAAAGTGGCATGAACAAACTTATACCCAAGGGAAGGACATGAAACAGAAATTCTTCAGGAACGTGCAATATTCCACATAATTGTGAAAGCTTGAAAATTTGGGCATTTCTATGGAACCTTAATAATACTAACAAACCTTTTTATTCTGGTCATAGAAAAAGAAATATTATCTGGTGAATGGCAGAGAGTTGGTGTCATTGTCATTATATGAAGACTAGATCAGGAGTTCTCAACCTTTTTAAGCCGGGGCCTGGTTCACGTTCCCTCAGACAGCTTCGTGGGCCAGATGGCTATTTTGCCCTTCCTCCACCACATGGCACTTCCTGGTGTGGTGGAGGTGGTGGAGGCCCACATGAAATGGTGCCACAGGTCGCATTCTGTCCACTGGCCGCATGTTGAGAATCCCTGGACTAGATAGTATTTTCAGAGGAGAATCTTAGCATCCCAACTTCCAGTGCTGAATTAGATGAAACTTGATCCACAAAAGCTAATGTTAAAAATATAGCAGTTAGTCTTTAAAGTGCCACTACTTTTTTGGTTAACTCTCTGATATGCTTGAAACATAGACTAGCACAGCTACTATTTTTAAAAAATCAACTACAAAATACACACTCCCTGAATCTATATAGGAGCCAGAACACAGTTATATGCCAATATCTGTGGCTTTACACATTTTGCAATGCATTCTTAATAATGCACATATTAGGGGGAAACATCAGAGGAAAGTGAACACAAAATACAGTTATATTAGGGAGAAATACATTGCAAAAAAGTGTGTATATTTGGAGTAGATTGCACAAAAATACATGTATTTTGAGAAGCAGTAGCAGAAATATGAATGAATGTTCATGCAAATATTTAAAAACCCAAATTCACAGTGACAGAGAAATGGGACAAATGACTGAAAAATGAAAAACTGAGCAAAACTGAATTGGGCAGATTTATCCATATGTATTTCTATCACCATCTACCCACTCAACTATGGCTACTTCTGATCTAGAGAGATGAATTCTGAAAATTAATTTCATCATGAGGGAAGGAGTATTGACCACATACACCTCCCTCACACCCATCCAGGGCTGTAGAAATCCCTACACATGGAGCCACAACAGTTTTAATGATGTCTTCCCTTTTTACCGGAAATGCAGTGGTCCTACCCACCGATTTGCCTGTTAAATTGAATCTTCCGCCTCTAGATAGCAAGATAGATGGATGCAAAGTTTATTTTGAAACATCTCCCAGTGCCTTGTGAGCCCTGACTGATGTGAGATGTTATTTTGAACATGCCAACGCATCCTGAATGGCTCAGAGTCCTTTTCTTTTCTGCTCACATTCCTTGATAAGTGGCAGCGCTCCCCACTTATCAGTCACTCAAAGTGACTGCGGCTGTCAGTTGTGTACAAAGCGCAATCAGTTTGGAAGCACAGACACTGGCATTTTTCTTCTCAGCTTGAAGCAAACACGTTTTGACTGCTAGTCATTCAATTTTAAAGCGTCGTCAATTAGGGGCGGACGGAGATATAAAGAAAACACATCCTAAACACCTCCACCAGCCAGCAGTAAAAAAATTTATTGTTATCTTGCCTGAATCATCTTTCTTTCCCTTTTCCCTCCCCCCCCTTCCAAACTTCCCTCAGCAGAAACTGTCTTTTCTGGCTATCAAACAAAAAGTCCTCATGACTCCACAATCTCCACATGGATGAGCCGGTGATCATATGGTGTACTAATGTTCCTCATAGTAGGTAAGTTCAATGGACAAGGATACTTTTTTCTTTTTCTCTTTGGCATTTTTAGCTTCACACTGTGTCTCCCCAATATATACAAACACAGGGTTGCAAAAAGACATGCTCAAAAATTGCCTGTTTCTCTCCTGCACAGATATAGGCATAACAGAGACACATACAGAGGCACATACACAGATATCGCATGAGAAATACCAGAACTATCCCCTTGTGCTTATCTAAAGCCAATCACACATGCTTGGGAAAGTTAAGGCTAGGTGAGAAAGGTAAAGGTAAGTACTAGGATATGCAATCTCTTTAGACAAATGCATAAATATGAACTGATTCAGATGTTATTTTTGTGTTTCTCAAGTGACCACAGGGTAGATTGGAGAAGCCAGACCTGCACCTTCAGGGACCTGATATTAAATAAAGCATTCATGTATTATGATTCAACTATGTATTTTTTAATTCTGTTGTGTAAGCCGCCCAGAGTTGGGTTTTCCCCGATTGGGGCGGGATAACAAGTTAGAATAAATAAATAAATAAATAAATGATTAGGAGTGGAGCAGCTCCCGGTGGCTCAGTAGGTAAAAGCACTGTGCTTGGAGACCAGAAGGATGAGGTTCGATTCCCCGAGAGCTGCACGATGAGAGACATTAAAGGAGCCTCCTTCAGACATCCCCTGCAAAAAAACCTTTCAACCCAGAGTAATCTCTGACACGAAAATACAAAGACAAGGAAAGGAAAGCTAAGGAAGCTGTTCATATGAAGGCAACAGAAGAGAGAATGTTTTCAGTCTTAAAAATGAACCTTCCTTGCCTGACCCATCCTGCCTGCAAAATTCAGTGTATGCCCTGGCAGTGCCATTTGCATTTTTCTATTCCTAGAAATGTCTGTTTTCATTGAGAACCAGAAAGACACAAAAGTTGCCTGGACAAAGGCTGGGTTAACGTGTCACTGAAAAGGCCCAGGGCAGAATAAACATCAATCTATATGTACATATTTGGCCATGGAGTAGGTCAGGGAGCCTGTGCTGATCCCCAGTAATAATGTACATTCACCAAACATCTTTTCCCTTTCTGAATGAAATCCCAAACACAGACAGCACAAAAGGAATGAATGCTTGAGCTAAAGAGATTAAAACAACCTATCCAATGCTTTTTTAGCATTTAAAAATCCAGTCAAAGTGGGAACAGCTATCACTATTTTGTACAACTGTGCACAATGAATCATTCTTGCAAATGTTAGAATTCTTGTCAACACTAAGAGAAAACATATCACTACTTCGTGCTATCACTTCTTTTCTCAAACACATCATCATCTGAATATCTGTACACCTAGGTGTGAAATGTCCAAGTCACTTCAATGCTTTTTTAATGATGCCTGAGTGAATTGTGAAATTTTATGTCTCCAAGGCCCATAGTTACTGGGCATGCAAGAGAAGGAAATCTCTCCCCGGCCTTTTTTGAACCATCACCTCCCCTTCATGCACAATCCTAGCCAAACCCTGGGATGTTCAGCAATGTGGCTAAATTCTAAATTAAAAAGCAAAAGAAGAAAAATCTACAATCATGAAACCTCTGCAAAATGTGGACTGGATTTTCAAAGTTCAGTATTTTTGCCCCAGAGTTCTAAAAGTGGGAATGGAACTTGCTGCTATTAAGTGAAAGGAAATCAGGAAATTATTTCCACATCCTCTGTGGAAATAAAAGGATCAGTTTTGGTTTATGGTCTGCAGGCCCTATTGCATTGGTTAGGTGTTTCCAAATCATGTGGAAAGAGTCAGATGCTCTTGTCTCAGGGCAATAAACTGAGGAAAACTCACTCTATCTACCCAAAAGCCTCAGTGGGCAAGCCCTGTACTGATGCAGAATTCTGTTTCCCCCTTCCCCACCATCTGCAATACAAAGATAACTACAGACCTTTCCTCATGCTTATAAGAATTAAACTAGAAAAGATATGTAAATGGTCTTGAGCAATCTAAAATGTTATGCAAATGCTAGACATTAGCAGGGAATAAGACCAATTTACTGAGGAGAAAATTCTCTTGATGGTCACTGCCATATTACAGCTAGAAACTCAAGAGCAAAATAGAAGGTGGAGGAAGGAGCTCACTGGACAAGGAACAACATTCAAGGAGGATGTGGCTGAGGAACTCGACCTCCCCTATAACACTTGGAGGACCCTGAATAGGCTGAGGTTGGAGTCCCTAAATGGAAGAGCCAGATGCTCAAGTGGGGGCTGCTGGCGGACAACAGCACCCTGTGTGAATGTGGAAAGATACAGAATCTGGCTCATTTACTGATCTGCCAATAACCACTGGAAACATGTACCAATAAGGATTTAAGTTTGGCTAATGATAATGCCAAGAAGGTGATTTCATTTTAAAAGTAATCGATCCTTTTTTAAGACACTGTAATACTTAGAAAGCAACTTGTCCCATTGTATGTTAAAGTTCCCTTACTTTTATTTATTTGTTTTTGTAGTTTAAAAAGCCTACCTGTGGTTAATAATGGATTGGCACAAGCCTTGAAAAACTGATGTCAAAATTTATCTAATAACACTTGAAAGTAACTAAAACTGTTAGTTGTTAAACAAATGAAAAATTATTCTTAAATATCACATTTCATTTGAAATGCATCTTTGCTATGCTTTTGTTACCGATATATAACTCATCATGGGTGACTATATCATTTGCAACTAAAGCACTGCTTAGTGTATTTCTTTATACTCTTATCTCTAGTCCTGGATGCAGGCACACCTCTGGGAATTGGTCCATCTGAATTAAGTGTGGTTTAGTTCAGAGTAGGTATTTCTAGGACTGCATTGTAGAATCCCTGACTCTGAGGAAGACACTTAGGAGTTAAATCAATGGCTTAATGAAAAACATGGCTTTTGAGAAGTGGTTTAAACAAAGTGAAAGAAATAGCATATGTTTTGATGATTGGAGTTAGACAGAAAGGGTTACAACTTACTATACAATGGGATAGGCAGGAGAGGTGTATCAGTAAATCACCAGGCATACTGGTTTTTATTATTGTTGTTGTTATTTAAGGGAGACGATGATATTTTCCATAAAACATATCAATAAAGTATCCTCATGCCTTTGCAATATTTCATCTAGAATTACAGTGACTTCAGCAGGCTTTACAGAATGTTGGCTATAGTAAGTGGAATCTTTTGTCACTGAAAAAAAGTTGTATTGGTTCCTGCATCTTAATCATTTAAATGTATGATAAATTATTAAGGCTGGGCTTCTAGAATAACTTTCTCAATGTTGATCAATCTTCTAGATTGAAAGGAAAGCAGAAATAAGCAGGAGCAGGCTGGCATGGAGAAAGTGCTGTTTGTCTCATCTGCAGTCCAAAGAAAATAGTACAACCCTTCAAATTTACTATTTTTCCCAGTATAATTCAGATACAGATGTGCTACAGAGCAAGATCTATTTGCCCATCCAGTTTTGCTAGTCAAACATGGGAATGGATTCTAACTTCATTAAATAGAAGAAGGAGAAGGAGCATTCATTATGATTTTTCAGAGAATGCCTGAAGATGGGGTTAGACTAGTGTTCATTCAATAGGCCTGAAGGGTAAACTCATTAGCAAATGTGTAATGTTACAATGTTTGTCTTGCATCAGTTGATTAACAATTTGCAATTCAACAGGGTGAAGCTTCACAACTAATCTGAATAACAGGTATTAACAGTTGTAAAAACCACATTGATTTGTATCCTAGCAATTCTGTACCTCTGTACCTGATGTGTATGAATTGATGCCACGAAGTCTCACTCTTATGTCTGATGAAGTGGACTTGATCCACAAAAGCTAATGTTAAAATCCAGCAGTTAGTCTTTAAAGTGCCACTATGGTTTTTCTCTTTTTGTCTTGTTATTCTCTGAAATGTGTTCATGTGGACTAGAAACAGATTCAGATAAAACAGCCTATGAGACCCAAAATATATTTTCTGTAAATTTCAAATTTGAAGAAAATGGTTTGAATTCAGGTGTTTTTCATATATAGAGTGGAGATGTGGGGCTTAAGTTACTCACGACTCATTGAAATCCAACATACTATTACAAACAGGCAGACTCATAATATGGCTGCTTCCATAGATTTAGTTAACATCAGCCCCTAGATACACCCAACATACAAATCAACACATTTATCCATATATGGATGGCAACAAATCTTGAATTTGAGGTAGTGGAAAAGAGTGGATAAAGAATTACAAGAAGAAAGCAGTTCACAATCTCTGACCTGAATCTGTTGCTGGAGTAGGTTAATTTTGTGTTGTTGCTGAAGGAGTTGTTGCTGCTGCCTTGCAATCTGTGGAGGCCAAATATACACAAGCCATTAATTAACAAGGGAATTTTTAAAAAAATGTCCCCTCCATTATATGTCAGTCTACAACTTATCCAGTCCAACTTAAATCAATGTATACGTAGGTAGAAGGTAAGCAAACAAACAACTGAACATTATTAAAGAAAAACTAAGAAAAGAAAGCCAAATATCCCTCCATAAAATAAGCATACTGTTTTATGGGAAATGATCATAAAGGAGAATATTATTCTTTGCATCCAATAATAAAGTTTTTTTCCATATTGATTAGAACAGATGCTACTTATTACATCTTGTAGAAAATGTGCCTTTCGAATGATACCATACATCCCACATTGGGTGTGATTTTAGTAATAACAAAAAGGAGGAAAGGAAACAAAAAATGAAAGTATAATGTAATTGAATCATCTGGTATCGATTTGTTTGTAGCTTTTTAAAATGCTACTTCATTTCTGTTAAAAACAAGAGTTGCCCAGAACTAAAAATAATATCTAGCATGACCTAATAAACAAAATGACAGCAAATCTATATTTAAATCACTGATGTTAACACATCCACCCATTGGCATGCTAACTATTAGATCTTTTTCTACAGCCATTCAAAATCTGGACCATACTGTAAGGATAACAGTGGACATTTTGAATTTTTCACATCCAAATTTCTTCAAAATGTGTTCCTGCATTCCATATGTAAGAGGCATATGTCTTCAAAATGAACAGAAACAAAAAAGATTCACATTTCCCATCTTCTTTCCTATACATATTGTTATGTCTAGAACAGTGATGGAGCAGTAAGTCAATAGCAGGGAACAATCTGTACTTATTTTGGAAAGTCAGATGCTCAGACCTTCACTCCTGCATTAGACTTGGGAAGACTCCTGCTTGAAACCTTGGGGACCCCACAAAGTTTCCTCTTGAACAATATGTATGGAACTTTTAAAAGCTCTGGATTGTAGGTTTTATCTATCTATATCTATATCTATATCTATATCTATATCTATATCTATATCTATCTATCTAACCTACAATCCAGAGGCTTAAAAAGTTCCATATATATTTGTTTATCACCCTCCTCCCCGAGGGGACCCAGGGCGATTTCCAACAATTTTAAAAACACTTTAAAAATTAAAAACTTTAAAAAAGCTTAAAAACTTAATTAAAAGCTAGGTATTATAACTTGGATGTACTGGGGGTCAAACCATCCAACTGGCTGGGGAAATTGAACCATCCACTCCCCAGACCTGCCAGCCAGGTTTTCACTCCTTTCCTAAAGGACAGCAACTCCGTCTGCAGGCATAGCTCTATCGGGAGGAGGTTCCACAGGGCCGGAGTGGACACCGAGAAGGCCCTCCTTCTAGTGCCAGAGAGATGCACCTCTCTGGCTGATGGCACAACCAGAGAGCCTCTCCGGTCCACTCTAGTGGGCCGGGTAGATGTCCTTGGGACGATGCGGTCTCTCAAGTAACCTGGACCTCTACCATAAAGGGCTTTAAAGGTAATAACTAGTACCTTGAATTGCACCCAGAGGCAAACTGGGAGCCAGTGCAGCTCCCTCAGCAGCGGTGAGGCACGGGCATAATACCCGCATCCCAACACTACTTGTGCAGCTGCATTCTGGACCAGCTGAAGCCTTTGAATGGTCACCAAGGGCAGCCCCATGTAGAGAACATTACAATAATCAAGTCTGGAGGTGACCAAGGCATGTGTGACCATGAGCAAGGAGTCCCGGTCTAGGAACAGCCATAACTGGTGAATCACACGAAGTTGTGCAAAGGCCCTCCTGGCCACGACTGCCACCTGCTCTTTGAGCAGTAGTCGCGAGTCCAGGAGGACCCCCAAGTTACGTAGCGGGTCTGTTTGGGGCAGGACTGCCCCATCCAGAACCAAAGGTGGTAGTTCCTGAGATAACACAGGACTCCCTACCCATAGCCACTCAGTCTTGCCAGGATTCAATTGTAGCCCGTTGTCCCCCATCCAGACCTTGACAGCCTCCAGGCACCTGGAAAGGACTTCCACTGCATCAGTAGGGTCCCCACAGGCTGAGATATACAGTTGGGTATCATCTGCATACTGATGATACCTCACCCCATGAGAACGGATGATCTCACCCAGCGGTTTCATGTAGATATTAAATAGGAGAGGTGAGAGCACCGAGCCCTGTGGCACCCCGTATTGGAGCTCCCTAGGACTTGACATCTCACCCTCCAACCACACCGACTGGGTCCGGCCCCTCAGAAATGAGGAAAACCAAGCCAACACTGTGCCTTGGATCCCCAATCCTTGGAGCCTTCCCAGAAGAATACCATGGTCGACGGTATCGAACGCCACTGAGAGGTCAAGAAGAGCTAGGACAATTGGATGTCCGCCATCCCGCTCCCTCCAGAGATCATCCACCAGCGTGACCAATGGAGTTTCCGTCCCATATCAGGGCCTGAATCCTGACTGAAAAGGATCCAGATAATCCGCTTCATCCAGGAACTCCTGTAACCACCATGCCACTGCCTTTTCCAATACTTTATATATTCCTTATATTTTATCCAATTTTAATCGCTTAATGCATTTTAATTATTATTCTAGTTTAATTGCTGTTTGATTGCACAAAAATTGTGTTTTATATATTTTTAATAGTGTGAGACATCCTGAGAAAGGTGACCTATAAAATAAACAAACAAACAAACATATATATGGGGCATGGAATGAGAGACTGAATATTTGCAATAGCAAGCCAATTTTTATTTATTTGCTCCCCACCCCAGCAAAGACATTAATTTAATATTATTATCAAAGGTGTACACAGTCCACAAGTTGTTGTTGTTGTTGTTGTTGTTGTTGTTGTAGTTGCTGCTACTGTTAGCCACCCTGAATGGTGCTTGCATCAAAAGGGGGGGTATGAATGAATGAATGAATGAACATATGAATAAATTGTTATAAAATGTGTCAGATTCCAATTGTACCACAAATGAGGAAGGCATGCCACCTTAGCCATTGTCTTGCATAGAAATACTGTCTGTGGTTTTTAAGGTGATCCAATTTATAAGTAACTTTTCCAAAGTTTGCCATTTTTAAAAACTGCTTTTAGAAGGCTACTGAGGGCAACATTTTTGTTCATAATGAGGAAAGTCAGGTCTTTAAGTATGCAGATCTCAAGAGGTCTCCTCTTTCATTCCCTTTCTGTTCAGAGCAGTATAATTATGTAAATGCCAGAAATCAGTAATTTCACCCTCTTGTACACTAAAATAAAATAAAATAACATATACTTCCATATTATTTGCAAATTTTCAATCCCTACTTTCCCCAAACTCCGGAGATCAGATCCTGAAATGTTAATAATGTTTCACATCTCCCAAAAATCAAGATATGTTAATGGTGTGCTAATATTCCAATCCCAAACTAAAGAGCAGGAAGAGATTAAAAGTTCCTTTTAATGAGTGCTCACCTGTTCTTGCTGCTGCTTGGCCAATTCCATTTGCTGGCGCTGCTTCTCAATTTGCGAGGCCGCCAGTTTCTTCTGCTCATCGTGAGCTGCCAGCAGCTGCTCCCGTAAACTAGTCAGCTGATTGATCATGCCCATAAGTTGCCTCTCTTTCTCAGCTAGGCTCTCTGGAGTCCCTGAGCATCATATGGTGATGAATGGTTTTTTTAAAAAAAAGGGGGGCACGGGAAAGAAAGAAAGAGACAGAAAGAGAGAATCAGAAATGAGAACTGGGTACTGTTCCAACTGAACAGTCCCTGTAAAGCAGAACAGAAAACACAAATTGCAATACAGTGCCCTAAAACAATTTATTTACTTACTTTAATGTGGGTTTTTTGGGAGGGAGGGGGGAGGTGGCTCCTCTTTCTATAATAAGGTCTCCCTTGCCAAAAAATCAGTTGTGTCCAACTCTAGAGGTGGTGCTCATCTCCATTTACAGCCAAAGAGACAGCACTGTCTGTATCTGCAGACGGTTCCATAGTCATGGCAGTCATTTATTTATTTATTTTTCTCATTGCCCAACTCTGAAGACTCTGGGCGGCTCACAGAAAATAAAATCACATTTTAAAAACCAATAAAACCCCCATTAAAACTGCCACCAAAAATTACTCCAACCCTTACAGCTTAAAAGAGATTCAAAGGGGGAGATAGTGTTCTTACTAAATCAGCCAGTAGGCAGGGGTCACCCCATCGCTGGTGCCCCACACCTGCTTTGCCAGCCAGGTTTTTAGCCCTTTCCTGAAAGACAGCAACTCCATCTGGAGACGCAGCTCATTTGGCAGGAGGTTCCATAGGACTGGAGCAGACATGAGAAGGCCCTCCTTCTGGTGCTAGAGAGACGAGCCTCCCTAGCAGATGGCACAATGAGAGAGCCTCTCCAGTCTGCTCGGTGGGATGGACAGATGTTCTCAGGGTGAGGCGGTCTCTTAAGTACCTGGCCCACTAACATGTAGGGCTTTTAAAGGTAATTAACAGCACCTTGAATTGCACCAGGAGGCACACTGGCAACCAGTGCAGCTCCTGAAGCAATTGCAAGGCACAGGCATACCACCCACACCCCATCACCATCTGAGCAGTTGCATTCTGGACCAGTTGCAGCCTCTGAATGGTCATCAAGAGAAGCCCCACATAGAGTGCATTGTAATAGTCAAGTCTGTAGGTGACCAGAGCATGTGTGACCATGAGCATGGAGTCCCCATCTAGGAGCGGGCATAACTGGCGTATAACATGAAGTTGTGCAAAAGCCCTCCTGGCCATGACTGCCACCTGCTCATTGAACAGGAGTTGTGAGTCCAGGAGGACCCCCAGATCATGCACTGGGTCTGTTTGGAGCAAAATAGTCCCATCCAGAACCAAAGATGGTAGCTCCCGAGATAACGTGGGGCCCCCAAACCATAGTCACTCAGTCTTGCTGGGATTCAGTTGTAGCCCGTTGTCCCCCATCCAGACCCCAACAGCCTCCAGACACCTGGATAGAACTCCGACTGCATTGCTTGGATCACCACGGGCCGAGATGTACAACTGAGTATCATCAGCATACTGATGACTAGACACCACAGTACATGGAGTTGGGACAGGCGATGGGAGCTCACTCTATCATGCAATATTCAGGTCTCTAAATGCTGACCGTATATCCTTCTGGTCATCAAACTTAGTGTCTTAACCACTAAGCCATCACAGCCCCCGCGCCTTTGCATACATCCAAGTATATTGGTCTACATATTTATGTGCATAACAACAGAGTCCCCACATGGGACTGAGCATACAGGAGCCAATTTTGGTCAGTCAATGATTGCCACATTCCTTGAACAATCCTAATTACCTGTTGAGGAAAGATGTAAGCCTGGAGAACCAGGCTGGTTTCTTGGTGATCTATTTGCTTGTTAATTTTTAGATACAGCAAATGTCTCCTGGTGATTCCAGTCTGATGTTATGCCACTAAGGTCCCTTCCAATAACAGAGGACAGAAAGGTGACAGCTTTCCCTGTATGTTGACAGTAGAACATGGAAGTACTAATTATTTGGACTAGTTCTGACTGAGGGGTTCTGAAAGTCCTAGTACCAGAAAGTAACTTTTGCAGTCTTTTGGTGGAAGACTAGGTGTTTAGCACTGAGACTTGAGATTATTAAAGGACTTTTTTTAAAAAAATCCTTATCCTTGGATGCAGAAAGACTGAATGGCCTTTTGCCAGAACAGCAGTATATAAATTCAATAAATAATAATAAAGACTATGTAAGTTTATGTTTCTCCTGCTCCTGCAACCACAATGTATTGTATTACTCAACATAAGAAAGTAATAATATTGGGGGGGGGGTGTTCACTCTTTACAAAGAGATTCATCAAGTTACTTGATTATTTGTTTTGTTCACAAAAAGAGTGCAAACCAGTCATCAATATTAAGAGGACAAAAAATTTTTTGTACAAAAATAGTATTTAGCATAAATCCTCATTTATTTTGTGAAAACTATTAGGTTTGCACAAAATAGAAGAGTTTTTTAGTACTCTCCTACTTCCTTAAGGTTTTTTTTTTATTTAAGCGCAAAAAGTCTTGTAATCTTGTCCAGGTAAAACCATGTATTCTGGCTTGTGGGAATAGAATAATTGAAGATTTATATCCCTATAGTTTACAGCCAGTGTGCACTGGGTTTCCTGAGACTTAGAAGGCACACATCATGAATCATGAATTGGAAAATCAGTCACCAGCTTCTTGCAATTAATAAGTCCACAGGATGAGTGCAGCAAAGAAGAATAGCTGTTCTGAATCTTATCACTGAAGGACCACCACTATTGATATGAACCTGCTTGATTCCTTCGCTTGGTAAAACTGCAACAGGCCAGATTCTACAAGGAGGTAGAGCTACTTCAACAAGGGGGGCACAGCTAATCACCAATTTAACATTGTGATAATCATCACCAATTTCTGCAATGCTTGTGCTCTCTGCCACTGGGACAAAAGAGATATTGCAAACATTTGTCATGAAATAAACAATTGTGCTGCTTTCCTAAGATGATTTCTTCTTCTTCTTCTTCTTCTTCTTCTTCTTCTTCTTCTTCTTCTTCTTCTTCTTCTTCTTCTTCTTCTTCTTCTTTCTTTTTCTTTTTCTTTTTCTTTTTCTTTTTCTTTTTCTTTTTCTTTTTCTTTTTCTTTTTCTTTTTCTTTTTCTTTTTCTTTTTCTTTTTCTTTTTCTTTTTCTTTTTCTTTTTCTTTTTCTTCTTCTTCTTCTTCTTCTTCTTCTTCTTCTTCTTCTTTCATATCTGATTCCAAATATTGATGATCATCATGGCAATCAGGCATGAAGACTATCCTGAGAATATAATGCCATGGTCTTTTATCTGCCTTCCGCGTCGCAGCGTAACACCTGTACCTCTGATCCAGTTCTGCAAGTCACTTTCTGGTCCTGAGCTCTTTTGACATGCAAAGTCCTCCTCAGCCCCAGATCAGTATTAATGAAGCTGCTGCCCTCCATCAAGATGGAGTCAAGAGGGATTTAATCCACTTGGGGACCATCACCCTTCCCTGTGGACTTTGCCATGGCCACTAGTCCTCAGGGTTGTCAGGTTAGTTAACCACTGCCTGACGCTCCACATTGAGTTACTGGTTCATTTTTATATTTTTAAAAGTTGATTTCTCACCTACTTGGTGCCAGAAAGGTTTGAGAAATCTTAACACAAATGAGAAAACAATGACCTAAACTTCCCTCAACAAAGATGATATTTGTGTATATGACAGTTCCTAACAGCAGATCTGGTACAATATAGATACATTTTGCTTGCTGGAACTGTTGCACTTTGGACATGTGATTCATAAGGAATGTAGCTATGAATACCAAGTTCACCATTGCTTAAATATCTCTATTATTCATCCAGACACAATACAAAATGCAGGGTCTTGTATATAAAGTTCTAAACCAGGATGGCCCCTGAGTTGCATGCAGTCCTACCACCCATTTTCTAGCACCAGATCCTTACAGACACTTCCACCAAAAGATCAAGCAATAAAGGAGAATCACCAACAATAAAAGAGAATCACCACCCCTGGAAAGTTCTTAGAATTTCCAGGCAGCTTCTAACACCTGGCCTTGCCCCAGTCTCCAGTCAAAATTCAGGTAACAAAACCAACTCAGCAGTGAACTTTTGGCAACTCCTGCATTAGTATTCCTTCATTTTAAAAATACTTTTATACAGTGTTTGGTATTTTTTGATAGATAGTAACAAAATGAAGTGAATCATTTCAGCTCTGGACAAGTAAAGGTAAAGGTTGCTGGAAAGCCAGTCGTATCTGACTCTAGGGTTCAGTGCTCATTTCCATTTCAAAGCTGAAGAGCCAGCACTGTCTGCATTTGCAGACATTTCTGTAGACATGTGGCAGCCATGACTAGACACCGGAGCACACGGAATGCTGTTGCCTTCCCACTGAAATGGTCCCTATTTATCTACTTGCAATTTCTTGCTTTTGAACTGCAGTACTCGGGAATTGAACTGCTGATCTTCCGCCTCCCAGTCAGTGTCTTAGCTACTTGAACCACTGCAGTAAACTGGGTTCATTGCCAATGTTAGCTGCCTTTCTCTAAGATTCTGGGATCCCTGATGATTTGTTGTTGGTGCTCCTTTAAGGAGGCAGTTAGTTCTAAATATAGGGTGATATAGCAAAATAAACCCTAAATAACAATAAAAGCTATGTTCATAATTTTGTGAACATGCACCAAAGGGCATCATCAGAAGGCTGTAAAGCACAAAGTGAGTCTTGTGAGAGATGATATATACTTAGACCATAATCAGACTAGTCTTGCTACAGCTTCCTGTCTTGCATCATTCCTTGTCTGCCATCTTCTAGCAGTCTCCACTGGTGTTCTATGCTGTTCTTGTAATATTTCTTTGATGTTGTCTCTCCATCTTCCTCTGGGTCTGCCTCATGGTCTTTGTCCTTCCCCTCTTTACACATATGCCTTGTATGGTATGGAATCCCAAGACATTCTCTAATGGGCAAACCAATGTATTTGGTCTCTCTGTATGTAGTTTAAGATTGGCTCTATTCACATTCTTTTCCTTATGAACTATTCCTGATTTTATCCCTTCTAGTCACTCCAGTAGTGACCAACTTTTGTTTATATTTTGTTCTAAGTGTCCATGTTTGGCACCAGCAACATAAGGTAGGAATAAATATGCTTTGTATGAGGTGTTTCTTTGTGCTGGTTGATATTGCCAGCAGAGCTAACTGTTGCAATATTTGGTTTGCCTTACTGCACCATATGTTTATCTCTTTATCCATTTTGCCATCCTCATCAATGTTGCCATCCTTGTCATCCATTTTGCCATCATCACATTGATAATGGGGTAAATGCTTTGCCTGATTCCTAGGACCCAAAGCATGGATTGATGTCACAAGGTTGGATGGCCATCTGTTAAAAATACTCTGGCTATGGATTTCCTGCAGTGAGATGTGATTTGATAAGATGATCCCTGAGGGTCTCTCTCTACTAGGGGTTCCTTCCCACTCGGCAGTCTATGATTCTATGTCCAACAGCTGACTCCATTTAAAATGGCTTCTTGTGCCCTTGTGTTTGTAACACATTTTGATTTCCTCTAGTTCCTACCACATCTCTTTTCAAAGAATTGGTTCTCTTGGGGAAGTCCCTCCACATATCCTCTCACCCTCCTGACACTTTGGAAATATTCTTAAGACCACAGCCTGCCAGCAGCAGATGCTGGCTATTATCCATTCCAAATCTTTTAAAAAAGAAGCCAAGAAAAAAGAAATAGCACGGCTTGCAGTAAACACTGCTTGTATCATAAGGAGTGACATATAATCACATGTATCTCATCCCCTTTATTTAAGAATTTCTCCATACCTCCTCCTCTTTCCCATTTGAAAAACAAAGCTATCATTAAAAGAGACCCCAGTCCTTCTGACACATCTGGTAAAAATATGCAACAATAAATAAATTAAATTCGCAGAGCTACTCTTGAGAGCCTGCTGCTTTATAACATCTCTTGGGGAATGTCTGCTGTATTAACCAAAGGTTTATAACCAATATTTGTTCTATAGAGTAATCTTTCCACTGCTTCTTCCTCCTCTTCTGCCTACTGCCAAGCAAAATGTGCAGAAGCCTTTTAGCTTTCTTATTCAGTTTCTCGATTACAAGATCCTAAATGTCACACATAAGATTACCTTTACCCTAATCGGACTTCTATTCCCCTCCCACTCCATGTCTTCCAACTTGTCCAGTGTTACTTAAATGGAATTATCCACCACAATCCATATACAGGATCTGCCTAGCCCACTTATCTCAAGATTCTGTATGTCACCTAACAGATTATCCTTTTTAATCCATACATTGAATCTACATAACATATGTCTTTAATTCACGGCTGCTGATGAGCCATAGTATCCCTGAATGGATTATTTTTCTTAATCCATTATTGGCAGTTGTATGATCCTACTCCAAAGACTACCCTTTGCTCTATCTTGGTGACATATACATACAGGGCTTTCAGCATACAGAGTCTTGTCATATGTCAGACACAGTGTGGCACAAATACCTGTTACTGATGTCCTCTGTGTTCCATGATACTGAGCTATGTCTTTCAAAAATAAGTCTATTCCAGGCTGACAGGGATTTAATAAATGAAGATTAGGCATGCTGAAGCCATGAGCTCTTGTTCCAGAGCAACAACATTGGCATTATCCATGTCAAAGCCAATTACAAGTGGTCAAAACCAAAGGCAAATTTTGTCCTAGTGACAGAAAGCCTTCCATTTTGTTTGTTCCTAGGATCTGGACACAAAGTCCTATATAGAGCTAAATCATATATTACATGGAAGCTCTGTGATCTCTTTATAAAAGTTTGAAAGCAAACATACAAATAGTTGCATTTCATATGTGTTGAAGCATCTTGTGGGAAAATGAGAAATGGAAAAATCATGCCTCCACTATTTTCTTGAGAGAGAGAGAGAGAAATCTCCCCTTTCCCAAACAAAAGCATGGATAACCACGACAACTACAAAGTGATTTTCAAAATCTACCATGGGGTGATATCTTTTATAGACCAACAAAAAAAAAGTATTTTAAAAGTGCAAGGGTTTGAAATTCCTGTCTCTCTTATTAGATGTGAGGTTAGAAAATTAAGCAGGGAGGATGAGAAGCAGGGCCTTAGTCAGGGGATGACCAGGCTGGGTTTTGCCCACCCTGAGTTAGCAGTTTGCCCACCCCTTGATCATGACCACATCATAGTTGACGCTCATGGCAACTCTCTTGGTTGCTGCCATCACTAGCCTTGGTCAGGGAGACTTGCTAAGACTAAAGCCAGCCTTCCTGAGTGCAATCCTGATGACTGAGCGGGGAAGGAGGGAACTTCCCTGCAGGGTCTCCCTGGGTGAAGCTTTGCCCCTGGCCGCTGCTCCTAATCATGATTGCCCTCAGGAACAGGGTGCCTGGTGGAGCCGCAGCTGGGGTGGGGTGAGAGCCTGCATTTGGCTGGATTAGATAGCACCAGGAGCAGCCAGGTCACCCGCTCTCCTCCTCTCTCCCTGGGAAGGGGGTGGAGAGGGCAGGTGCACAACATCCAGAGCACTGCCCAGCTTCCGAAGGAGTCGTTAGGGCCCCTGGGAAGCTGGTGGGCTCACTTCTGGTGGGACCTGAAGTGTAGGAAAAGTGGCCACTGTTGTTTCTGAGAGGATGGTAGGGATTGCGGCAGCTGGGAAGTGGTGGAGTCCTTCAGGCCAGGCACCACCAGAATCAAAGGGGAGAGAGAGAGAAGGGGAAACAGACTTCACCTCCTTTCATGAAAGCAAAAGTGGTTGGGTTTATAAGGGTCAGCCGTCCCCAACTCTTTAAGTGCTCTGGGTGGCATGATGACTACAGTTCCCATCATCCTCAACTCCGCATGGCTATTTTGCCAAGGGGTAGGTGACTTAGTGGTTGTATCACTAATGAATGTATATATATGGGCCTATTTTGGTAATAATGAGGTGTGTCTTATACTTCAATCAGTATTATATACCAGCAAATATGGTACATAATACAATTAATTACCAACTAACTAAAATTAGATAACAATAATAAAAGACCTACTTAAACAAAGTAAAACAACAAATATTATCAGTGTGCCATAAAACAGTGGGCTAAAATTCCTGACCAATATTCCAAAAGGAGAGCTCACCGAGTCCACCCTTTACATGAACCTCAGTTTTATTCCCTTGGGTCAGATTGCCTCCATCTGTGGTTGGTGCAGGGTTTTTCAAACTGTCCCTAACCAATTAATTCCCTTCAGGGAAGGACTTAATGTTCACCCACCCACCCCCAAGTCATTTCTGCCAGCACTCCTCCTGGCATTTATTCTCCTAGTGTCTACACTGGATTAGGGAAGGGATCTGGTTCCTCTACGACAGGGGTGCCCAAACTTTTTGGGCCATGGGCCGATCATGTGGTTCCAGGAGCTGGTCACAAAGGCCCGGGGGCCGGGTGCGACTCCCGACACCAATTCATCCAGCCCGCAAAGCCCTCATTGCTCCTGGAAGTGGAAGTAAAACGCGCCCGTATGGGCATGTTTTACTTCCACTTCCAGGAGTGACAAGGGCTTCGCGGGCCAGATGAATTGGTGTTGGGGGCTGCACCCGGTCTCTGGGCCTTAGTTTGGGCACCACTGCTCTACGGCAATGATTCTCAAACTGCTGTCTAGTCACAAAATAAATATGATAAGCAACAGGCTTTCAGTCAACATGTTAGAATATAGACCAGTGTTTCCCAACGTGGGGCCCACACCCCACAGGGGGACTTCAATTCCCAGAAGCCCAAGTCAGTACATTGGCTGATCAGTGCTTTGGGAATTGACTTAGGCTTCTGGGAATTGAAGTCCAAAAACCAAAGGTTTGGGAAACACTAATATAAACACTAGAATTTGGAAAATAATATTTTGATATTACTTAACTTTTATAAAACATAACTTTTATAATATTAAATACATCAATTGGCTTGCCTTCTGATTAATGCAAAAATAAAAATTTCTGAGTAATCAGCACTCATTATTTCCAGATAATGTAGTGGTGTCACAGTCACCAATAGCCATTGACTTAGTGGGATCTGGAAAGTCAGAAAATGCAAATCATAATACAACAATAAAGTTTTCATGTAACTTTTTACCAACAAAAATACAAAATAATATGGAGCAAAGATGCAGTGATGTCTCACTCTTTCAAGATTCTCTTCCAAAATTGCCAAATGGGGCATGCTGTCAAAAGCATAGGTAAGAATTCATTCCCAAAACATGTTTTCATCCATCCCCACTATGGTATTTCCTTGACTTATTGGTGCCAACCACAGTGCTGTATGCCAGTAACACTGGGAACAGAAACAAATTCAGAATGTCTCTTCCAGGAAGACTTGGCAGTATCCACACAACATGTTTTTACAGGAATTGCATCACAGAAACAAGAAAACATGCTAGACTCATCCAGAAGTCAGAATCTCAAAACAATCCAATTTGTTTATATGTTACAACCAAGCTGAACACTGCGGAATAGCTCCATTTTGTTGCCCTATTTGCATGTGGCCACCATTTTTCCTCCAAAGGTCCTTTTGCCTAGGGGGAAAGATGCTACGTAATTGTGAAGTGCTATTGTCACACAGAGTCCAGTGGTGTAGGATTGTGTCCACCAATGACTTCCATGGAGATCTGTTTTTGCTGCTACAAAATAGACTGTCCTGTCAACAAAAATGGCAAGGCTTTCTTCTCTAGTCTGGGCCCAGTTACTCAAGGTGAAACAGCAATTTTTAACAAATTGTGTGGGAAACAAATTGTGTGGGAAACACATTTTCCTCTATCTACCAAAACAGCCAAAGAAGAACCATAACAATGAAGTTCAGAGGAGGACAACAAGGACAATCAGGGGACCAGAAACCAAACTCTATGAAGAAAGACTAAAAGAACTGGGTATGTTTTGCCTTGGGAAAAGAAGACTGAGACTAGAAATGATAGGAGTTTTCAAATACTTGAAACATAGTCATAAAGAGGAGGAACAGTATCTGTTCTCAAACATCCCAGAGTGCAGGACGCATAACAACAGGCTGAAACTAAAGAAAGACATAAATAAGAGGAATATCAAGAAAAACATCTTAACTGTTAGAGCAGTACAACAATAGAATCAATTCTCCAGGAGGTGGTGATGCTTCCGCCTTGGTGGCTTTCAAGAGGAAGTTAGATAACCATATGTCAGATATACAGTAAAACACCGGATAACGCTAAAACTTGGTTCCACAAGTCTTGGTGTTATCTGATTTTTAGTGTTATCCGATCCATGTTAAAATCCTATGGGATGGATCGGATAACATTAAAGCTCCATAGAGATACATTGTAACCGCACAGGCTTTAGCGGTTGTTATCCGATCCATCCCATAGGACCTTAACGTTATTCAATCCAATTCTCCACCCCAGATTACTTAACGCTATGCGATTTTAGCGTTATACAATCCTTATTTGTGTGGTTTTATTTATTTGTTTGAAGTATTTATTTGATTTTTTTTATCCTGCCTTTCTCCCTAAGTGGGAACCCAGGCCAGTGAACAAAAAGTTTCACAATTAATTATAACAAATTGTATAAGATTTTACAATAACAATGTACAGTATATGTATTTAAAATGTTATTTAAAAACTATAATATTTTATTTATTGATAGAGAGGATGGTTGTCAGAATTGATGGATGTGGCAAAAGTGGGAGGATTAGCTAATACTAGAGAGAACAGAAACAGGATTCAAGATGACCTTAACAGATTGGAAAACTGGGTTGAACCAGACAAAATGCATTTCAACATAGATTAAGACAGCGGAGATCTGATTTACCACTATGAAATTTAAGAGGGGCTAAGGATGAATCAGCAATATGATTTAGCAGCCAAAAAAAGCCCAAACATAATTCTAGATGGCATTAACAGAATAATATTGTCCAGATCCAGCCCAGTAAATAGTACCAGTCTATTCTGCTTCTGTTACACCTAAGATTGTAACATATATTCGTCATTAGGTGTCTCACCACAGTGAGATGTTGTGTAAAATAAAAGGGAGGAAGTTGAAATCACTTTAAACTCCTTTGCAAAAAGACCAGAACCTTTCTCATCACTATCATCATCATCTTTAGAAAAACCTTGTACTGTATTTTCTATAAGTCACATTGGACAAAATCCTGTTCCATAATTTTGCACACTGTATAACCTAGATCAGGCACAGAAACATTTAATTTATACAGCTTAAACCTTCCTCTCTACCTCATTTGAAGTTCCATGGTTCTCTATAGCCACCTTTTTGCCCTGGGGAAGCCTTTGGCAGTCTTAGGATGGGGGAAGCACTTAAAAGTCAAAAATCACCACCACTGGGATCAATTTTTTACTTTTAAACTCCCCCTCAACCCTACCTGAAGCTCTAGAACAAAATATGGACATAGAGAAACTGGAAGCCTAAAACTAGGCTACAGGAAGCTTTTAATTATTGTAAATTAAATGTTTCCACTGCACAATCTGGGTGTGTGCCAGATGCAAAGTTATGCAGCCGGATTTTGCCCATTGTATTATATTCAGAAATTTGTATTTTGTGCAAAATATGAGTTTTTCTGTGCAAATTGTACAATTTTGTGCAAAATCACAGTATTTTGCACAAGAAAGTCTTCCTTTGTGTGAGGAATTGTGGGAATTGCTCTTAAAAAAATTAACAGAGTGATCATACAGGAAATAGATTGCACTCTACACCATTTATGGAACAGTTTGCTACGACCTGATTCCTGGCAATGACATAATGTATGGAAAAATGCACTTCAGCTCAATCCTGAGCCATACCCAAGCTCTGTAAGACTCCCACTTTGGGGAGCCGGACTGGAGCTATTTTTCGGTAGATGGAAGGGTCACTTTAAGGGAGACTGTGCTTATTAAAGCAAATCTACCAGTGTGATTGGGTGCATGACTTTGCACCTGTCTGATCACACCCCTACTTTCCCGAAAGTCTACAGAAGCCAGAACTTTTATATTTCTGCCATAGGCTCTCACTTCTTTTTTCAAGCTCATGCTTCTAACAACTGGGAAGTAGATTATGAGCCAGATGGGAGCCAGATGAGTGGATTTGGGGTGGGAAAGGAGCTATGTGTGTTTGTCCATCTCTACAAATGTCTTTTGAACATTAAACCTGGATAAATGCCAGGACAAAAAAATAGCAAGGTCTAAGGTGTCTGGTGCCTATTTTTCCAAAATGGACGTGGCCAAGACAAATATGTCAAGGAATTAATTAATACTTAAGAGCCCCTGAATAAAAAACTCATTTTCATGAAGAAAGAATGAGCCTGAACTTTTCTTCCCCAATACACGAATTCAAGCACTACACACCTTTCATGTTGTTTTAATAAATACAGCTGCAACATAGCTTCAGCTCTTGATTCTTAGATCTTTTCTCTTGGTGGTGGCATTGCTGTCACATGCCAGGGCCATAAAAAGTCATCCTGGCTACCTGCCCTCTTCTTAATAATACATGTTCACACGCCAACACCATTTATTCCCTTGAAATCAGTGTCCAATTCTTCACTTCCTCCCAATCACCTGCGATGAACAATCATTCCAGCAGCCATGGCATTAAGTATTGCTCACATACTCGTCACCAAAAAGGATAAAATGCATCTCCAAAAATGAGACATGGATGGGCTCAGCCTTTGCATATCTGTTAAGTTATAATCCCTTAATAGGGTTTTCAAGGTGCATGAGATGTCCAAAGAATGATTTGCCATTGTTACCTCTGTGCTGGGTTTCTATGGCTGGCCTAAAATTTGAACTTACAATACCATACAAAAGTTTCAAGCTACCACCAGCTGGTTTGGGGAAAATTCAGTGAGTCAGGTCCTGAGCATCTAGACCAGGCTTGACAAACCTTGGTGCTCCAGGTGTTCTTGGTCTTCAATTACCAGAAGCCCAAGTCAGCATACCAGCTGATCAGGGTTTCTGGGAATTGAAGTTAAAGAACACCTGGAGCACCAAGGATGGCCACACCTGATCTAGACATACCAAAATTGGAGAGTCTTCTCCAAGTGTGGTGAAGTCTGCAATTTGGGTTTTCAAGTTATGGCCTCCCCCAAGATCACTCACTAAATTTCCCCCAAACCTGCTGGTGGTGACCTAAGACCTTTTGCACCGTACTGTAGGTCTTCTGAATCCTAATCTTGGCACTATAATTCACTACACCTTTGCAGCTCTTTCAGAAACAATTGCTATAATTTAAATAGACCTGTTGTGCACCTCTCCAGAAGGATGCAGATTTCTGACAAGTGTCCTCCTCTTCTTGTTTCTTTAAATATATTTAAACCAAGCCCGAACTATTTGATCCTTTCAACAGAGGATCCCCAAGAAAGATCTGTCTTCTCACAACCCATCAAATACAGGGCTGTCATCTGTACACTGAATCCCCAACTGACCTCAACTGACAGTGCTAGTCTCTTAGAATTCTAGATTTGGAAAGGGCACTGAGGGTATCCAGTTCAAATGAATATCTACTCAAGATGTGGGCAAGGCTTTGCTTTTAGTGCCCACCTCTTCTCTATTTATTTTAGTGCCTTTTGAACCCAACCCATAAGGACACTTAATGTGATAGAATAAGCTGGACAGTATGTCTGTTCTTTCTTCTCCTTCTCCTTCACTTACTGGCCACTAGGGGCTGTGGTGGCTCAGTGGTTAAGAAGCTTGCCTTGTAAGCTGGAAGCCTGGCAAATTGGAAGTTTGAGACCCAGGTACTGCATGACGGATTGACCACCTGTCTCTATCCATCTATATAAATTTGATTAAATAATAATAATAATAAATAAAATAATAATAATAATCCCAGCTGTTGGGGACATGAAAGAAGCCTCATTCGGGTGTCCCCTGAGTAGAGTTTCTCCAGCAAAAATCCTTTCAACCCAGAATAATTTCTGACACAAAATTATTATATACTGGCCACATGACAAGAGGAAACAAAAGAACAAGCTCAGATAACAAAAGAGGAAGAGTTAGAACAGGGGATCAATGGGATCCATAGGTTGACATTTGGGATCTTGCTTAAATATAATCCTTTGAAAGTCTCCAAGCCCATGAGAATATTTCATCATTTCAGTCAAACACAATCAGTTCTGTAACAGGTCTTGAAACTTCCCTCAAATCCTTTAAACAAGTAAGCCCTGTTGAAAACAAAGATCCACAGGACTTAAAATACATAGCAAAAGACAAATACTGCAAAGAAGATACTGTACTCCTTTGAGTCTATGATCTTGCATTATGGACTACCCTCAGGGAAGTCCAGAAGCACTGAGGAATTTCTTTCTTTGTTATCAGGTCATATCAGTGGGCACTTTGAGTTTCACCCCAGAAGACAGAAACAGGCAAATAAAATGTGGGATAGGTGTGTGTGTGTGTGGGGGGGGGGAGCTTGGTTTCCAACAGTACATAACCACATGGCTCTGATGGGTGGCTGTTTGTTCAACAAGAGAATATCATCTACATGCTAACAGAAAGTCCTTGCAACATCTTTTCATTTGTATTTTAATTCTCATTCTTAACACAGACACATGAAAAAAGAGAGCTTGAAAATAACTGATTACAAGTTGATTACAGTATTCAAAATTAATCCATTTCACCAACAATGACAGCTCCACAATGTGAGCACATTTGTATTACAGGCTAGAAGCATAAAAGGTTCATATTTTAACAAAAATATTTTTAATCATTTTAGTTACTTCTGAGAAAGATCTTTGTTACTTTTGAGAACAAGGAAGATAAAAAGCCACTTTTAAAAACTACAATTAACTAATTCGCTTTTTAACAGCAATTGACTCCTTTTGGAGACTTGGAATGGCAACTTATCTAATTGATTTTTATAAATAGTAAGATTCCAAGTTGAATTAAGAAGCTTGGATTTTGAAAACCCTATTTGAGCTAAGGCCTCCTTCTCTTATGTGTTATATTTCTATCAGTGGTTGGAGTGTTTCTGAGTTAGATGATTGCTTCAGCCCCTGGACGTTGGACCAGGGTGAGGAGGACTCTGGCTGGGAGCACCTGGACTGCTTCACCTGCCGGTGCTCCTGAGCCCGGACGGGAAGTTCCCCTGCTGCCCCCAGACGTCAGAAACGTCAGACCAGGGTGAGGAGGACTCTGGCCGTGAGCGCCTGGACTGCTTCTCTCAGCCTCTTCTCTTGGCCGGCCTCGGCCTCGAGAGAATGAAACACAGCTGTGTGGCATAGCCGCCTGGCAGTAAGAATTGTTATGTTATACTGTGTTGATACTGTATTGTTGTGATTTTTTGTAACAGAAATTTGTAGCTGATACTTTGATACTCTGTTTTTGTTTAAGACCCACCTGAAAGTGTTTCTGAAATGTTTTTATGATGTCTTAATTTTGTAATTGTGATGGGGGATTTCTTGAAATGTATGTGATACTTTGATATGTTATTGATATGTGTTACTTTGATATGTTTTAATATGTGATATTTTGTGATCTATGTTGTTAGCTGCTCTGAGTCACTTCGGCAAATAGAGTGGCATACAAATCCAAAAATACAAAAAAATATATACAAATATAAATACAGCATTGTTTTTTAAAAGGCGGCCCTGTTGACTGGGAGTCTGAGAGTTCTAGTCTTAAAAAGTAACTTTTTCAAGCTCTGGTCTCACCTTTAAATTACCCACTATGCCGCTGATGTAGCCTTACAATGCCAACTTGGAAAGGAACACAACCATCTTTGCCAGTCCAACAATAATCTCAAAAAAGTTCACAACTACATACACACTGTGTATTTCCAAAATCCTCTGCTGTATTAAACTCAACCAAAATGCCATGAGCTACTTCATGCATATACTGTACAACCATTGCTCCTTGAATCAAGTAATCACTTATCTGAATGAGTTGTCATAGATCTCAAACTACAGATAGACTAGCCATATCAAAGCAACATTCTGCAACAGATTCAGTGTCCAGGAGAGTTAGTTTAGATCAATTCATACTATCTTGTCATTACTAATTGGAAAACATATTTGGACTATGTCTTGCAGACAACCAAGAGAACCAGTAACTTCTCCAAGCAAAAAACTCTAGTGTACAAAAAATTGTAGTAGTATGCAAAAAATATGGCAAATATTTCATATGCTTCCCATACCACTGTAGCACGTGAAGCATAATGAATTGAAGGATATGTGTACTTTTTCCTAAATGGGCAGGCCTCACATCTCTCTTCCTGAAGCCACTCAGTCAGTAATTTACTGCTGCTGATACAGGGAGGCTCAAAAATTGCTCCTATTTCATCCCCAGCTATACATATAAGGTCACACCATGGTCAGTCTTCAGTTGAAGGGCCATGGAATTTCAGCTCTCCACTGTACATAAAACCAATAGCTTCATCTAGAGGAGAAAGAGCTGCTTATAGGGCATCACCAATTCCCATCTCTCAACACTGGGTTTAAGAGTACCATACCAATATTTAAACAAATTGCATTATCAGAGGGGAGAAGAAAAGCATTGTACAGGTCATTTCTTAAACTAGACTGTAGACTAGTTGCCACCATTTGATATTTTTCCTTTCCTCCTCCCCCTTGACTCTTACATATAGTTCAAGTTCATTTATTTATTTATTTAGTCACACTTCTATGCTGCCCTCCTCATGAATGACTCAGGGTGGCGAACAACTGTTAAAAACACAATCAACATTAAAACCCATGATAAAATACCCTCTCATCTCCGAAAGTTAAACTTTAAAGGTTATAAATTAAAAAGAGATTAAAACTTAAAATTCACCAATTAAAATTACGAGGGAGAGGGGAGAACAGTCAGATTAGCCAGCCACCCAGGGTAGCCAACTGGCCCGAACCCCACACCTGCCCTGGCAGCCTGGTCTTCACACAATTTTTAAAGGCCAGCAACTCTGTCTGCAGACGCAACTCAGTTGGGCAGGAGGTTCCATAGGGCTGGAGCAGACACAGAGAAGACCCTCCTTCTAGTGCTAGAGAGATGCGCCTCTCTAGCCGATGGCATGACCAGAGAGCCTCTCCGGTCTGCTCTGGTGGGACAGACAGATGTTCTTGGGGTGACATGGTCTCTTAAGTATCCTGGCCCACTACCATAGCTATAATAGTTCATAGCTATAATAGGAGGCTACTCTTTGATAGGCTGATGGCTTCCCAACAGCAAAGATGTTTATCAATGGGACCTGTTTCTCTTCATTGCTTAAATCTACAATGTACAAATCCAGCCAACTGACCCTCAGGTAAAGGTTGCCCTTGCTCCAAAGCCAGTAGTATATGACTTTAGGGTTCAGTGCTCATCTCTGTTTATAGCCAACGTCTGTGTTTGCAGATGTTTCCATGGACAGGTGGCAGCCATGCCTCAACACCAGAGTGCACGGAATGCTGTTTACCTATTAATGGTACCTATTTATGTATTTGCAATTTCATGCTTTGAAACTGCGAGGTTGACAGGAGCTGGGACAGGGACAGAAGCTCACTCTGTCATGCAGTACTTGGGCTTTGAACTGCTGACCTGGCAACCTTCCAGTTGTCAAGTTCAGCATCTTAACCACTAAGCCACCACAGTCCCTTACCTATGTTTAAAAGTATCAGGAAACATTAGCTGTTACCCCAAACCACTTGTGTTGGAGGCATACATATGTTTAAGACCCCCAGAATAACATTTAACCATTCATGATTACATGCTTCTTCGCAGCTCAGGCCTGAAGCCTTGCAGCGTGAATCTGAGAATAAGAGTGATACTGAGAATAAGATGCAAACAGATCATGACAAGACAATGGTCCTGCCCTGCCAGGTTTCTGTAACATGATCTGGTTGCCCTTCCTTGTGAACAAGTAAAAAAAAAAGAATGAAAAGACCAACAACTTGTGAGTTACATTTGCACATATACTTGTCTGGCTGGACATCCCGCTATGGTAATGGAGTAGATCGTACAGCGAGTGACTCAACACTGAGTGTTAGGCGATGGCAAATAACCTGACTCACTAAAGGGGCCAATGGTTGCGAGCAGATGAGCCCTTTTAGGTGGGGTGATGGTCCCCTCAGTGGAGGAAATGCCACTGGAAACTATCATATTGGGCCCAACAGCAAAATGAGTAGAGGAGGAACTCTGATTCCCAACAGTCATGGAAGCGGAAGAGGCCATGCCAGATGGACTGGCTATGAAAGGTGCACCTTGATAATATCTCAAGGCTGTAGATGTCCATTGCAGTTCCGGTGTTAAATCCTGCATGTCTCATTTCATATGTGCCACAGGAGATGGCTCTGAGATCATGGTGTGTGGATCACTTCCATGGCAAGCTGAGGTCCACCTTAAACAAATTCATGCCAGTGGCATTTTTCCTGATTGCCTCGGAGGGCGAAGGTGGCCCAGAACCAGCTGGCCTCCAAGACCAGGCCTCCCGGCATCCTGGGGCAGGAAAAACAACAATGTATACTCGGATTGAGTTGTGGCAGCAACTGCCGCCACTGACAAATTGAAATCACATATACAACAATCTAACTTTGTTTATCTTAAAAAAAATTTTTAAAAATTGCTTCAGTGGATAGAAATGAGGCTTACCTTTTATTTCTCCAAAGTTCCCTGATCCCATGGCAAGAAGCTTGTCTTTCCAGTCTTTAGATAGTAGCTTTTCAATACTAGGGGTTTCTGAATGAAGTAGGGGGAAAAGAAACAGAGAGAGAGAGAGAGACTGAGAAATGTAAACAAATCAACAGGACTGACTGCACAATAGAATTCATTAAAAGACTATCAGCTAAAAATAAGAACTACTCCATCCTGGACCCCAGTTCATAATGACTTCATCAACAAACTGATAAGAGAGGAAAGCAATGAGGAAAAAAGTGTTTTGTCCCCTGGTGTTTCAAAATCATTAGCTTTTCTCTCTGATGGAACAAAGCCCCTTCCCATATGACAATGGGCATGGAGAAACCTGGTGTGCATTATGTTTCAGTTTAGAGAACATGTTTCTGATCATAATGGATGCTTGTCAATTTTAGTCCCTAGGTTTTATATAAATATAGAAAAATAAAATAAAAGGAAAAGAATTAGTGCCTAAATCTGCTACATGTAATTACAGTATATCCTTCAGTGTGTTTACAATTACATCCACTTTACAATGTGTTTAAACATAGTGTAGGGGTAAGCAAGCTGTGGCATCTTCCACCCACCCACCCCAGGCAACACACACATGACAAACAAACAATAATACCAGGGAAAGTTTGGGATGACAGATGCTCTGCAAAGTCTGCAGAATTTAGGAGCAAGGATGATGATGTCTTAACAGATATAAGGCTGTCAGAAAAAAAAAACTCTTCTGCACCCAATTAAATGCCCAAACAGCTTTTTAGAATCCTACTTCCACGCAGTGTCTTACAATGAAGGTACAAAGGCAATAGCCTTTTCCATGCTATTACATTGCAGCTGATTGTACTCAAAGTAATATGTTCTTCTTGAACAAGAAGGCCCCATATAAACAACAGTTAATAACCAACCTAAGATCTATCCTCCATGAGTAAATATGATCTCACTTTGAAGCCTCCTAATGAAGCCTCCTAAGATGAGAACATAAGTAGAGCCTTGTGAAGTAAAATCATAAGTCTATATAATTCCTCATTCTGTCTACACTATGGCCAACCAGTTGCCAATAAAAAGTCCATGGGAAGGAATAGCTTATGGACCAGGACGGGAGTGTGCTTCATCCCAATATGTCAATGGGACATCCCCTGCCTCAATCATGATGTATATGTAGAAGCCCTCAGAGAGGGGGGAGGGGAGAGAAGCTATCTGCTTCAACATGTTGCCCTCTTCCTCTTACACATGGTAGCCAACATACATTGTCCTTCAAACACAGAAGGGGTGTATTCTCTTCATTGCATATTAAGTAAACACCATTCTTGAAGAGGACCTGGATCATGCCTGAACCTGGAGTTGTCCTGATGTGCTGTCAGGTTGCTTCTGGTGACCACAGCTGGGGTTTCAAGATATACAAGATATTCAAGAGTTGGTTTATCATTGGCATCCCTTCCTGTGGGTTTCCATGGCTGAGTGGGGATTTGAATCCAGGTCAGCTGGGTCCTAGATGGGCACCCTATGCACTACACACAGCTTCTCATGAAACTGAAGAGATGTTGGCATTTAGTGTTGACAATCCTAGACAGTCCAATGATCTACTCAGTATAAAGTTTATTGTATTCCTAAGATACAACAACAGAGCCTATTATTTGTTCCTTTTGTATGTCTATTATTTGTTTTGAACATATGCCTTTAGAATTTTTAGGGATATCTATTTTTAGGGTATCTATGAGTTCAATATTTGTACCTCTTCCATTCTGAACTTGGTTTTTTTAAAAAAAATATCTACAGATTTTAATGCATAAGTAAAATGCCAATGCTAATACAACCCAGGGGATGTTAAACTCCGTTCCAAACAATGTAATTGTATATTCTTGTCAGCATTTAGAAGTGTGTACAATTACAATAGCTTTCAATCCTGCGATTACTGCTGCATTCAGTTCGAAAATAGAGTGTACTAAAAGATAAGTGCTCCAGTATGTTCCATCTAAATAACAATGGCCACACTTACTATCTCGATCTAAGACATATAACTGCTTTCTCCACTTTTGTGTTTATGTGCATTTGCTCTGGCATTTTCTTCTACCCCCTACTAGGAACTGAAAGAGAGTACAAGTTAACTTTTCAAAGGGACCTTCTGGCCTAGACATCATATAGTTATTAGCAACTGGTTAATTTCCTCCACGGAAAATAAAAGGCAGTAAAAGGATCCTCCATTCTATTAGCTGACAAATTTTTCTGGTTTGGTTTTTTTTTTTTTTTTTGCTTTGAGTGCCTCTCCTCCAATCCCATCCAAGGCAACTAAGTGCTCCCTGGACAAAATGAGTTGCGGCATAGAACAAATATGGACAACCTGGTAGCGCCCATCTGGAGGGGATTGCCGGGTGGGAGGATAAACCCCCGGGGCGACCCGGTTTAGTTGCCTCTCTGCCCACCCTCCGGAAGTGTATTTCTGGGGAGCCAAAATGTCTGTCCGGAACTGCGCATGCGTCAAACCTCCATTTGATGCATGCACACTAAAAAATAGAAGTGCACATGCATCAAATAGAGGTTTGACGCATGCGCAGTTCCGGGCAGACATTTTGGCTGCCCAGAAAGGAAGGGTGCAGACAGCACCTGGAGAAGTGGCAGTGGTGGCGGCAGCCTTCCCTCACTGCACCGCGCCATGCCGCCATGCCACTGCGGCAAACCGCCACAGTGGCATGGCGGCATGGCCTGTTGACTGCCTGCATGCTTAGTGCCTGCTCCACGACCCCAGGCCAGGTAAGTGACAGGTTTGTGTTTGGGGTGGGTGGGTGGGTTGATTAGTGTTTGGGGTGGGTGGGTTGATTATTTTAATGTTATTGTGTATTTTTATTGAATTTTTATTGAATTTTTCATTTTTTTTTCTTTGGCTCCGCCCACAACATCATGACATCATGATGTTGGCTCCACCCATGATGTCATGATGTTGGCTTCACCCACAGCGGCTCCGCCCACAGTGGGGTAGCAAATTTTTTGACAGCCCACCACTGTGTCTGACCTGCATGGATATGTGTGGGAAGTTCACACTGAGTTTGAAACATTTTATTGATGGAACCCAAGAAGACAAACACAACCACCACCCCATCATTCCATGTACAGAAATCCACTGGATTGGGAACTGAATTACTACAACATTAACAAAGAGGCAGCTTCTTCTACCATACCTGAGGGAAAGCAATAGATAGACTGAAAGGAACAGTTCCAATTAGTTTTTTGAACCCAGCAGAAATAGTATGGGAGACTGCAGTGGCTTAGTGGTGAAGATACTGAACTTGATGACTAGAAGGTCGGCAGGTCATTAGTTCAAGACCTGAGTGCTGCAAGACAGAGTGAACCTCCATCTCTTTCCCAGCTCCTGCCAACCTAGCAGTTCAAAAGCAAAAAAATTGCAAGTGGATAAATAGGTACCACATCAGTGGGAATGTAGACAGCATTCCATGTCTAGTCATGCCTGCCACTTGGCCACAGAAATGACTGCAGACACAGACAGTGCTGGCTCTTTCGTTGTAAACCGAGATGAACACTGAACTCTAGAGTCAGATATGACTAGCTTTCAAGCAAGGGTGACCTTTACCTAGAAATATGGAGGAAGCCCCCTGCCTCCAGCATCTCACTCTTGAAGCTTCTGCTTCAATTTGCCCAGTGTAGGAGTGTCCAACTTTGGTTGGACCAGGGAACCAAATGTCCACTCTCTATTGGACTAGGCTCAGAAAATGGTCCAAAATGGCTGAAAATACAAGAATTCCACCCCCCCCCTTCAAGGAACTATTTGGATTTACACCAACTCTTAATCTAGTGACACCAAAGAGACTACATTAATTTCTCTCTAAATTTAGTATCTACTAACAACTAGAGACGACATTGCTTGCAGAATTTCAAAGGCAGTAACATACTGTAGTGGCTACCAGTTCATTGATTTATTGTTTCTTTACAAATCCCTTTCAATACTTTTTATTTGTAGATTTCTCCTTTTCTCCTCAGCTCTCTACACCTCACAATGTAACAATTACAACATAAACAAAATATAAGGGGGGCAACCGAGCCATGCATTTCTACACTAGAAGGCTGAATTAATTTAGTCTCCATCAGAAAACTTTTAGCAATCGTTTTTGTTGTTGTTCAGTCGCATAGTCAATTCTGACCCTTTGAAATCCTATGGACCACAGTCCTCCAGACACCTCTGTCCTCCACCATCCTCCTCAAAAGCATTTGATAAACGTCTTACAGTTTTCCATTTTAAAAAATTACTTAAAAAATTAATGGCCAAATCCCTAATGATCCATCAAGCAGCATTTTAAAAAGAACATGAAAATATTATTTATTGTGTTTAAATATCAACATTACACAAACACACACATACACAGAGAGAGAGTCTACTGTAAACTGTCCAAGGTTAATCATTAAATGGGCAATATACAAATTTAACAAGCAAGCAAGCAGACAAGCAAATACCATTTATGCCAAATCTGTCTTTAAAACTATTTCCAAGCTCTTCCTAAAACATTATAAGAAGTTCTCATGGAGACACATATTTGTTGGTGAAGCAACCAAAATTTGCAATTAAAAAGTTCTGGTTTTTCCAAAATGAGCCCATGGAACCATGAATAAAAACAAGACAGAATGCTGGAACAGTTGGAAGAAGGTTAAGTATAAAAGCCAATGCTTTACAAATGAAAGCATTCAATTCTAATATTGTAAAATGTTGACAATGGATCCAATCTGAATGCATTTTAACAAATTTAGACCAACCATCCATTGTATACTTGTGCACGGCTATAGGAGAACCAACCTTAAAATTCCACCATCTAACTCACAGAGTAATTTTGGAAAGAGAGGTCTTATCTTGGAGCTTAATCTACTTTATAGACATTGAAGGATGTCCCCACGTTTATGTCCTCTTCGTGGACATCTTAAAGGCTACCAAATCTTATTTGATTCAAGCTTCAGTGGACTAGAAGCTACTTCTTCAATTGCAGGAGTGTAGAGGCTACTGTAGGTTTTTGTTAAATAAAACCTGGTGGTCTGTAAGGTGTCACAAGCGTTGGCTCTGTTTTTGCCACCTCAGCCTAACATGATTACCCAGCTGGAAAGTCCTTGCGATGGGAATAGTTATCAGGCCACAAACAGTTAAATGGAGTTGAATTTCTAAGTATGCTTTGTGAGAAGCTTAATTGTAATCATGTGAAATGTCTAACACTTGGTACCTTGAAATTACTACAGAAATTATTAATAATCACATAAAGAGGGGATACTGTACTTTGCCTTAAATAGGCTTGGGCCCACCTGTTAGCTATTTACAGAGTTGTACAAAATTGCAAACAGATGGCAGCAATGTGGAAGTGCAAGTTCTGTGCATTCAACATGAGAGAAAGGAATGGAAGAGGGTCATAGCTGAGTGGCAGAGCAGTTGTTTTGCATGTGGAAGGTCTCAAGTTCAATTCTGGGTACCTCCAAATAGGCCTGAGAAAGAATCCTGCCTTCCCACCCTAGAAACCACTGCATATCAGTGCAGGCAAAACTGAGTGGCATAGACATATAGTATCAGCACAAGCTGACTTCCCATGTTCTTACACAGAATGGGATTATTTCTATACCATTGTCAACTGACACATCATTTTACACACTATGTTTTAAGACTTGGTTAACTTAAAACCCACTGGCTGAAATTCTGTTTGCTAACTCCACAAAAGCCATGTCTTCTGAAGATGAACTGTCTCAAGTTAAGACATCTCCACAGGCATTATCCTGAATCATACAACTTTTCCGTAACTAACAAATAGGATTTCATCCCCTGATTTCAGAACTGGATCTAAAGCTATGGTGTAACCCTATATAAAAGGTAAAGGTCTTCCTTGCTTGAAAGCCAGTATATCTGACTCTAGGGGGTGGAGTGAATCTCCATTTACTCCCAAAGAGCCAGCATTGTCTGCATCTGCAGACACTTCCATGGTCATCTGGCAGTCATGACTAGATGGTGAAGTACATAGAATGCTATTACCCTTCCCACCAAAGCAGAACCTATTTATCTACTTGTAATTTCTTATTTTTGAACTGCTAGATTGGCAGGAGCTGGGACAGATGATGGAAACTCACTTTGCTGAGCAGCACTCAGGTCTTGAACTGTTGACGTAGTGACCTTTTGGTTCAGCATCTTAACCACAAAGTCTTCTTGTTAAAATTGAACAAACTATAGGGCAAGAAAAACTAGAAACAAAATTTTTTAAACAGAATCTTACATGATTAACTAATCTATTTAACACCAGTAATGGAAATTAAATCACAATACATGAGAAAAACATGATAGATACCACACAGCAGAAGACTATCATGAGTCAACAGAGTACCATTCAGGAGAGATTAGACTCCACGAGGTCTTCTCCTAAATATTCTATGAACCAGCTATCTTCTACCGCATAGATGGAAACCCAGTAGCCTTCTTCTTCTTCCATGTCTAGGCCAGACGTGAAACTGTACAAATGAAGGCACCATTTGGTGAGTTCATTCTGCAGTTCCCTTAGCCTGACTTAGTATGAGAAAGATTAGCTACAAGGTTGTCATTGCCAGGGTACACCCAATTATGGTTCAAAAATCCCACAATCTTCCAGGAGGCTCTTTCTGTGTAATGAAAGAGCTGAATGGACCTCCATGGAATTGATATTCCTTAATTGGAACACCATATGTTAGAAAGTTCTTTCTGTGTGCTAACATACCCTGTCTTCTCAGGCAATGTTTGTGTTACTGACAGAATAGAAGAACAGTCTCTAGTATTGATATGTGTTAACCAAAGCCATCTCACTTATACACTACCTAATAGCGCTTAGTGCACTTTCTGGGAAGTTCACAAGTTAATTCGCATTTTGCACCCAACATGCTGGGCACTAATTTTACCAACATCAGAAGGATGGAAGGCTGAGACAACCTTGAGCCCTAGTCACGCTCAATCTCTCAACCTCTTGGTTGCAGTACAGCAGTTTAACCACTGCACCATCAGGGCTCCTGGTGATGAGGGACCAGATTTTTGAGAGAGATTCTACCTCTGTTCCCCACGTTGACCTGGATTAGTAGGTTTTGGCGAACAGTGGCCATGTCCACTGATATCACCAGATATTGAGCCAATGGCTTCAGTGCAGTGACCTGACTTCTTTCTTTTCTGGTGCTTGTAGGGAAGCATGGCCAAATTCTGATTCTCTAAAGGATTGGTTAGACACATAGGGTAGAGATCCCCCAAATCTAAGAATAGGAGTGAAGACTGCATTATATCACTCTAACACATGTATTTCATATTTTATTCAGCCTAGTTATCACTTCCCAGTCTGGCCAGGTTATCCTGCTATGGTAATAGAGTAGACCATACTGCCAGTGACTCAACACTGAGTGTCACGTGGTGGTTACCTAAGCACACAACCCTGAAGACTAACGTGCCAAAGTCCACAGGGAAGAGTGATGGTCCTCAAGAGGATTAAATCCCACTTGAATCCATCTCGATGGAGGGCAACAGCTTCATCAATACTGGCCTGAGGCTGAGGAGGACTTTGTGTGCCAAAAGGGCTCAGGGCCAGAAAGTGACTCGCGGAACTGGATCAGTGGTAAGGGGGTCACACTGTGATGCAGAAGGCAGATGAAAGGCCTCTGCATTATATTCTCAGGACAGTCGTCATGACTGATTACCATGATGATCACAAATATTCGGATTCAGATACAGCAGCAGAAGAAGAAGAAGAAGTGGTGGTTGCTCAAATCTAAGAATAGGAGAGAAGATTGCACCATATCACTCTAACTCAAGCATTTCAGATTTTATTTAGCCTAGTTGTCACTTCATCAAGGGTTAAAACAATTCAGAATAGGTAATATAAAGATAGCTATATTATTCTCTGACCCCCTTTTATGCTGTTTCTTTTTTTTTAACCATTGAGTAGTAAGCAAACAGGCCAGAATACCCTGGTATTTGCAGTAGAAGACTGTCAGTCATTAAAAGCTAACAAACCTTTGCAAAGCAGGAATGCAGCAATAGAAATCCATTGTGAGCTAACAATAGGCTACAGAACCTCCAGGCACCAGGAGCAGACCATTTTACTTCTAAGACTATTGTCAGCAAAGTCTGTGACAAAGCTTTTCCCCTGCAGCTAGACAAAATATTCACCCTAGTGTGCTTATAAAGAAACAGAAGACTTCTGTGTAACTTGCAGAGTTAAAGCAACAGCAGCCTGGCTTGGAGCTGTCAACAGACACTATCACTCAATGGGTTCAAAGCAACTGCAGCAAAAACAAAACTCAGCTCTCCTGGTTATTTTGTGCGGAGAGGGGGCGAGGGGAATTTAAATAGGAAACAATAAACATTATTGTTATTGCAATCCCCAGCATAGTTTCAGAAGTTTATCACGGTGGGTGGGTGAATATAAACTTAATGCCAAATTTGGAAAAATTCCTTTTCAGATCAGATATGGCTGAATGGGAGAATCTGGGGTAAGGTAGATTGACCTTGCTTGAAAGCCAGTCGTATCCGACTATAGGGTTCAGTGCTAATCTCTGTTTATAGCCAAAGAGCCAGTGCTGTCTGTGTCTGCAGACATTTTCATGGACATGTGGCAGGCATGCCTCAACACTGGAGTGCACAGAACACTGTTTACCTTCCCACCGAAGTGGTCCCTATTTATCTACTTGCAATTTCTTGCTTTGCAACTGTTAAGTTGGCAGGAGCTGGGGCAGAAACAGGAGCTCACTCCATCAGCAGTACCCGGGAAGCGAACTCTGACCTTCCAGTCAGCAAGTTTAGTGTATTAACCACTTGAGCCACCACAGTTCTGAGAATCTGGGATAAGAAGTCAAAAAAAAAAACTATCAATAGCAATAGCAATTACAATAAAACCCTGACTTACATATGTCTCAAGTTACATAAAATTCAACTTACATAATGATTTTTGCACTAAAACCATGTCCTGATTTACATAACACAATTTCCTATGGGTTTGCTTCAAGTTACATAAAAATTGTTTTTCCTATGGGGTTGCTTCGATTTACATAAATATCATTTTCCTATGGGTTTGCTTCGAGTTAAGTAAAAATTCATTTTTCCTATGGGTTTGCTTCAAGTTAAGTAAAAATTCATTTTTCCTATGGGTTTGCTTCGAGTTAAGTAAAAAACCGATTTACATAAAAGCCTACGGAACAGACTTTTTACATAAGTAGGGATTTTACTGTACACTTATATACCACTCCACAGTGCATAATGGGCAGTGTACATGTTAATCAGGATTGAATTTACAACGTTTTAGCTGCAGTATAGTAGTTTAACCACTGCACCATCAGGGCTGTTTTCATGAATAATATATCTGTTCAGATATTTGGTTTTAACTTTCTACTTCTGACAAAAATCCAGACGAAAACCATAGCCCCTGTGACATCAGTGTGACAAATATCCACCACATTTCTTGCACGTTAACTTCAATGATTCTGAAAACTCAGGCATTTATCTCAAGCGTCAGAGGCAGAAGGAAGAAGAAGGTGTTGAAAGTGGCCCAGAAGCCTGGTGCTTGTATGTGTGATAAATGGTACTTCTTCTCTGGAACTAAAATAAGAGGCAAGTGCATCTGTCCAGGTTCTATATACAAAGTGGGCGGAGGCAGGTGCCAGCATTTGTCCAGGTTACTTTTGATCACAACTCCCAGAATACAGTATTTTGGAGAAGGAGGTGGAGAAAGAGGTAAAGGAGGAGGAGGAGGAATAGGAGTAGAAAGAGAGGAAGAAGAAGAATATCAGAGAGTAAACAAAACAAAAATGTTGTAGCACTTTAAAGACTAACTGTTGTGTTCTAATGTTAGCTTTCGCGGATCAAGTATACTTCATCACACAAAGGAGTGAGACTTCATGGCATCAATTCATACACATCAGGTACAGAGGTATAGAGTGATTGGTTAGGAGGAGGAGGAGGAGGAGGGAATGATGTTCAGAGGAAAAAGAACCCTCACTTATTTTTTCTACACCAACATCTGAAATCTGCAACTGCTATTACACGGAGGCATACATTATTTTGACTAATTGGTAGTTTATCCCTGTGTAGTGTTTTCCTTTCCGTCCCCCAAACCATCCTGCTCTCTCATGCCCTGCCTGCCTGCCTCTCTCCCTTTGACAGCTGTCTTCCCATCATCCCAACAGGTGCTATTAGGGCCTGAACAAAGGGTAAGGCTTTTAAGCCACTCGCTGTTGACAAGTGGAAAGGAAAGAACAAATGGCCTGGCGCTGCTCTTCTCCCTGGGTCACTCAGCCAACGGTAATCGCTATTATTTTTATTTATTAGTTCTCTGGCACTGTCCTCTAACCTGCCTTTGCCTACCCGCCTACCCTCCCTTCATTCCATGACAGCCAGGAGCATTTTAACTTTTAATAATAATAAAAAAATAGAAAGAAAGAAAAAGAGGGAGAGGGAGCCCACAGCTCCTGAGCTAGCGCTTTCGGTAAAGTGCTTGGCTAATGAATGTTGTCCATTTAGATCTGGATAATTTATGATGTCAGCAAAGTGGAAAGGAGGGAGAGGAGGAGTGTGGAGACCAAAGTACAAGCAAGTTGCATGGCAGGTAATGAAAGAACGAAGTAGGATAGAAAGGAAGAGCGAAAGAGAAAGCAAATGGGCATTTTCAAAAGATAGTCCAGTATTTGAGAATGGAGTTATTCTAGCAATAGCAGTGCTTCTTTTTCTGCCTTATCTGGACCTGAATACTGGTGATCCTCATGGCAATCAGCCATGAAGACTGTCTTGAGAATATAATGCAGTGGCCTTTCATTTGCCTTCCGCGTCGCAGCATAACCCCTGTAATCCAGTTCCGCAAGTCACTTTCTGGTCCTGAGCCCTTTTGGCACACAAAGTCCTCTTTTGCCCCAGGCCAGTCTTGATGAAGCTGCTGCCCTTCATCAAGATGGATTCAAGTGGGATTTAATTAATCCACTTGGGGACCATCACCCTTCCCTGTGGAGTTAGGCACCCAAGCCATTAGTCCTCAGGGTTGTCAAGTTAGTTTATCACAGTTACACTTAGTTTATCCATAGCGCTTAGTGCACTCTGGGTGGTTTACAAGGCAATTATGATTTTGCTCCCAACATGCTGGGTTCTATTTTTAACGACCTCAGAAGGATGGAAGGATAAGTTCACCTTGAGCTCGGCCCTTCTCACGGTCACTTCACCTTGGCCCTTCTCACGGTCCCTTCACTTTCACAGGGCCATCTGGCTAGGACCTGAAAGTGTGTCTTCTAACAATGGCTACGCCCAGACTCTGGAACTCCTTTCCGAGAGAGGTTGCCTCTTCCCTTCCCTCCTTCAGGTGGCAGGCAAAGCCTTCTTAATTTAGTCATGGCTTTAAGAGCCTCCAATTATAATAGCCCAGTTGATGTACTGGTTTTCATTGTTTAAAGTTACATTATTATTATTTTAACTGATTTTAAATAGTTTTAATTGCTATTGCATTGTTATCATATACAGTAACTGAATTAAATTCTATTTTAAAGTTTGTTGCAGGGGTTGTATTTTAATCTTCTATTGTTATAGTTCGAAGGCAAGAAATTGCAAGTAGATAAATAGGTACCGCATTGGAGGGAAAGGAAAGGTAGCTGCATTCCCTGTGCTTCTGCTTCTAGGCATGCCTGCCTCATGGCCACAGATAGCACTGGCTCTTTGGGTGCAAACAGGAATCAACACTGACCCCTAGATTCAGACACAACTGGCTTTCAAGCAAGGGAGACCCTTACCTTTATAAGCCACTTTGATTCCTACATCTAGAAGAAGCGTGGTACAGGAAATCCATTAATCAGTCAACCACCCAGCCAATCCAGGCTTGGTCCCTGAACATTCAGCCCAATTTGTGCCAACTTGTGGTTGCTACCTATTCTTTTTCCTTTTTCCTTTTCTCATGATTAACATCTCTGTGGCAAGCAGATAGATCATGGTCTTCTCCATGCTGAAAATAGCATTATCTGTGAATTACATTTGGCTTGGATCAGGAATGCAACCAATACTGTGTTAATGTGAGCAATTTGCCATCAAGAATTAATATAAATCAGAAATATGTGGGTTTGTGTTTTTTTAGAGTAGACTGGTTAATCAAACTCATTTTTAATAGGGGTTTTTAAAAGCCAAGAACAGAAGGTTAAAATCATAACCAAAGAATACACAGTGTAGGGAAGTGCTTTCTAGCCTTCTTGAAAATATGACATAATGTTTTGCCACTGAAAGTGCGAATTAAACCACACATCCCTTTTACTAAAGCATTCCACATCCTGAACTCTTCTTTCATAACATATGTGAAAACAAAATCACAATTTTTATTGTGCCAGATGCCAGAAGAGATGAACAATTAAAAAAAAAAAGAACATATCCTCCACAAATCAGATCTTGTAAAGAGCAAGGTAGTTTCACATTAAATCAGGATGTATTTTTTTAAATATAGATGGTATTTGCATGAAATCATAATGTCAAATTAAGTAGAAATTATTAAAGCAAATGTCAGCTTTGAATGTGCTTTAAAAATCATGCAAGATTTGCTCACAAGCCTTTCCACCAAAGCACAGTATTCCATCTGCTTTGGCAACGTTTTACATTTGTTCACACTTGTTGCCATCCATAGATTATTAGAATACTGTTCCTTTTCTTCTCCTCCATTCCTCACTGTATGAGTATGGTGTAGATAAGAAAGTAGGGACTGTGGTAGATTAGTGGTTAAGATGCTGAACTTAATGACTAAAAGGTCAGCAGGTCACCAGGTCAAGACCCGAGTGCCGCATGACAGAATGAGCTCCCATCTCTGTCCCAGCTACTGCCAACCTAGCAGTTTGAAAGCAAGAAATTGCAAATAGATAAATAGGAACCACTTCGATGGGAAGGTAAACAGCATTCTCTGTACTCCGGTGTTTAGTCATGCCTGTCACATTTCCATGGAAACGTCTGCAGATGCAGACAATGCTGGCTCTTTGGCTATAAACAGAGAAGAGCACTGAGCCCTAGTGTCAGATACGACTGGCTTTTGAGCAAGGGTGACCTTTACTTTGACCTAGATCAGAAAGTATAATTCCTGCTTTCTTTGGGATAGCACAATGAGAAATATTAAATTATATAGGTGTCTGCCTCACACACATACCAACAAGCACAAAAGTGTTCTGCCTCAACAAAATGTTGCCACTCATATTGAAGATTTTTTAAGGCTTCCTTAAATCTTACCCCAAGGGCCATAGAGGCTTAGTGGTTGAGTCACTGAGCTTGAGAAGGTCGGCAGGTCAGCAGTTCAAAACTCGACTGCTGAGCAACAGAGTGAGCTTCTTTCATCTGTCCTAGCTCCTGCCAACCTAGCAGTCTGAAAGCAAGAAATTGCAAGTAGATAAATAGGTACTGCTTTGGCAGGAGAGGTAGCAGTGTTCCATGTACTGCAGCATCTAGTCATCCCTGCCACATGATCATGGAAATGCCTGCAGATGCTGACAATGCTGGCTCTTTGGCTGTAAATGGAGATGAGCACCATCCCCCAGAGTTAGGTATGACCTGCTTTTGAGCAAGGGAGACCTTTACATTTAAGTCTTACCCTTAATTGTTACCATAAATTATTAAACTCTCAGCAGTTTTGCATTTCACAGGCCACTTCAAAGCACAAGTTGTGAATTATAAAGCCCTATATGACTTGGCCCATATCTCCCCAACAGAATGCCTGGTGAAGATGTAAAAGAGGTTTTTTTTTGGATGGCCAATTCCTGACTCTGGAACTTCCCTACATGAGAGACAGTGTGGCCTCTTCTGTTCTTCCACCAGCAGAAAAAGACCTTTTGTTTCAAGGGATCATTCAGAAATTGAACTGTAAAACTTTTTTAAAAATCCAACAGTATTAATGTAGGAAGCTATAGATTTTTTCCAAATGCAAATCCAGCTACTTGTATATTGCCCCGCTAGTGGTAAAGCACTCTTTGGGTGGCTTAAAAGGTAATTATGCAATTTACAATGTGCCCCAAACAAGCTCCATACTGTATTCATTGTATCAATTCCAGAAGGGTGGAAGGCTGAGTCCACCTTGATCCTGTCAGGATCAAAATCATCTCTTGAGCAGAGTTTTGACTGTTGTACTGAAGCTTTTGCACTATAGAGCCCTATAGAGTGTTTCCTTGTGTGTGCTTTTAAACTATTTTTAAATTATTCAAAAACGTAGTTGCTTTGCAATATTGTTATGAGGTTTCTTCATTGTTATAACTTATTCTGCGTTTAGTTACATTTTTAATGACTCATGAGACACCTGGGATATCTACATTGAGGGAAAGATGGGTTAGTTATAAAGAGTCTTCCCTTAAGGCAAAACTCAAAAGTGACTTAGTTTCATATTTGTCTTGTAGCATCTCAGCAATTCCCATGAGAAAATATAACTTGGTGTTGGCCATTCAAAAAGCTCTCGCCTGCATCCTTGCCAAGCAATCCAGTAGCATGCCATGAACAAGAGATGAGAAGCTCATATGGGGAGATAAGGAGTTTCAGATAGCCTGGGCCAACATATTGCCCATATAGAACCATCATACACAATGGCAAATTCTTAGGGTTTTTATTTTTGGTGTCCCAAAAGGTTAATCTTAAGCCTATGACAGTGATGTTCTTAAACTTGGATTCCCAGAAGCCCTGCTCAGCGGATGTATTGACTTGGGCTTCTAGAAATTCAAGTCCAAGAACATCTGGAGTGCCAATTTTCACCATCACTAGGACAAAAGTTTGAACTTGTAACTTTTCAGTTCAGATGTTGGAATTGGAATGGGGAGGATGCACAAAAGGTGAGAACAAAACTCATGTACATGTACAGCTTTGATAAATTATTGTTATGTATGATGAACAGACATAGAAGAGGTCCTCTTGACGGCCATGCATTATTCTCATGTATCGATGTGACACATATAAATGCTTCATTCCTAACCATTGTGAAGAATCATTCTTGGGAAGGCAGAGTGCCGGGGGCCACAGGAGGGCATAAGGATACCCCAGCTTTGACAGGAATTTCTTCCCCTTTAAACAGATCATAAAAAAGTGTTGTCTCCATTTTCCTGTCTGTGAAAAGGACAGCAAAACAAGAGAGACAATTTGGGTCTAGCTGTTCATCAACATTTCTAGGTAGGTCACTGAGACTAGGAAAGCATGGCCTGCATAAAGAGAGCCTTAAACAATTGGTAGAAGTGAGAGAAGGCCACAGGACTCCATGGCTCACAGCTGAGTCTCTTAGCTACTGTGTTAACATCAGTACGGATCGGCATGGAGGAAAATACGTAACCGAAAGTGCCCTAGAGAGACAAGCAGATGGTGAGAGGATAAAAAAAATAAGTGAAAGAAAAGAGCAGAGCCTTTCACTACACTCAAAACCCTATTTCATGTTAAGTCTTCCCTAGGGTCTATAAACATTACTATTCTCCTGTTAGACATTGATCATCTTCTGAACTGTGATTAAACAAGAAACCAGACTTATTGGATAAGACTATCTTCAAGCAACATGGGCTGATTCTCTTCTTGGACAAGAATTCTTTAACTCTGTAGATCAGCTCCATTCCAGGATTGAAAACATCTAGCTTCCTGGCTTGGTGCCAGTGTTTAAAGGTATGTCTGCTCTTAAACCAGCTAGTTTGGAGATGGAACAAGATAAGCAAAGGAGCAGAGGGCATCAGAGAGCTGAGAAAATCATTCCTTCCCAAAGACAATCAATGTGAGATGTAGCAGAAACAGAGCTTGCAGAAGCTATTAATTTATTTCTTTTTCATTTCAAACTCTGGACAGAACCAAGTAGGGGAAGACAGGAAGACTCTTCCTGTTGATACTTTCTAGACCAGGAGTCCTCAACCTTTTAAGCTGGGGGCTGGGTCACGCTCCCTCAGACAGCTTCAGGGGCCGGATGGCCATTTTCCCTTCCTCCACCACATGGCATGTCCTGGTGTTGGGGAGGCAGGGGGGCCACATGAAATGGTGCTGTGTGCCACGTTCGGGACACAGGCCACAGGTTGAGAATCCTTGTTCTAGACATTGAAAGATGACTCCCTAAAGGATAGGAAGTAATGATCTGGAGATCTCTTTTTATTATACTTATGCACAATTTAAGGGTGAGACTGACACTCCATGAGACAATCTTGCAATCAAAGACTCAAGATGGTCCAAGTGTGCTCAGCTAAATTTAGGATCTCTATAAAGTGATATGTTCCACTTTTACACATACCTAGGAAACTATTTCCTGTTCTACATCTTTCAGTGGAAATGTGTTCCTTTCCTGATACTGCTACTGTACTGAAGGGACTGTGAAGCTGTCCTGTACTGAATGAGACTATTCATTCATCTAGATCAATTTGGTCTACCCTGACTGGCTTCAGGTCTCCATGTTTTGGATGAGGATTCTTTCTGGTTTTACATAGAAACATCTGGGGTTCAACTGGGACTCAGCTGATCTCTGAAGGTTCAGCACCCCAGCAAGGGCTCCCATGGCAGAAGAATTGAGAGTGTTTGGAATTACTAGGCTGAAATCTTGTTCCATTAATTATGTCGCACAATACTGGTGACATTAGTCATAGTGATTTTTCAAAAACAAAATATTTCTTCTGCCTCCCTGAAGGTCTCACCATGGAGAAGCCACTGGAGTTGAGGTCCAGGGAATGAGAAATGATTTCATCATCCTTATGATGTATAGTGAACAAACTGGATTGCAATCACTGCTTGATGATGATGATTAGTATTAGTATTAGTATTAGTATTAGTATTAGTATTAGTATTAGTATTTCAAATTTATATTGCCACCCACTCGCCGTGGCTACTCAGGGTGGCTGACAAACAATACATTACATTACAATACAATACAATATGTTGATGTGGGCACAGGTGGAGGGGCGGCAAAATCCTCAACCTGCCCTGGCTTCTTCCTCCCCTGGCAGTTGGTGTAGGCGCAGGGGGAGGGGCGGCAAACATAGTAAATACAATAATTAGAGACCATACACTGTTTAAACCAGTGTTTGCAGTGTGTGTGTGTGTGTGTGTGTAGAGTTCCTTCAAATCATTAGGATCACATTCAATACTTCATGGGACTGGTAAGAAATCCCTTAAGCCTCACAAGATTCTTAGCTGTATTAAATTAATGAGGCATCTTAAAAATTCATTCTTCACCAGCTGTCCTATCCAGTCCCTGAAATGGACATCTAAACTTTGATGTATGGGAAGGAATGCAACATTGTATTGTAAGGCAAACATACAAAGAAAGATAGATAGAAACAGAAATAGACACAAACACTCCTACTGATCTGTGCTGCAATTCTTCTTACATGTTTTTGGACCACAACTGCTGCCAACCATCTCTCTTGGCCACTTAAGTTTATTTTAAATGTGATCTTGTTACAATCACTTTGAACTACTACCCGTGTAATATATTTCTCTCAGGCCACATCCAAGGAGGCACAGTGAATGTCAATGAAGAACTGAGCTTTCTCATTAGTGGCCTTGTCTTTATGGAATTCTCTTCCTTTAGAAGTTCACCTCCCTCTAAAACTTCCCTGAACTAATGAAACTAGAGCTTTATGAGAAAGCATTCTGAAATATTACTCAGCTGCATTAGTTTTCTTTCATCCCATACGCTTAGGATTTATTCCAATGGCTGACACTTAGTTTAACCATTCTTATTTGATTATCTATAGTTTTGTATTCTATAATTTTAATATTTTTGTTGGTTTTGGGAGTTTTAAACTGGTAGTAAACTGTCTAGGGTAAAGTTTTTTTTTTCATGAAATGGATGGTATAAATATTTAATGAATCAATGAATCAATGAATAAATCAACTTTTAAACATACAATCCTATACTCCAGATCAGCAATTTTGTGGGACATGCCTGTTCTATCAAGAGAGGAGTTACATCGATGCCATTATCTTTATATATAAATATATATATATGAATTGACAATCCTCTCATAATACATAATAAACCATGCAATTTCTTAGCAAAAATGATGATGATACTTGATTAATATGTTCTCACTTTATAATCACCCATACATCCATTAATTTCATATCCTTATATTCTTAAACATTATTCTCTAACCCATACATTATAATTATATAATGCCATGATCTTGACACCAGGAAAAGACCCCCTATACAAAACTATTAGCACATTGCAACAAATCTGCAAACAGAGTAATTTCTGATATCTTGAGGAAGTAGACTTGATCTGCATACACTCACATTAAAATACAACAATTAGACTGCCCATTTGTCTTTTTAAAATATTATTTTGTTTTTACTTTTGTTTTGTTCCTTGTCTGATATGCCTACATAGACCAACACAGCTATCCATTCAAAAACTACAAAAGTGGCATTTGGGGACACTATTTTCATGGGAGTTGATGAAAATGTGCCATGATTTTATCTGATGGCCAACATCGAAACCAGATTGATTACATACTCTGCAGTCAAATATGGAGAACTTCCATACAGTCAGCAAAAACAAGACCAGGAGCAGATTGTGGCGCAGATCACAACCTACTGATCGCAAAATTCAGGCTTAGACTAAAGAAAATAGAAAAAACAATTAGGCCAGACAGATATGACCTAGACAACATTCCTTGGGAATACACAGCGGAGGTGTGGAACAGATTTAATGGCTTGGACCAGATAGACAGAGTGCCAGAAGAATTATGGACAGAGATGCGGGAAATCATGCAGGAGGCAGCAAGGAAAACCATACCAAAAGAAAAGAAGCGTAAGAAAGCGAAGTGGTTGTCTGAGGAGGCTCTTAAAATAGCAGAGGAATGCAAAATGCCAAGGAGAAAGGAAAAAATACAGTCACTTGAATACAGAATTTCAAAGAAAAGCAAGGAGAGATAAGGAAACCTACCTGAACGAACAGTGCAAAGAAATAGAGGAAAACAATATCAGGGGTAGGACTAGAGATCTTTTCAAAAAGATTGGGGAACTCAAGGGAACATTTAAAGCAAAAATGACCATGATAAAGGACAAATATGGCAAGGAGTTAGCAGATGCAGAAGAGATTAAGAAAAGATGGAAAGAGTACACAGAGGAACTCTACAAAAAGGACCTCAACACCCCTGATAATCACAATGATGAGAACATTGAACATGAGCCAGACATTCTAGAGAGTGAAGTCAGGAAGGCCCTAAAAAACACTGCAAACAACAAAGCCAGTGGAGTTGAAGAGAGGATTCACTTGAGAAAGCCTTGATGCTTGGAAAGGTCGAGGGCAAAAGAAGAAGGGGACGGCCCAAGATGAGATGGCTAGATGGTATTGTAGAGACAATGGGCACAGAGCTGAGCGAGTTGAGGGGGATGGTGGAGGACAGGAGTGCCTGGCGGACAGTGGTCCATGGGGTCGCAGAGGGTCGGAATCGACTGTGTGACTGAGCAACAACAATGTGATGAAAGCTCCCACATTGATTCAATGCTTCACAATTCCCATTGAAGCTGGGAAGTTTCCCCATCCTTCATAGGTTCCAGCACACGAATCTCAAGTACAGTATTACTTAGACCACATCTTGCACAATATTTAAATATCAGAACATGTAGCATTTTAATGACAACAGCTGGATCTGCCTTCCATTAAGGACTTCAGATAAAGCTTTATATACCTTTTCCTCTACATGCCTATTGCAAGTTCAATATTCTTCTAACCTCTATGTCATCACAACCAGCTCATTACCAACCAGCTGATTAATTTTCTCCCTTAAACCATGTGTTCTCCTAGCATCTCCAACCCTGCTGCTCCATAACGTAAGTCTCATTTTACTCTTGAAAGGAACTTGCTGGGTCAAAGCAGAGATAAAAAGAACCCTCTTGCTGTGTGACATCACAGTGAAACTTTTCCACCTTGTTTTATAGCCAGAGCTGTGTAGATTGCTTTCAGATGTTACCCTTGTAAATAACAACAAAGCAAGTTACTGAGCTGTCAAGGTTGTAACTCAGGCTAAAGGTGCTATGCTCATTTATGTTATATGATCCCAGTGCAACATTCTTAATTGAATTGCAGCCATTCCATTAATCAGCTGCTCAGCTATATTTTCAGGATTAGGATGCTGAAAAGGTTGTTTCTGTCCAGGCACCACCTCTGTGTAAACTGCACTGCCATTAGCACATCAGTACAAAGAAGCAGACTATTAGAAAATAACCAGGAAACTTCTAAATGTGGAAAATTAACTAACACAGGCTTCTGCCATCAGCAATCACTGGGCCGCAATTTGGTGGCCCTTTAGAAGAGACAAGATGGGCTTGTTTTAAAGGGTTTCCACAATGTACCACTCAGAAAACCACAAAGAGCGTTTCAAAACAAGTAGTTTGTTTTCATTGGCTTGGTTTAAAGAAGGTTAAAACCATATTCAGATATTGTGTAGGGGTTTGGGGGTAGAGAAAAAGAAGCTGAAAGTCATAAAAATAGCCTGCAAGTGGGTGGACATATGTAGTGTGCTTAGGCCACTTCATTCTGCCTATTACCCTTCTTCTTTTGGAAGTGGCCACTGAGCACTGAGTAAAGTTTGGAGATACATGGAGCAATATAAAGCTGCAATTGAAAATAGGTTTGAGCTACTCCTTGATGCTTGGTGGTAAGTTTTCTACTTCTGAAAGCCTTGGTATTCCTGAGAGGAAAGTGTCATCCCTTTTCTTTCATGCACAAGTTCCATTTTGTCTTGAGAGGAGTCAAAATTTTACTTCAGCAAAAGCAAAGCAATCACACTTAGATACTGTCCTATAGCGCTTAGTGAACTCTCTAGGCAGTTCACAAGTTAATTAGCATTTTGCCCCCAACCTGCTGGGTACTCAATTTACCAACCTCAGAAGGATGGAAGGCTGAATCAAACTTGAGCCCTGGTCCGGATTGAACTCAAAACCTTTTTGGTTGCAGGACAGCAGTTTAACCACTGCACCAACATTCTATTTTTTCAGATTTCTGTACATTTGGTATGGAAATAATATACTTTTTTTAAAAAAAATACAAATATGTGAGCAAAAATCAAAGTAGTGTAACTATTTCATAGAATCGTAGAATAATGTAGGGAGCTTAAGGCCATTAAGTTCAACCCTCTGGACAATGCAAGAATCCAAAACAAAGTAGATAATTATCAAATTTTCGTTTAAATGCCTCCAGTGTTGGAGTACTTACCAGCACCCAAGGTAATTGGTTCCCTTGTCGTACTGTTCTAACAGTTACAACATATTTCCTGACATCCATCTGACATGTAAGACTGAGCTACAATAGCAATTTTCAAATACTTGAAAGGTTGTCATTCAAAGCAGAGGCAGGATTTGTTCTTAATCATCCGAGAGTGCAGGACATATAATAAAAGGCTCAAGCTACAATAATCCAAAATTCAGTTGAATATTAGGAAAAAACATTCTAACTTTTAGAGCAGTAAGACAATTTGAGGTACTTAAGAGAATATTAGGCAGCCATCTCTTAGAAGTATTTTGACTTGAATTCCTGGGTTGAGAAGAATGTTGTACTCAATGGCCTTATATGACTCATCCAACTTCATTGTTTCGTGATTATATGATCTACAGTAAAACTACTTATGTTAAAAGTATGTTCCGTAGGCTTTTGTGTAAATTGATTTTTTTTACTTAACTCAAAGCACACCCATAGGAAAATTAATTTTTCTGTAACTTGAAGCAAACCCATAGGAAAAATGATTTTTTTACGTAACTCAAAGCAAACCCATAGGAAAATGATATTTATGTAAATGGAAGCAACCCCATAGGAAAAATGAATTTTTACATAACTTGAAGCGAGCCCATAGGAAATTGCATTATGTTAATGGGGACATGGTTTTAGTGCAAAAATCATTATGTAAGTCAAATTTTATGTACCTCAAGGCATGTGTAAGACAGGGTTTTACTGTATCTGCTAGGCAGGCAGAATTCTGTCTTTTCCATGGGGACAATAAGTGTTTGACAAATGGGAGAAGATATAATTTGGGTTTATTTTGGAAGAATTCCCCAAAGTTCACAATGTACATGAGCTGAAATGGTGTGGTTGCTATTTGTTCATAGCAGTTCTCACGGGAAAGGTTCAAAGCCTTTCCTCTCTTGTCCCTCTCCAAATTAATACTACTCTTCCTGTGGCAACTTGGTGCTCTTCCAAATGGAGGACTTCTGCCACCTTGACATATCTGGTTCCCCACTGATGTTATCTGTATTCTTCCTAGAATCCATAAGACATTTCCCTGATCTTCCATCATGCAGCTCCTTTCTCCATGACTTTCACTCTTTATCATTCATTCTGAGAAGATGGTTTGTTTTTAGTAACACATTGTATTGGTAGAGATATTTAACGGTTCCCATTTTTTGCAGCTCAGGTCTGCAGCTTGAACAACCAAAGTTGGTAGATTATTAGCATCCAATGAGCTTCAAAAAGGGACTGGTGGTGCAGAAGTGGAAACCTCTATTCAGACTTTTATATCACATTATGTATACTGTGTAAACAGGAAGGGAAAAAAACTCCTAGGTAAAGCAACAATTGAACTGAATTGTGGCTCCCTGCTCTAAGTTCATCATATGTGGAAGTTCTGAGGATGTGGAGTTTATTTTTAGGTTTTAACACAAATACCAAAAAAGCTCAGGAATTCATTTCTGGAGTTGTCTTTGAAAGACAACAAGAACTTAGTTTGGAGGCTCTTCCTAAACTAAAAAAACAAAACAAAAAAACTTATTTATAGTCAGTTCACACCCAAGCTAGCAAGTTTAATTAAAAAACATGCCTCTACTTAATTAAACAACTTATTGAAATATTTATTTCTATGACAATGCAACAAATCTTAACACCAGCACCATCCAATGAGGATTTACATTTGGCCAACGGCAAAGCCAAGAAGGTGGCTTCATTTTTTGCAGTTTAAATTTTGATCTGGACCCAAGAGGGGGGGGGGGAATCTAATCTAGACATTGAGAAGAAAGTGAAAAAGTTTTTTTTTTAAAGTTTGCATTTTCCCAAAAGAAAGAAAAAGAAATCCTATGGATCCCTAGCCCCATTTCTAGAGGGTGGCAAATGAGCTCTAAAAATAAGTAAGTACTACAATGCAACTTGTTGGTTGGCCCAGAGACACAACTGCCACCAAAGGCATAGATTAGAAGCCATTCATAACTACATTCGATAGAATCCATTCACTACCTCAAGATCTGAGAAAAAGGAAGCACTAAAACAATAGCTTTAGTCTGGGAGAACAATGTATGTTTTCAAGAGAGTGCTTTTTACACTCCTTCATGGTTTCCCTTGGTTTCTGGGACACCGTGACGCTTTCCCTTATCGGTAGCTGTAACTTTTCACATCACGCCCAGCTCTCCTTCGTCCGAGGACCACTACCTTCTTCTCAATACCTCCACAGTGTTGGAGCAAAGTCACACTAAGACTCTTTCTCTCCTTTCGCCCCCACCTTCTATTTTCTTATATTTGTGTAGCTGTTAGACATTTTGCAAAGGAGGGGAGTACCAGCCAGGCTTTCACAACAAAAGAGCTACTGTCACTCCGCCAGTCCCAGACATGGTGGAAACCAGCCCACAGGAAAAGGCCTGGCTCCAACGTTAGGCCCCGGCCGAGCACAGTCATCGCATTCACTCAAATTGGCAACAGGGCTCAGTGTTCCTGGCTTTGAGCTGTGAACAAGGGTCGGGATTGAATAACCAATTATACAACCGCTGACTGAGTTTATCCAAGGTTTGCAAACTGCTATAATAGCCCAGTATTCAACTGGCTGTTTTATCCTTTTCCAGATATAGTGTCATATCTCCCCTTGTGCTCCATTTACATGTCATTTTATTACATACTTCCATTAAAAAAGGTTAATACAATGTCACAGTCAGTGCCTAAATGATGCTATTCAACAACCATAGTCTTGGCTGGTGCAATTGTTACAAGTAGTTCCCTCTCTCTCTTGTGCAGTCACTCACATACTCTCTCTCTCTCTCTCTCTCACACACACACACACACACACACACACACACACACACACACACACACACACACACACACACACACACACACACACACACACACACACACACACACACACACACACAGAGTGGAAGAAACATATGTACATTTCTACACAACATTTCTGTTGCCAGCAACAATGTGAGAGACTTTAGGAACTGTTTCAGGTATAAAACAAAGTTTGGAGAGTTAAATGAAATTACCAACTCGGATTCATGTCTGTACGTAAAATTATACAGACAGACAAATCTGGAACACCATTTTACTCTCACATTCTGAATATAGTGCTAAATTATAAAGACAGGTAGGTTTCAGCTTTGTCAAACCCAGCAAAAATAAGAGTGAGTGATATTAAGCATTCCAGCCCTCAAGGAAGGCTTAAAAAACTCTCAGATTAGCATAGTAATAGGCCCATAAAAGAGAGGCTTGCTTATTATATGTTACGAATAATCAAGCAACAGTGCGATGTCCTGGGTTGCATTGAGGAGTATTGTAGTTTCTTGAGAAAAAACTTGTATAGAAAAATAAAAGGTAGAAACTACAGTACTCCTAATTTTTGCAGTGCCACAGAATTTAGACTAGTGGTTCCCAACGTGGGGCCCATGCCCTACAGGGAGAATTCAATTCTCAGAAGCCTAAGTCAGTACATTGGCTGACCAGTGCTTTGGGGAATTGATTTAGGCTTCTGGGAATTGAAATCCCAAAACCAAAGGTTGGGAAACACTGGATTAGACCCTTTAGTTCCTTTGCAACTCAGAAATAGAGAGTTCTTTTCTCATGTGTCCTCTAGCTGTAAGCTATATTAAGCATTTGAGAATTATTTGAGGGGAGCTAACCCTTCCCCGCAAATTCTATTTGAAGCAATTCCTGAATTTTTTTGGGTGCTATAGTTCAAAACATATGAAAATCCCTCAGTCTCTAATGATTCAGATTTGGTGTTGAAAGTGTGAAGTGTAAAGAAAGTTAGGATGGACACAGTGTGATTAGCTGTAACACTTATATAAAGCTATAGAAACAACAAATAAAGGGGTTTGCCCATTTGGAGAGAATGCCTTGCAATTCCATACCATACAAGGCATATGTGGAAAGAGGAGAAGGACAAAGACCACGAGGCAGACCCAGAGGAAGGTGGAGATAAAACATCAAATAAATATTACAAGAACACCAAATAATGTTGATGGAGAACACTAGAAGCACCAGAGCAAGAATCTTGTATCTCCCTTGATACCCAAAGAGGTAAAAGAGAAAGTAAAGAAGAAGAGAAGAAGATAGGTAGAGACAGAGACAGAGATAGAGATAGAGATGCAGTAGATGACAGAGATGCATTGGCACAATCTGGCCACTGCTTTGGTGGTGGTATTTATGGGTGGGAAGGATAGTTCAAATTAGGGCCACATGGGATACTTGTTGAGTATCAGAGGAGGCCACAGTAGTATTCTTGCTCTCCCACTAGGCCTGCGGAATATTTTATTCCAATAATAGTATTATGGGTTCTGTTATCAGGCTGAGTGGGGATACAGAAAGATGGAGAGGTGTGGTCAGAATCTGGAAGTTTCTATCTCAGTATCTAAAGTATTTAGTTGACCTTGTGTGTTACATACCATGACACTGGAGGGAAAGGGATCACTTGATGCTCCACTTTTGCCTTGGCTTTTCTCTTCTGATAAGTAGGTGGTCTGGCCTGTACAACTAGAAGAGTTCTACTCAGTAGTTTCAGATAAAATGCCTTGTTATGCAGAAGAAATACCCAAGAAGACCTTCGCTGACATTTTTACAATGTATTTTTCAAATTGAGAAAGCAACTGGAAGAAAGTCACACAGGACATTTTCAGATCTGCCATTTTTTTGTCCTTTTTCATTCACAAGAAGTCCATCTCACAACTAGAACTCTGTGAGACACCTCAAGGAGCATGCTTTAGAATGGTTCTATGTACATCTTTTAACAGATTGGAGACTCTATGGACTCTATTCTACTTAACTGGCATGGGAAATGCTTATACAATAGCTACGCAAAGCTCTGCATTCCAAAATTACTACTCATCCACTCTTAGATAATTAAGCTCTCTCATTCATTCTGCACAAACACAACATGCACCAATAAAACTGCATGACTTTCTTCTTACATTGAGGGAGGGTATTAATGGAGTATCTTAACTATGTGAGGAAACTGGCGTTTCAGTCACAATTTAGGCATCAGGGGAGTGCCATTTAGCTTCTGTCAGGCCCCCAGCTAGACTACAAAGGCAAAAAGGCAGAAAAAATAATGAGAGAGACAAGTAGAAAGAACATGAGAAATATTTGGGATTCTCGCTTGGACATGCAAAGACAGCCACACTGCCGTGAAAGAATAAATGGCTTACTTCTGCATGCTGTGAATCACATGTTGAGTATGTGTGTGTTGATTCTGTAGAATAGTGTCAATATGTGATCAAACCATGTGGAGAAAACATAGCACGAATAAAGATAGTGGTGCAAAGAAACCACAGCCTGGGAATTACTTTTGAGGGTTTATTAAGGTTACATTTCAAAAGCAACATAACAAATAAAATTAAAGTTGCCCTTTTGGGGATGTAATGTTTTCTAGTTTCTGCCAAAAGTTACTCTTAAGGGGCATTTTAGAGACATTTTGACAGGAATTTTCCAAATGGTATTATTGTTTTTAAAGTACTAAGGCAGGGGTGGCCAAACTTTTCACACCACTGGCCAGTCATGTTGTTGAGTGGGCTGGTCACATGGTTTCTCCCACCGTAAAATCTGTCCGTGGCTGTCGTAAATGCATTTACAACAGCCACGGGTGCATTTACAGAAGTGTTTGTGCATGCACGGGTGCATTTTACTTCCACTTCCAGTAGCAGTGAGGGCAGCATGGGTTGGATGATTTGACATTGCAGGCCTGGTCTGGCCCATGGGCCATACTTTGGCCACCCCTGTACTAAAGGATACAAACAATTTTACGACTAAATAGGTGACATCCCCTTTGATGCCCCCATGGAAATTACTGCCATTGTTTCCAACCTCAGACCTTACCTCACATTTTATACTTTATTTCTGGTGATCAACCCACACCATTATATAGAGCCAAGGGGTGGCGGTGGAATACAAGGTGCTCTTAGATCATCTTTGGCCTGCTGTAGCAAAAGCACAGTTGATCCTAAAATACAAGACAAAAAAAGCCCAGCCTTTCAGGCAACTGACTTTTGCTGAAACAGTAAGAAGGGAGAAGATCCAGCCTAAGCTGTTTGCTATTCTTTTGTCTCATTATGGAATAGGTCTTGTGTCCCCATTCGGAGGAAGTGGGGTACCAGAACTGTTCTGAAAAGAGCCTTTAGGAAAGCAAACATTTCAAGATTTTGAACAACTAAATGGTTTAGCACTAAACGAGTGATTTTTTTTTTGACTGAGCACACTGTCTTATTCTATAGCACAATCTCCCTGATCTACTCAGCCATAGAGAAAACCAGGTCTGGATGTTCTCTGACCACTTGGAATGGATTTTTACCCTACTGCTTTAGGATTAAATGGATTGTGAGATTACAGAAAGAGGTGTCTGAGGGAAACAAATCCTTTAAAAGCACCATACATAATCATGCCTTGGGCAGTGATACGGCATTGTTTTCCTCTTGACAAACTATTAAGAGAATATGTATTGTGAAAGAGAAAATCGTGTGTGTGTGTGTGTGTGTGTGTGTGTGTGTGTGTGTGTGTGTGTGTGTGTGTGTGTGTGTGTGTGTGTGTGCGCGTGTGCGCGCGCGCCAGGGGGGGGGTTTGCAGGGAGAGGGGTAAACTTTCTTTTCTTCCTAACTCAGCGGTGACAGATCCAGAACACAGAAATAAACAGAATATAAGGAAACCTTCTGTGAAGCATATAGTTAAAAAAAACCATCCTCAAGATATAAAATTTAAAAAACTGACAGGAAATTAATGGATGCTAAATATATGATGCGTGTCCTACATATTTCTGACCTCCATTATTTGTTATATCTTCGAAGTAACATGGTATAAATAATGGTTACTTGAAATCAATCCATTGTCTAATAGCATAGCTAACAAAAATTACATTTCAATTGGCACAAGCATCCTGAAATTCTGAGGCCGCCCCCTTCCAACTACAGAGGCAACACACACAAAAAATAACAGGAATAGATACAGTTGCAAGGATGGTTAAAAGGATAATTTCATTTAGCTCACAGTCTCACTGTTAATTGTTTATTTTAATTTTATAATTATAAGGTCTGTGTGTCATCACCATGTAGATGTCTTATGCACATCAAGACAGCTGCCTATACCATTTAGAAGTAAAAAGCAATTTTTGTAGGGACTGTGGTGGCTCAAGTGGTTAAGATGTTGAACTTTATGACTGGAAGGTTGGCAGGTCAGTAGTTCGAGTCCCAAGTACTGCATGACAGAATGAGCTCCCATCTCTGTCTCAGCTCCTGCCAATCTAGCAGTTCAAAAACAAGAAATTACAAGTAGATAAATAGAGACCACTTCGGTGAGAAAGTAAACAACATTCTGAGCACTCCAGTGTTGAGGTATGCCTGCCACATGTCCACAGAAATGTCTGCAGATGCAGAGAGCACTGGCTCTTTGGCTGTAAACAGAGATGAGCACTGTCCCCTAGAGTCAGATACGACTGGCTTTTGAGCGAGGGTGACCTTTACCTTTACCTAAAAATAGCTATTATGAATAATAGCAAAATTCTGATAATTAAAACAGCAACTATATTGGAAAAGTAACTAATGTTCCAAGGGGATTTAGAACGTATCTGTATTTCAAACCTAATTTTCCAAGCACTAACATTTGCTTGATCTTCTTTATGCAGAGAAAGTAATGGTATCCTGATCTGAAAGAATGAACCATAATCTCTTCCCCCTTCTCTGTTCCGTCTTCTCCTTTTAGCAGTGGAAGGATCACATGGAGCAATCAATTGGTTTTTATGGGCCTTAAGCAATGTGCTCCTGAATCCATGTGCATAGCCCTAGGAGGGTGAGCAATTGGTGAGATCTGGTCTACCTCCTCAGATTTTTTTGTTGTTCAGTTGCACAGTCAATTCCGACCCTTTACGACCCCATGGACCACCATCCGCCAGGCACCTCAGATTAGGGCTGTGCATTGATTTCAGACACATCCCAACCTCCGAACTGATTTGGCCTTCTCTGGGTCAATTTATCAAAGCAGAATAACCAGATTCACTTGTGGTGTGAAGTGAAGTGGATTTATAAACCATTTTGTGTCTGGAGTAGAAATTCACTTCAAGGGAACATAAATTGCTTCTGGGGGCAAAAACAGCAATCTCATAGGGTGCCCAATACGAATATTCCTGATGCATTTTACCTAATGGGAGTGTATCTGCCTAAACTTTGGCAGGTTCACTTACATCATTAGGGTCTATCATGCCTCCAAGCATCACGGACATCAGTAAGGGGGGGAAAAAGACAAGACAAAACAAAAGAGTAACAGCTGTTTTGGTTTTCCAATGCAATGGGACAGTTACAATCGTACTGGATAAAAGACAATTTGCTCTGGACCAGTAACATCGCATGGATTTCAGCCACCTGGGTCTTAAGCCAAATTTGCCGCCCACTGGTGGATCTGGCACCCACTCCCGCTAGGGCGTCTGGGAATTGTAGTCCAAGAAAACCCATAGCTCAAAAAGCGCCTCCCAAGGCAGGGGAACCCCCTGGGGACCCCTAAGCGATGCCACTGCTCCGGACCAAATTGGGATACTTTCCAGAGCCCTTCGTTGGCTTATACATTGGATCAGGGGAATCTGTGCATAGTTTTATTTCATATTCTGTTATTGTAATGTACAGTGAGCCAAGAGCCTGAGACAAGGGAGGCCAGCTGCGTCCATTCACAATTATTACAGAACTTTCTACACCTGGTTTATCTGAGGAAGCCAGGATTTAAGGGATTATTGCTTCTCTGGCATATTTAATTCTTTAGGCTGTGGTACAGATAAAGGGAAGCCTTTCTCAGATGGATGGCTCTCATTCCAATTAGCACCCCAAATCTAATAAGCAGATAAAACACAGGTCTATTCTGAAGGGCTGTTGTAATACATTTAAGAAGGTCCAGAACTGAATTTTAACCATTCTATTTCTAATATCCACCAAAATATCCAGAATCAAAAAGCCACAACAATCACAACTTTCACGCTTATTCCTTGATCTGTTTGTTTTTTTCACAGCAGAGAAACACAAATTCTTTTTCTTGATTTCCCCCCCTTCCCTTTGCTTCTCTCATGATACTTTTAGCCCATGCTGAGGAAATGGTTTTAATCTTCCCTGATTCAAGGTGTTAAATGATTGGCAATCCTGGAGTTACAAACACAATGTTCATAGTCCATTGCCTTTAGTTCACAGCTGTAATGATTTACTATTCTTCTTGCTTTATTTCTTCATTTCCATCACTGTTGGCAGCCATATTTCTTTCACCATTGCTTCCTCTGTACCTCAGCTAGATGGTATAAAACCTTTAAAGGATTTGGAAAACAATCACCCAGTGGAAGTCCTTACACTAAGACGAGCCAATCATCCTCAAAAGGGGAACCATCTTTACCTAAACAAACCATAATCAGTTCATCTCCTGTTTTTGTACCTTTTTTCCTGTTTTTTTTTGTTTGTTTTTTTGCTATTACCTCATGGGATTAACTTTTATCTCTAATCTCTGCCCTGGCCAACTGTCTGGGAGCCTAAAATCCTCCTGATTTTTAATCTGTGTGTAATAATACTGCTGTTACTAACAGCCAACTGTAAAACAACATGGAATGAGTGGCAATGCACATGGAGGAGACTGACCATCTGAAACAGAAATGCCAACTGCTTACCTGTGAGGAGAAAGGGGGAATTAGCAGTCATATTTTTCACTGTAGTGTATAATTAACTCTTGTAAACTAGCAGCAAATTCATAATCCTTATACAGCTAAGAGGCACCATCCAGGTGTTCAAAGAGGGGAGAACCTCAGAGTTTTTCACGAGAATCAGCCAAATCTATAACTTTTGTTTTCTTGGAATTTGTCATCCCTCTGACTGGATCTGTTCATCAGACCAACAGTTTGCAAATTAAAGCAACATTTGTCACAATAGCTGGCACACACAAAAAGTGATACACATTTTTGCCTGCACTTTTCCTAATACAGTATACATAGGAGGTAATAAATATCCACAATTCTTCTCATATAATAATAATGTGCCATAGAGTCAATTCGGACTTACGGCAGCTTTTCCAGGGTCTTCTAGGTGGAGAATACAAAGAAGTAGTTTACCAATCCCTTTGTCTGGGGAGTATTTTGTGTCTCTAAGGCTACAATGTTCTCCTAAGAGGCACAATGGGAACTGAACTCTCAAGCAAATCTAAACCACTGAGCTATCTCATAGTCAGTGAGAAAGGGTGTCTTAACATGGTGAAGATGAAGCTAAAGTACTTTGGATATCAAATGAGAAGAGAGGATTTGCTTGAGAAAGCCCTGATGCTGGGAAGGGTGGAGGGCAAAAGAAGAAGGGGGCGGCCAAAAATGAGATGGCTAGATGATATTGTAGACACAATGGGCAAAAAGCTGAGTGAGTTGAGGAGGATGGTGGTCCGTGGGGTCGTAAAGGGTAGGAATCGACTGTGCGACTGAACAACAACAAAAACATGGTGAGATGTGCTGCTGAAAAATGGTTAACTTCTGCAAGAATTTTCACCCTTGTACCAAATCAAAAAGAGGAGCAAAGCAAAATAAAAACACACTTTTGTTTTGTGCAAAAAACTGTGTACCTTGCACAGAACATAAGAATTTTGCACAATAAACAAAACTTTTGTGTAAACTCCCCCCCTTTCACAAAATTCAGACTTCTGAAATGTGAACAATACATACAAGCTCTCATATGTTTGCACAGCCAGTGATTATTTTTTTTAAAAAAAATTAATCATTCCTACTGTCAAAAACAGAATAAGCCAAATTTTATATTCCTAATCTACATACTTTGGTACTCACTCTGACTGCTGAACACAATCACAGGGGTATTTCCCTATTTTACTATGTTTTTCCAAAAAACTGCAGAATTTTTCACTTAAGTACATTTTGCTGCACCAGAGACATTTGCAAGTCTGAATCTGCTGAGTTTGTACAAAAATCCTGATCTGACAAATATCCTCCCCACCCCCATCCACCACAATAGATACTGACAAATGATTGGGTGTGACAGAAAACTGGGGGGGGGGGGGGAATGGGAACGTCCTATAAAAGATCTTGTTTGGCTAGTTGTCATGTTTGTCAAAAACACAACTCTATCCTATAACATTTTGGTGTGGATCTCTTCCACACAAACACTCTTGATTTCTTTGAAAGTAGACAGACAACATCAATATCAACTGCACTTTCCCCTTAAGGATAAGCACATCCCCTGTGAAGTGGAGTAGATATGTACACATTGTTTATCTATGGGGTAAAAAGTCATTACAGATACGGTATAATGAAACATCACTTGATAAGTAACTTCCAACCAGGTGAAGGTCACCCTTGCTTGAAAGTTAGTCATATCCATCTCTAGAGTTCAGTGCTCATCTCTGTTTTTAGCCAATAAGCCAGCACTGTCTTTGTCTACAGATGTTTCCAAGGACATGTGGCAACCATGACTAAACACCCGTGTGCACGGAATGCTGTTTACCTTTCCACTGAAGTGGTACCTATTTATCTACTTACAATTCCTTGCTTTTGAACTCCTAGGTTGGCAAGAGCTGGGACAGAGACAGGAGCTCACTCTATCATACAGGTCTTGACCTACTGACCTACCGACCTTCCAGTCATCAAGTTCAGCATCTTAACCACTAAGCCACTGCAGTCTCACCAGACAAATACAGTTAGATAGCTTGATGAAACTTTGATAACCCTTACAATTTTTCTCACCTGCTGCATTAGAACAAGATAAGCACTTCTTTTTGTTGAGATTTCTGTAATTTGTTTAGAATCTCTCTGCACAAAACTATTAAAAAAATTTTTTTGCCTTTGTTAAGAAGGGATGTGAAACGTGCAAAATGTCTCTCTCTCTCTTGCTAAAAATCCAAGGGGAAGGGGAAACATTTATTTATTTCCTTACAGTAAGATTTCTCTGTGAGAAGTTTTTATTTTTAAGAAGTCTTAAAAGAAATGCCACAAGATTTCTTGGATGTTTCATGGCCAGTATTTTCTCCCCAGAAGATCTATCATTCCTGTACAAAATGTCATTTTTCTTGCATACACTTTCCTCAAAAAGATTGAGTTTGCAAAATTTCATAAACATTTTTAAAAATGATTTCATTTTGACAGGGCATCTTGCTGGAACAAATCACAACAAGGACTCTTAACATGGCAAAAAGTGAAATACAACAGTACCTCAGATAATGTTTTGACTTGGTTCCACAAGTTATAACATCATTCAGTTTTTAACGTTGTGCGAGGCATTGATCGCACAATGTTAAAAAAAGCCCTGTAATAGGGGGCGATCTGGTTTGCTTGGGGAGAGAAAATGTGTTCTCTCCCCAAGCAAACCGGCAGTCCCAGTGTGGGATCGCCCTTTGCTTGTGAAGGGAACATGTGTTCGCTTCGCAAGCAAAGGGTGATTGGCACCCCAACCCGAGCACTGAACCAACGCTGGCATCAGTGCTGGGGTTGGGGATAATAATGAGCATGCGCCCCTGTTCTTTCCCCACCCCAAGCACTGACCCCATGCTGTCATCAGCAATGGGGATAGGGAAAAGAACAGGCTTAGCCATCTGGGGGGAAGTATTCTGAAGAGAGGCTTGGGACTCTTTCCCCAGCCTCTCTTCAGAATGCCGCCACCCCCCGCATGGATGGGTAAGCCCCTTAGCAAGCCAGGCGGGGGTCCCCGTACTCCATCACAGCCCTACCGAACAGTTGCTGGGGCTGTGGGGGCATTTGGGGGGAACTGCATAATCAATCGCTGGGGCTGTTGGGGGAGTTCGGGGACAAACTCCACTGGTGTGCGCATGTCTCCCCAAACTCCCCGGACTGCCTGCTTTAGGATCGGGGTGGCTGAAGGTGCCTTCAACCCCCACCCACTCCGATCCTAAAGCAGTCAGCACAGCCAGGCTCTCTGCTTTGGGATCAGGATGGGTGAGAGTGGAAGGCACCTCCAGCCACCCTGATCCTAAAGCAGGCAGCCCACCCAAGCTCTCTGTTTTGGGATCAGAATGGGTGGGAGTGGAAGACACCTCCAGCCACCCCAATCCCAAAGAAGTCAGCCCAGCAGGCAGGCATGCACCCGATCTCTCCCCAACCAAACTGATGGTCTAAGCCTCGGTAGATCTTTGCCCCAAAGCTTCGGGGAATTTGAGGCAAACAATTGCATCGCACAACGTTATCTTAACATTGTGCAATGTAAATGTTTGCCTCAAATTCCCCTACGTTATCCAATTTTAGCGTTATCCAAGGCAATCATTATCTGAGATATTACTGTATGTACTTCTTTGTGGAAGATTTTACTTTTTTTAAAAAAAGTACAGTACTTTCCACATCTCTACCACACACAAAATAAAGCTGGATGAATCAGCTGATGAAAACAACTGATCTGATGCTTCTAATTTTTTTTAAAGGGAGTAGGTAGTTCATTTACCTACATAAATTGTGTACAAATAATTCTTGCAGATGAAAGCACTTGAGAAGGCAGGAGACCAGGTCAAAAGAAAAACTTCAGTTTTGATGCTGTTTCATAAGTGATTCACAGTCCTATAATACATATGGGACAAGAACCTGCTGTGTCAGTTCTAACGAAATCAACAAGCCATAAGTCAGTCATGACCTCCAATTCATAGAAACAATATTTTAAAACATATGCTTCACCAAAAGGGCCCCGGAGAGTTTTAGATGGAGCTTGGAACAATAACTTTTTTTAGACTAGAATGTGATTCTACAAGTACGTAATTGTTTCAAGTTTATAATCCTAGCACTCTACTGCCTGTAGAAATGATGAACTTTACTGCATTACCAGGAATATAGAATAAAGAGGAAAAGGAAGTATTTCAGATCTTCCCTCCTATGGAATCTAACAATGGCAAACCATTTTATGCAACAAGTGCATATTCAGGGGAAAGGTTTTTATACCAATTACAGCATTATCCTCTTAACTAAAAGAAAAGGAGAGAGCAAAAATTCTCATAACAGTTCTTACGTGCCATCAACCTGGAGCTGAGTTATAGTGACCTAGTGGGACTTTCAAGGTGAGAGAGGTATCTAAGGTGTGGTTTTACACTGCCCAGAGTGGGATACCACCCAAATGGGCAGTATAGAAAAGTAATAAATAATAAATAAATAAATAAATAAATAAATAAAATTTTAGCGGTTCCATTCCTCTCTGTCCCTAATGCCTAAAGCTGAGCAGCAATTTGAACCCAGGTTTCCTGAGTCCTAGACCTCCACTCTCATAACACAGTTTCCTATAAAGCAAATACACACAGAGAGAGATCACATTTCATTCTGACACAAGAAGGAAGGGAAGTATGAGATCTTCAAACATACCCAAGAGTAGCAGTTGACATATACTTGATTCAATGGTCTTAAAACAATGGAAATCAATTAAAAATGGTATTACCTGAAAACAAAAAGATGCCACAAAACAATGATTCCATTTCTTGTTCTTTAACTCTCACTCCAAAAACTAGAACAATAACTAAGGGAATGTAGAGGTTTATGTGAAAAACAATTCTATTGTCAGCAAACAAATGGATCACCATCACAGTTTTTCATCGTGGCTGCCTGCTGATGTTGGAAGGTTATATTTGTGTATTGTGGTATCATAATGCTAGCTGTCATAAAGATTACTCATCAGCCCTGGATGTTTTGTCTACTGTATCCAGCCTTAACAGCTTGGAAGTCACTAGATGCAACAATAGGTTTATTTGAAAACAATCATTTCCATCTTTTACTAAGGGATACCTCTGCTACTTTCCCAGTGCAACTGTGTCTTTTTAGTTATTTTTGGATTTATGGGGATGTGATGTCATTAAAGACCAGAGGAGAAATTCTACATGATTCAAGTGATGGCTTACGGTGAGCCTTATGTTCCCACCCTTGTTCCAGACAAAGGGCAGCATCTGGTGGGAATCAGATCTTAACTATACCTATCTACTTTTGGGTACTTTACCTAATTCTTTTTCACAATTAGCTTCCTTGACCAGATCAATCCATCACACACACCTCTCTCTCTCTCTCCAGAACAGAGTAAGAAAATGCCATGTAACAGTGGACACAAGTAGATAGCTCAGTGGTCTAAGTATCTGGCTCCAGGTTGGGAGCTTGATTCTCCACTATGTATCCTTAACAGGGGCTGTACTCAGTGACACATAAGGTCCTTTCCATCACATCACCATCATCTTGGTCTTTGCTGTATAGGATGAACAGGCAAAGCTGCTTAACATCTAGACCACTGGTTTTTGTAAACAACTGATATCTTCTCTGACTAACCACAACAAACCCCAATATTGACTCCCCAAGTTCTTTTTATATGGATATGGGAGGGATCAGATCTCTTCCTAGATATGGGATTTTCTTTTGAATTTCTTCTGAATTCAGTGTTTTTGGAAAATAATAACAATGTCACATTTTTTCCATGTTGAATATGAAGCAACTTGTGAATGCTGGATCTTTTCTCAAGAGTTTGATTTTCCCAGGACTCAAACTAAAATAAAATTCTCAACCTGAGTTTGAATTGCTGCTCAGCTCTAGAAATTTGGGGCAGGAAGGAGTTGAACTGCTTCACAAGTACAGATTCACTGCTTTGTCATCTGTCATTGCCAAAGACTGTCTTGAAGATTTTCCAGACCTCATGGGCGTTTTCATCTCCATCAGCAGAGTGAGACACCAAGCACCTTTGTCCTCATGGTTTTTACAATTTGTGGGAAACATGATATTTTTACTTTCTGAAACCAGTTTTACAGATCAGGCACAAAAAGACAGCCAGCAACACATCTAAACTATCCATGAACAAACAAAGTCAGCCGTGTGATCCATACACAAAACAAATGTAGAAGGAGAAAGCAATACCTTTATTGGATCACTAAACTCAAAAAATATCATTGCGAGCATTCATGATTGAAGACCAATTCTTGAATCTATGTACCGGTACATGCTGTTTTACATTTAATGCAATTACACAAAAAAATGAAATTATGGAAACACAATACCAGGATTCCTTGTTTATAAGGAAAGTCATAAAGATCTAGTGCAGGGGGTGCCCAAACTTTTTGGGCTGCATGCTGGTCATGTGGTTCAGGAGGCTGGTCACTATGGCCTGGTGGCCGGATGCGGCCCCAATGCCAATTCATCCAGCCCACAAAGCCCTCATCACTCCCGGAAACAGAAGTAAAACACACCTGTATGGGCACATTTTACTTCTGCTTCTGGGAGTGACAAGGGCTTCATGGGCCAGATGAATTGGCTTTGGGGGCCGCATCCAGCCACCAGGCTGTAGTTTGGGCACCCCTGATCTAATGAATATAATGACTAAGATGGAGATGGGAACCTGGAGAAAACTTGTGTTCAAAACTCATGTTATCTACTATTGAAGGTAAACAAGCAACGGACCTTTCTATCTCTTCTTACTAGAGTATAGTGGCAAGAGCAACCAAGCACACAGGCATTTGATCTAATAATACTGATCTACTTTACAGAGTTGTTGTAAGGATTACTTGATAAGGCTGTGCTAGAAGTATGCCAAATCAACAAAAAAGATAAGAATGGGTGGGGGGAACTTGATATTTTGGACATGAAAACCTATGGCATTACTTTTCCATTGTCAATTCACACTTATCCATATGGTAGACAGACTGTTCTGTGTGGGTCTTCTAAATATCTGCTGTGACTGGTTAATTTTATATAACATATAGCACAATAGACGTACACCTGTATGTGTATATACACACTCAGGTATTTAGCTGTTTTGATTCAATACAAGGGAAACAATGCTCCTCATAAATATAAACAGGCAAATTTATCTCTGCTAAGCTCACACGGTTTATAACCTAGTAGTATTTTTGATCAGCAGCTGGTCTTTTGTCAAGGGTTCCTTAAATCTGTAAAAGGGCACATGTCACAGTCAGTGAAGGACGATTAGCACCTACAAAGCTTCATAAGAAGGGAATACAATGGAATAATCATCCATCCAGTGCTCTGAAGTATACTTAACGCTGATTCCATACTATGAAGATTTTTCATCCCCTGTTGAAAAATCACAGGTTAATTTAGCTACAGAGACTATCAACTTTCCAAAGGACCAAGAAAGAAAATCATATTTACAAATATGCCAGCTTCAATTTCAAGGTCTGAAAGAAGATTGCTGTGGGTGAAGGGGAGGGTGTAATAAAACACAAGATCGCTTTCTTTCCTTCCTGACTTTGAACACATCCAACAAATCAAATCTTTCAGATCCAAACCTCACCCCTAGATTTATATGAGAATGAAAATAAGGGAGATAAAACTACATAGACGTCCAGATAAAAATCATCTTATGCATCACCAGGAGCGATGTTAATAATTTGTAAAGTGCTTAGATGAGGCATTACCATATCTCTCTTTTATATTCAAACGGCATGGCATAGCTGAAAGGACACGTACACACAGATTCACACAGTGCCATCTGCAGTGGGAGGGTGTGTGTGATGGAAATCCTCCACCCATATAGATGTGAGAAAGCCCTAGTCAACTCAATGGGCCAGGCACTATGTTTTAGCCACTAGGAGCTTCGCCTGTGACTTAGTGGTTAAGGCGCTTAGCTGGAGACTGGAAGGTCAGGTTTTGATACCTGAGAGCTGCACTTGGGGTCATGAAAGGAGCATCATTCAGGCATCCCCTAAAAATCCTTTCAACCCAGAGTAATCTCTGACATGAAATTATTATAGCAGGACTTTTGGGCTAAAGGCTGGGGTGAAAAGAAGGAAGGTATTATTATTTTTGGAAATTTCTGGGAGGCTGCAAAGTTGGCTAAATTTCAATTGTGTGAATTAATTTAACAATGGGAATTTCTCTCTATTGCCGAATTACACTGGTGAAACGAAGAAGCCACAACAGAAAGGGCTATAAGTTCAGCTCTGAATTATGACACAAAAAGCACTATGGGGCAATATATACAGTAATTGTAGTTGGTATTGCTATAAAAGGGTTGGGCTATTGGGCTGAAAAGCAAGATATAAATATTGTAAATACACTGGAATAGATGCAAATAGAAATATTTATCCCTAATCACACTTTTACACCAGGTTTTGGCTGGTGCATTTTGAGATACAGTTTAAAAAGCCAATGATGAGTCCATAAGTCTGGAGTTCTGCTATCCCTGGACTACCTGACACACAGCCCAGGAAAAGGGATAGTAGGCATACTTTTTTTATCCCCACTCTATCTGGATGGATAGGGTCAGTGAGTTAGGTAGGTGGGGGAGTTTGATTTCCCCCCTTCCTTATGCCTCCTGGAAGAAGAGCCAACCTGTACAGCCATGAGCAAGCTACATAGTCCCAGGGAAACCCCACCAGAAAGAGGGAATGGTCAACCCCCTTCTAAGAGTCATACGTCAATCAGGGTGGCTATACAAACTGAATGAATGAATGAATGAATGAATCTCTATACCTAGAAAAACCTGGAAAGAGTTGTTGTAGCTCAGAATTGACTTGAGCACAGATGATGATGATGATGATGATGATGATGATGATCATCATCATCATCATCATCATCCCACTCAGTTAGCGTCTGAAAGTTTAGACTAATAAGTAATAAAAACATGAAAAGAAAACATTATTGGCCGCTCTTAGTTCTCTATTCATTTTTAAAATTGAATGTTGGTATAGAAATGTTGTAATTAAGTAACTAACTAATAAAGGATGCCCTGTATCAATGGCTTGTAGCAGAGGCAATAAGTTTCACATGGAGAAGGAACACTGAAGCAGTAAGATGAACCTGCAACCAAGCTAAAAGCCCAAGAAGGACTAAACATTCTTCATGCTCCATTCAGTGGTTCCTAAAGTGTGTGGATCTGATGCACACTCTTTCTGTTTCAAGCCCCACATGTTTGCTCATCTCTGACATACCAAAGGCTCTGAAAATGGCCAAAATGATTTTGTGCCGAAATAATGTCTTTTCACTTTAGGAAGCAATGGATACACATATGCATGCCCACAGATGCAGAGACAGCAAACATAAAGTGACTGGCTGGTTGCTCTAAATGTTCTAAACTAAATGCTCTAAACTGGCTGGTTGCTCTGATGTTTCTAATCCTTAAAAGTTCATGAAGTGAACTCTCCTCGGTCAACCCAAGTTAAGATTGATATCAGTTGGTTCCATCTTGAAGGGTGGACGACCAGAGTTTAACACACTGCCCAATGCTCCCTAAATAAGTAGCACTGTGATGGCATCAGTTATCTGACTTGTACAGAGCTCCTTTAGTCAAGAGATCATTACCTCTGACTCCCTTGCACATGAATATTTCTAGCTAGGGATAAAGATGTCCCATTTCCATGTAGGATAATGAGAAGCTATGGTGTGCGTGTGAGGTTGGGTGTCAACTATATCCTTAAATCACTAGAGAAGAATGATAAAGAAAATGTAGGGCAAGATTTGGGGGGTGGAAAGAGAAGAAGAGTTTGCTTCCTCTAAATAATAAGCATGTCAAGATTTCTCACTTTTCCTATTTATAATATTTTTAGCAAAGATAAAAATACCAGAACATACTTGGAAGGGTGTTTTTCCTCCCCTTTTGTCACCTCTCATGAAAACTTGGTTAATTAGTATCGCATTGAGTGATGGCCTTACTGTACATGTGACAATATTCGCCCACACAACAGCTCACTGTGCCACATTAGAACTTAATTAGAAATAGGGGCCTCTGAATGCCAAGTCCTAACAGCGATCCTAGCATCTTTAGCTTTTTTTGGACGGTGCTTCATTTGGGGTAGTTGTGTATAAGATTGAGGAAGAAATTATGAAGCAGAGATAAAGATTTCATGACAAGGATTCTCAACTGGGTTTCGAATCTAGATGCTTCACAATAGATATCACACTTTCTGTGGTTATAACAACATCATGTATGGTTGTAAGAGCTGCACCATATAAGGAAGGCTGAGCACAGAAGAATAGACACCTTTGAAATGTGGTGCTGGAGGAGAATTTGAGAGTACCCTGGACAGCAAAGAGATCAAACAAGTCGATCCTGAAGGAAATCAACCCTGACTGCTCCTCTGTCCCTCTAACTTTTAATTAGTAAGATTAGTAAGATGTAGCAATTCAGTGTGCTTTTAAACTTTTTAGATTTTAAATTTTAATTTTAGCAGTTTTATATTTGAGGCTTTTCGGCAGTGTTTGTGTTTTTACTGTGATGTCTCTTATGACTTGTAAACCACCCTGAGTCACTTAGGTGAGAAGGGCAGTGGATAAATATGAACAAACAAACAAACAAACAAACAAACAAACATTGAAGATGAAGCTAAAGTACTTTGGACACCAAATGAGAAGAGGGGACTCACTAGAGAAGGCCTTGATTTTAGGAAAGATCGAAGGGAGAAGGAGGTGGCAGAGAATGAGATGGCTATATGGCATTGTTGATGCAATGGGCACTGATCAGAGCAGGCTGTGGAGGATGGTGGAGGATAGGGGTGCCTGGCGTGCATTGGTCCATGGGGTTGCAAATGATCTGACTTGACTATGTGACTGAACAACAACAAAAACATCATAATCCCTGGGATACTGCCCAAAGAACAAGCACACTATTCCTGGTCTACATCAAATGTTTAGACATGAGAAGGCTTTCTTTTCTTTCTTTCTTTTAAAGAAGTCTTTCCCAAAATTCACCATTGTTGTTATCCTATCAAAGGAAACATTGTAATGGAAAACATCACAAATGAAGGAGTCGCGGAAACATAAAGACTGAACCATACTCTAAAAGTCCCTTTGGACTTTTCTTTTTTTATTAAAGGCAATGATACTTTTTCATGTAAAAAAAAGAAAAGAAAGATATGGAGGGAAGCAGATGAGATCCTTCAAAGTCTGGGGACTGGTGTATGTAGCTCTGAGATCTTTGATCTACAATCAGATTTTGGAGTACTCAATTCTTAAGAATCAAGTGTGAATCACTATGAATTCAAATCTATTACTACTAAATTGGGGTTGACATGTTTTGTTTACTGAAAGGTTCCTTATTTTTAACACCTACATCACTTGCAAATACTTCGTTGTGCTGTTCAAGCTGTTAGCAGCTGAACCTAACAAAATTGGCCAGTGCAAATGGGGAAGTAGTTATTTTTAAAATACCAAAATGTGTAACTTACAGTCAGAGTAAAAAGAATTTTAGTTTTAAAAACAGGCATATTTTCCAATCCTCATTTGCAAGCAATCACTATTTGATCCACCTCCATCTCATCAAGAATCTGTGTTCTCCCCCTAGTTCTTGTTTCCTAAGCCCAATTTGGGAGAACATGTGGACTCAGGTCTCACATAAAATAGGGGTGAGCATTTCTAGATATTACAAATAGAGCCATAGAGCCACTGCCATAAGGAAATCACATGAAAGCCTAATTCTTCTAACATCAGGGTTTTCTATATGAATATAACTTCTCTTTTTTTAAAATGTCAAGATCCATTCGAGCCACAAATCCTACAATTACAGGCAGAACACAAGAAGGTAACTGTGTAATGAATCACACCACCAGTTAATGAAGTTCAGAAGCATCTACATGGACTACTAATAAACGAGACCAATATGTGTCTGAACCTGTGATCTTCTAGATGCAAAGAATGTGCTGTAGGAGTGATAAAATCCACACTAGATAACAGCTATGTAGCTGAACAGACACAGAGAGGCATACACTCGTCAATTAGGAAAAATTAGAAGAAAAGTTCCAGTGTCATAGAATGTCTTGATACTTCATTCACATAAGCACATTCTTCACTACATGAAGAATAAAGGGATGTCTTGTCCTTTTCATGGCTGTTCAGCCAGAGGAAGAACATCACTATCAGACTGACTTTGGATGCAGTACCTCTTAGCAATGGTCATGCGTTCCATTGAAACCAGTCTCCAATTTTCCATCTTCAGCCAAGAGTTTCTTTCCTTTCCTCTACCTCCTATTTATTCTTGAATGATAGGCTCTAAAATTGGTAGTTTTCTTTTCTTGTTACATGAAATGAAGTATTCCAACTTAATGCACTGTATGTGTTTTATGATCCTTTCGTTTTTATTAATTTGCCTTCATACTATCCCAATAGTTATTTTTTTTTTACCCAAGAAGGATTGGGCTAGCCGAAAGATGAAATTCAGCTGCAGTTCTTCAGCATTGGCTACTACTGTGCCCACCGCCTGCTAGAAATCATGACATGCTCATGTGGAGAATATTCCCAAGTGTAGAAAAACTGAAAACCATTTCCTTTTATCAATTGGTCCTTCGGTCCCTCCTGAAATCCACAAATGTTTCCACAGACAAATAGGCCACAATGCAACCTAGAATTAAATATCTTTTAAGCTTTATAAAATGCCTACCTCAGCACAGTGTGATGGCAATAGTATATTAGAAACAGACGATATTACCTTGAAGTCATAGAAGGACAACATGGGTGGGAGGATATAATGTAATCGTCTGAAGTTGTCTTGCTAACAGCCACATAAAAGGGAAGCTTAGAAACCCCAAAGTGTTACCTAGCACAATCTAAAAAGGTCCACCAGATCTTTTTAACTACCACTCACTTCAGCCAAAAATCATTTGAAGGCCATAATTAATCCACGCTGTTTACAAGTTACTCAGTTTGAACACTGCCAATTTGCCCAAGATATATCTGAATTTACTCTTGCCTGGTTAAGGAGAGGCATTTCCTACTTAGCTTTATACTTCAGATGTCAAACACATAGGAGATGATGACTGATAGACCAAGTCACCAATCAATTTAAGTATTTCTGACCTATCCTCTGTTAACAGATTCCAAAGCTAGATACGATCACATTAAAAGAAATTCATAGTCTACTACTTTCAAACAAAACATAGTCAAACACTTTAAAATTATACAAACAAGATTAAAACAGACTGCACGATTAAACACCCCACATTACTGAATGCTTGGGTGAACAGTCAGGTTTTGACCTGATGCCAAAATAAAGAGAGAGTTGGAGCCAGCTGGGTTTCTGAGAGGTTGGTATTCCCTAACCAGGTACTACAGCTGAGAAATTGTTCTGTACTCCACACAATGTACTACTCTCTGCAGCCAGACATTTCCCCATGCAGATCATAATGATCGGGAGAGAGTATATTAGGGGAGAAACAATCCCTCAAATATATGTAGGTCATTGTCAGCCACTTGAACTCAGACTAGAAGTCATAGCTGATGTCACACAGGTTCTGAAAGCTGACCTTGTCAGTATTCTAGCTGTTGTATATTGCACCTGGCATGGCATCTGGGTTTTCTCAAGGACAGCCCCATTTATAGTGCATTACAGCAGTTGAAACACCAAGTTACCAGTGTTTGGACTACTGGGGCCAGAAGATTTCAGTCTAGGAAATGTTGTTGCTGGTTATTCAACAAAAGCTACATACCAGCCACTGAATCCCCCTCAGTTTCCAATGGTAGAGATGGAGCCAGGATTACTCTCAAGCTATGCCTCTGTTTCTTTGAGGGGATTGCAACCCCAGTTCCCAAGAGCAATAACTCCACTAACACATGTTGCTGGAAATCCATCTTTTTGGGAATGAGCTTCAGTTTATCGCCCTGTATTCAAGCCATCACAATGTTCAAAAACTGGTCTAGCACCTTTAGGACCTTCAACCATTGGACATGAAAGGAGCCTCATTCAGGCATCCCCTGAGAAGAGTTTCTCCAGCAAAAATCCTTTCAACCCAGAATAATTTCTGACATGAAATTAATATTATAATCATTGGCTTCTTATAGATCAGGGGTTTCCAAACTATGGCCAGCAGGCTAGATCTGGCCCATGATGCCAAATCATCCAGCCCACAGAACCCAAACCACTCTCAGAAGCAGAAGTAAAATGCACCTGGCCATGTGCAAAATGCTGCTGTAAATTACCGTGGCTATCGTAAATGCATTTATGACAGCCACAGGTCCATTTATGGCACCATTTTATGCTGACACTTTTTACTTCCACTTCCAGTGGAAGGAACCCTGTGATCAGCCTGCTCAACCATGTGACTGGTCCACGGCCTGAAAAGTTTGGGCACCCCAATATAGATGTTAAATAGCACTGGAGTCAGAACAGATATTAAATAGCAGTGGAGTCAGAATAAAGCCCCATGGTAGGCTGCAGCTCAATTGCTAAGAGGGGTGAACACAAATCCCTCATGTGAAACCAACCCTGCAAGTGAAACAGTGGAACCAATGTAAAACAGTGCCTTCAGCTGCCATTCCATAGGGCCGCTCTTGTTAACACACCATGGGCAATCTCAAGTTACTGAGAGATGTTGGAGGCAACAAAACAACACTGCCCATCTCTTTCCTGAAGGAAGTCATCCATCTGGGTGACTAAGTCTGTTTCAGTCCCCCAGACCAACCTCAATGGGGTCTAGATTAGTGGTTTCCAATCCTTTTTTGGCCATGTCCCACGTAAGCATCTCTAAAATCCTGATGCTACCCCTACAGATGAAATTTAATTCTTATTCTTCAAAAAGGGAACTACTATTCAGGTGGAGAAAGCCTAAAAGGCCATTAGTTTGGTCTAACTCATTCTCGAATTGCCCCCACTTAAAAATCTAATTGCCCCCCTGTGGGAATGATGGGTCTAGATAATCAATAACAGGTTTTGGGATAGCAAAGTTATACTGGTAAGAGAAGGATTCAATCATTCATACTCTCCAGGATTTCATGGCTGAACATCAGGAAATGCCAAAAGTGTCGCTCATGCCATGGATTACTTTGCAAATCCTACCTCCTCCACTAACACATGCTGTTGGAAATCCTTTACTGCTTGCTGTATGAATCCACTCTCTGGTATCTTCATTCTACAGTGATTTTAAAGCCAAGAAGGGAGTGATTCTTTTGTCCAAACACAGACACAATTGATCAGCAGTTCAGAAAGCCTCTTGGTGGTCAAAGGCTGCAAATTACAAGATACAATGCACTATGGTTCAAAAGTTATGTGTGACCTGTACCTACCTGCACAATCTAAACTGATACTGAGGGAAGAGAATGTTTTTCAGTGCTCAAAAGTTGGTCTTTCCTGGAACCTTCTGAAGGAGACAATGTAAAATAATCTCTGGTCGTTGCTTGTACACACATGAATACAGATTTTTTTCCTTTTTAAACAATGGCTCTGAATCTATTTTGCATTTACTCTGTCTTTATTTTGGCAGCAGCCTAAAATAAAATAGGGAGTGGAGACAGAAGGAACAGTGAATAAAGAAGATTACACCTGCATTTTGTAATAGACATGCAAATATCAAACCAAGTGTGGCTGAAATTACATCCTATTTAAGTGTGCCTCTCCTCCACTCTTTATCACTATCAAGTCATCTCTTTCCTCGTTTGATAGAACTCACTCCTCAGGAAGTAAAATAAAATAAAATAAAATAAGTTACATCTTTAGTACCATGAGCTAAGAGGAGCAATTTTGTTTCCAGGGGTCACCTCAGGCATTATTGGTCATACTCTATGAAACTAGAAAATTCCCTAGGTTTCTCTGCATGTTAAAAAGTAATTTGAATATTACCCATGGCATACCTTCAGCATAATTACAACATGTCCCAGAAGATACTAGCAACTGTTGTTGTTAGGTCTGCATAGTCTCTTAAGAAGGCCAAAGAAAAATCAAGGGGTTACCTTAAGCTATATGGGGGAGAAACTGTATGGAACTGCCATATTTCTCCAGGGCTGCATTCAAACAGTAATCAGAATATTCTGCATGAATATTTCCTCTGGCCCAGTTCCAGGCCCCTTGACTTTGAGGTTAGCAGAGACTTTAAAACACACACTTATATAAACTCAAGCAGCTTGAGGAAGATCTGGAGATACCAAGAACCCTGAAACAAACATACAAACATCAAGACACTGCTTTAATTTTGCTTTCCAACATACATAAATGGGAGGGGGGATGGAGAGGAAACATTACAAACCACACAATTAGAGTTTGACCACAAAAAAGAAAAAATGGAGTGGGGGGGGGGGAGGACTAGAAAAGACAAAGATAACATAGGGATCTGCCACATAACACTGGTGGTTTGTTTTTGTTTTGGATATGTTGTGGTTCAAGTGTTTGGCTCAGATTTGGAAATGTATTTTAAAATTCTTAGGTTCACCAGGACATTTGGGGCCAATTGCTATTGTGCAGGGTCAATGTGAGGGGGAAAAATGGGGGTAGTAATTATTTATATTACCTGAGACCACAGGGCAAAAAAGGGAAGGAAGGAGGGTAGGAAGGAAGGGGGGGAAAGAGGATTCTAACTTTTGATAGGACCAAATGAAAGGGAAATAATTTCATGTATGCAGAAATACACAGACACACACTCCATTAACCATTCTTCTGTCCTTTAAACAATCTATTTGGTTCATCTCATTCTACCTTAAAAATATTACAGAAGCAGAAAATTAAATACATTTGAAGACTGGCATGCTAACTATTACATGGATTTTTTTCTCCCTCCCTTCACTTCAAAGTTTGCATTGAAGGTACTGGGTTTCTTCTGTTAAAGGCAAGGCAAGTAGAAATTGATTTTAAAACAGTTAAATATATATCCCACTCAATTTTTCTGTTGTGGAGGAGAGGCCGCTGCACTTATTCCAGGGCTTACAGAGGGATCCACAGTGCAGCCTCCATAAACTTGGCAACCTGTAAAAGTGCCCAGCCGAAAATTACTAACAGCTGGAGATGACAGTTGTTTTAACAGCTGAGCTGACAGGATTAATTTAAATGCACTGAAATCAAAAGTAGATAACACCTGTTTAGTCTTCCAGGGCCATTCGACAAGGTAGGCCAAAGGGGGTGGAGGGGAAGAAATGGAGCCAGAAATTTTTCTCTTATTCTCTCTCTCTCTCTCTCTCTCACTCACTCAGTCATTCTCTTTCTCTCTTTGTGCATATTTTCGAAGGACAGGGGACTTCAGAGAAGAATGCCATAGATCCTGAAACTGGAACAGACCAAGGAGGGGTGGGTAAAAGATGCTGTTGAAATACAAAGCCACCTACGTCTGCCGGCTCTGAACATCTGGTTCCCATTGCGCTCCTCCGCTATCTCTCTTCCACCTTGTCCAGGGTCTTTGACCCAAACCCAAGAATGGCTACAGATCAATGGATTTCAAAGCCAAGCTTTTCTCACTTGGGCACTGCAAGCAATCCTCCTGGGTTAATTAATGTATTCTCTTTGAGCTTTGTGGTGTTCAAGCGCTCTTCCGTTCCACACCCGTACGCTTCTGTTTCCCTCCCTGCTCCTGGACCCCCAAAGAATCCAAACTAAGAAGTCACCCATGGCTTTTACTTTGGATTAAAAGACAAGTCCCTGGCATAGTTCTTACACCATAATAAAATTATCTCATCACTGCTAAAATATAAATCTATCTTTGGGACAGATTTCTGTTGTCGTGGCATTGCAACAAATCCATCTTAAACCAGCTTTGTTGAAAATAAGGCAATCCAAATCATTTGCTGAATTTCTCCCTTTATGGGAAGAAAAGTAGTAGATAAAAACTTAATAAGGTTGTTATTGTTGATCATGATAATATAGAAATGAGCCACAATTTAACAGGCCAAATGCTAGAGAAATAAGGAGGATCTTTTGGGAAAATATGGGTGAGATGGGGGAAAGTTTGAGTTTGGAGGAGGAAATGCATTCTGTAAAATGATGGAGTAGAACACCCTTCTGCTGAGATTATAGACTGCCATTGTTAATACCCTCTCCCAGAGGAGCATTTTCAGATTTGCAAAGAGCATTTGGGATTTACAAGCAATTCTTATTTTTTGTTTTGTTTTTTAAAAGCTGCTTTCCACATATTAAAGGTTAGATCAGAATATAAGCCAGTGAACAGAATGCTACTAATGTTCTCCTAAGGTCTGGGTAAGTTGCTGTGGCTAATTGCAGGCAATGGCTGAAGTGCTGGTCCATGTCATTGTCATGTGTTCAGTAAGACATCTGACTGAACAATTGAAATGTGGCCCAACACCTCATTAGTTTGGCACAATGAGCTGTAGCAATTTACACAAGACAAATGAACTGCAACAGGATATGTACCAGGGTATTTATGTAAAGAGGCCATTATTAATTTGTAACAACTTTAATAACATTACCAATAGAGGTCATTACACTTTTATCTTTTTAAGGGATTATACCCATACTGCATTTGGCCCCAAATTTGGGAAAGCAAAGAAAGACTTTGTCCAACACATAACTCATTCATGGAATTTGTTTCAATAATACACAGACATGTCCAGTAGCTTAGATGACATTAAGAAAGAGTTGGACAGATTCATGGGGATAAGGCTGTCTATCAATGACTATGAACTGCCAAAGGCTAAATGCCACTGAACATGTCTATGTTCCTTGTCTATGACCTTAATCCAATTGCTAATTCCATCAAGAGTAAACCCAATGAACCAGAGAAACTTCTGTTAAAACATTGGTCTACCAATATTCTACTGAATCAATGGGTTTGTTTTGGCTAACATCTGGATCTAGTTCTATTCAGTTGTTTTGTGAGTGTAAAGAGAAAGGGGTGAGGAATGCTGTGATGACCAAGGTTCTTTTTTTGATTTCATAATAGACTGGCTGTGATTTCTTTTAAAAATAAACGAGTTATAAGCTGACAACTTGAACCCATCTCCAGTCTAAGAAGACTAGTCACTTGTAGAATGCTGTAACTTAAATTATACAAATTCTTGGTTTTCAGGTTAGAATATGTATGCTTCTGTACAAGTGAATGTTTTAGATCAAAAGCAGGGAAACTTTGGCCCTCCATATGTTTTACCCTTTAGCTACAATGAGCCCTATCCAGCATAGTTAATGGTAAGTGATTGTGGGAGTTATTACTCAACGTATCTATAGGGCGAATTCCAGTTTAGATGGGACTCAAAAAATCATCTTCTGATTCTGTTCTTCCAGGAACACAGGAAGTTACCTTACATCACAATGGATATTTATCTATCTTGCACATTTTGAACAGGAACTACTAGTTTTGGGTGATGAGAAATTCATTTTGGGTGATGAGAAATTCAGAATGAGAGGCTAGCAACTGACCTGACCTATTTGGATCATCAACTACTTACATCTGGCACATTTACTTTCAAAATCAAAGGTCAAAGGTCAACACGGCCACTTCAAGCAGAGCATAAGGTGACTAACTCACTCCATATGCCTGAAACACTGTCCGGTTAGACTTCCAGGTTTAGATCACATCATATCCAAACCCACTTATGGAACAAGATTGCACTGAATCCACAGTTAGATCACCTGGCCTACTATCATCTACCCCAGTTGACATGTGACAGCCATTCAAATATCTGAAGATGACAATCATGTCACCATATACTCAACTGCTTCAACCATTCCTTACCAGGCTTCCTTTCCAGACCTATCATCCTAGCTTTATCATTTGGAAATGCTTAAAATGAAGCCTTGTGTGCACAGAGGTTAGAAAAGTTAATCTGAGGACTATTACTCTCAGTCTTTCTAGCACCCCTGGTATTCTGGGAGCTGCCTTCAAAAAAGCAACTTTTCTAAGCATTATTTGAGCATACAAGCTATATGCCCTTTCCTCCTTTGTAGGTTGTGCTGCCTAACTAAGCAAATAAATACAGCTGTACCTCGCTTAAAGAGCATAATGTGTTCCACAGGATTGCTCTTTAAGCAAGTTTGCTCTTTAAGCAAAACACCATTGTAAGTGACCAATTGTGACTTCTGGCGGCGGGATTGTGAACCCCGATGTATTTGTTAAGCGAGTTTTTGGTTGGTTTTATTTGTTAAGTGAAGCAAACATTCAGAGAAAATTCTGCTCTTTAAGTGAGTTACTCTTTAAGCGAGGCACTCTTTATGCGAGGTTTGACAGCATATAAATCACAAACTTGAGTTTTCTTTAGGTTTTGGTTGGGGAGAGGAGCTTTGGACAAGATATTTTTCCTGGATTATATTCCTTGACTCAACTTTCCTCCGTGACTCTTGTCACCACTGGTCAATTATTGGCCTTCTTCCCAGAAGGAGAGAAAGCAAGGCCACTGGAGACACCTCTTTCTCTTTACTTTTCCCACCTTATACATCAGAAGGGGAAAGATGAGCAGGCAGAAAGAATGCAGGGGAGAAGCAAAACTCAACTGTTTTGGTTGACGAGAAGCAGATCCTCCTGCTCAGTGACAGGTCTCAGTGAATTGTTAACATTCATGACACTGATCCTCATGGAGGACTAGTTGTTTGTTCAAAGACATCATAGGCATGACTTCTGTAATGTCCAAAGCACATCAACGTTCCTTTGGTATCTCAGAAGTTGCCACATCCATGGCCAATGCACCTATTTACAGATTTAACAGCTCACAGATGCCTTGTGTGAATTTAAAAAAAAGGTGACTAGATGTAACATATAATCAAATTGGAGATACAGTATCTATTGCAAACTTTTAAAAATACAGGTACAGTATTGGCTTCTTTGTATCATTACTTACGGCTTTTAAATATGGGGATTTGAATCATTGTCTTTGTTAGAGCTACAGAGGCTCATTTAGATTGCAGTCGTAAGGGCCTGTGGAACCATGACAACATTAAATATAGTAATATATCAGAAGTTTCAATCTTTCAAAAAGCCCTACTGTTTTTTGTTTGTGTTGTTGTTTTGTAGACATGTGTATTTTAGTTTTATGGTTTTTTCTTCTATAAGTTTGAAAATACAGATTGAGCCAACTTCTATCTTTCTCCCCATTTCTACAGAGTTCCTCCTCCTCAGGTCCTTGAAGGAGGGAAAGGCCATCAACCCACCTCACCACCCCCTCCCAGGGGGCGGGGAGGAGGAGGAGGAAATGCGGCTAGGCCCAGTATGTCTGAACCACCACGATTGTCCGGGTGCTCCCCTTGGCTCCACCGCTGCTCCTTGTGGGGAGCAGGTGGCAGGGTGCTTTGGAAGCCTTGGATGAAGGGGGAGATGGCTTCGGAGGGATCTGGCTCCATTTCCCCCTTCACCCAAGGCTTTTCTGGGGCTCTGTTTCAACCAAAAGCACTGTCCCAGCCATTCCGGAGTGGCTGGGGAGGGGCTTCGGGGTGAAACAAGGCCCCAGAAAAGTCTTGGATGAAGGGGGAGATGGCTTCAGAGGTTCACTATAGAGCGATGAAAAGAGACTTCTATAGTGAAGAGCAGTCACATGGTCAACAGGCCATACCCACCCAGTCACATGACCACGCCCACAGTGTAGTAGGATTTTTTTTTACTGCCCACCACTCAGCCCATGGCACCATTTCATGTGCCCCCACCCCTCCAAGGGCATCCAAGAAACAAAATAACAACCACTTTGAAGCTATTGGGATAAAATTTCCCCCATCATGCAGGCAGGGCCTTTGAAGCTGTCTGAGAGAGCGTGAGCCGGCCCCTGGCTTGAAAAAGGTTGAGAACCCCTGACTTAGGTGACAGCGTTTTGGCTTTTGTATGTTTTCTTTATCCCACTGTCTTTTCAGGATGATGGAAGGATGGGGAGGATGATGGAAAAGAAACCCTCTGGTTTGATTTTTAATAGCAATCTAATGGCATCTGAGATGTGGTGTGTGTTGTTGTTGTTTTTAGTTCAAATGAGAAAGCATCTTCTAGCATCCGCTGCCCATGCTTTTTTAAAAGACTTGCCTACAAGGCATGAACAGATGGCTGCAGTGTGCTAGAAAAAGCTATTTCCCATGTTGCACAATAGGTGATTTATAGTATTTGCATACAGAAAAAAGGACCGGACTCACATTTCTTTGACTAAGGCCACGATCCAACCAATTTAAGCAACCCCAAACCACAATGACTTCACTGGGAGGATGAAACATTTTACAATAGAAAAAGTCAATAGTTATCTCAATGATTAATTTTGAATCATGTACAGTACTACACTTGTAACCTTCTGCATATAGATACAGTTTAACAATCCCATTTATTTCAACAAAGAGTACCTGAACAGATCATAGACTCGATCGTCCAAGCACCTGGCTATATTACTGCTACTTATGTGCTTGTTTTAAGATACTACACAAGAGATCCAAAGATAATTACTCTCTAGAGAGATATTTTCCATCTCCCATTTTTGTTTTACTGCACGGACAGAATTATTTACTGTGATTTTATGCTGCTGTCGATAGCTGGCTTTAGAAAACAAATATATAGCAGGATCAATACCTTGCTGCGTGTAGCTTCTGGAAAAAAAGTTTTAGATATTTTACAGATATTAAAATGTTATGGAGTGTCCCAAACCACAGAGGTACTAATCTGCAGCCTAGTTCATGTACCTTCTAATTGCAGCTCTGAAATCTAATAGCGGATACTCTAAATTGCCATTCTGGTGCTGGTTAAATTAAGGATGATTTATTAGTTAAAATGAAGTGGGCAATTTAGGTGATGTGGGGACCAGTTTTCTGCCCTTCCGATACTCTGGAGACAAATGTAAAAAATTAAAAAAAAAACGTAATGAAAAGTGTATTTGGGATATTGAGTGAGGCAGAGTAGCCATAAGAAACTATTTAAAATGAGAATTGCCATACATGGTTAAGAGTGGTATTTTATTGTTTGCAAGATACAAGAAGGGCTTAAGGAAGGCCAGGGGGATGCATGTGGTCTCAGGATGGAATTTCGACCTTACCTGGCCTTCCCTTTTCCTTTGAGGAATAGTAGACTCTTAATTAGGGATTGCAATGGCTTAGTGGTTAAGACAAGCAGCAGGTCAGCAGGTCAACAGACCCCATTGCTGTGTGATGAAGTGAGCTCCCATCATCTGTCCCAGCTCCTGCCAACCTAGCAGTTTGAAGGCAAGAAATTGCAAGTAGATAAACAGGTACCTCTTGGGTGGGTAAGGTAGCAGAGTTCCATGTGCTCTGGCATCTAGTCTCTGCCACATGACCAAGAAATGTCTGCAGAGGCAGACAATGCTGGTTCTTTGGCTGTAAACAGAGATGAGCACCACTTGTCTAGCATCAGATACGACTGGCTTTTGGACAAAGGGTGACCTTGCCCACTATTGCATCTATGCTTGTGCACAGTCAGGCTGACTCACCCATGCCTGCATACCAAACATCTTTTGTCTGTGTACAAGTACCTGCCTGCCAAGTCTCACTCACTCTTTCACCTATATCCATCTACCTACTCACATTCTTGTTCTTTCTCCCACAGACATCGGCTTCCTTGCATGTGTCCCCCCTCTTTTTCATAACATGCTTACCTGTTCAGACACACCTAATCATACAGCTGCTTTCTCTCTTGCATATACACCTGCCCTCTCTTGCTGCATCTCTCCGGACCCCCCCTTCCCCCCAATACACTAACAGTGCTTTTTCTGCTTGTTATGGCAGATGGGATTACAGCTAGACCACTTTGGACATCTTCAACCACGTCAAACACACTTTCAGCAGACAACAGCTGCTACTCCCCAATGGGCAAACTCAACAACTTCAAGGACACTGTCTCTTTATGCTGATAGCCTTGGGGAGTGTTAAGATTCATTTACTCCTTGTGATGCAGGCATGAATTTACAGTCGGTTGAGTTAGGAGTGTCCTTCTATGAGACCAAAGGACAATTCATAAGCATATATGTAACATGGTGATTCAATATCTCTTGATTCTACTCTTATTTTGACAGGCTGAAAAACCACTGAGAGCATTCTTCAATGTGCAACCACAGTTGTGACTCACTGAAATGGAAAAACACCCCAAAGTTAGGTAGAACAAGATACAACATGACCTGAGTGAGATGTTAATGCAGTCACAAGAAAGACTGAAGTCTCAAAGATCCAAATCAATTATAAATCAAAGATGTTTCTGTGTAAACAAAAATAAAGTACCGTATGTGGATTAGAATGAAATGAGCTTGAACCCACAACTACCAAATACATAAACCAGTATCTGAAGCAGTATTTTCCACTGATAGAATTATTTCTTGTTGTTGTTGTTGTTGTTGTTGTTGTTGTTGTTGTTGTTGTTGTTGTTGTTGTTGTTGTTGTTGTTGTTGTTGTTGTTGTTGTTGTTGTTGTTGTTGTTGTTGTTGTAGTATATAAATCAATGATTTGGACTGGAATAAAATTAGCAGTTCAAGCCCTAACCAAGGACCTAAGAACTGTTAAAGTAATATCTAAGTATATACGGAGTTCCTAGCAGAGTTGTCTTTTGGAGAGTTAGGATGTTCAAGTCCAGTAAGTCCAAAATTTCCATATATATGGGGAGTCCTTTAGGTATTGCTCCAAGAATGCCAAACATTATGGGTACAACAACACATTTCTTCCTCCATAGACACTCAACTTCAATTTGCAAATCACAATATTTTGTGATCGCCCCCCCCCCCTTGTTTGTCTTCAATTCATACGTCTCCTGGTATAGATATGTCACTCAGTTTTGACCTCAGGATTTTCCAGACCCACTTTATGTACAATAGAACCCCGGACAACGTTATGACATGGTTCCACAAGTCATGACATTGTCCAGTTTTTCATGTTGTTCGATACATTGATCGAACAATGCTAAAAAAAAGCCCTGACGTCAGGGACAAACCACGCCGAGGCAAGGCTTGGCTTGTCCGAAATCCCCCCCCCCCCGGTAGGCACGTGATCGCATGTCGTTCGGGGTTAGGGCAAGGTACGGGAAAGACCCCCGTATCCTGCCCTAACCGCCGCCGAGGCGCGCAAGCCTCCAAGCTGCCCGAAGTTGCAAAAGGGTAAAGATCCTTACACTTTCACAACAGCGTGTCGTTTTGGGTTAGGGCAGGATACGTCCGGGTTTTTTTACCAATTTTGGGGTATCTGACACCCCCCCCCCCCGGCCGGGTCCAGGGAGGTGGGCAGACCCGATCCAAGCTGTTTCTGGGCTTCCCCGACATCCTCAGCCAGTGCAGCAAGCCAGAATGTCGGGATTCGAACTCTGACATTTTGGCTTGCTGCACTGGGTGAGGACGTCGGGGAAGCCCACAAACAGCTTGGATCGGGTCTGCCCACCTCCCTGGACCCGGCGGGGGGGGGCAGATACCCCAAAATTTTGAAAAAAAAAACGGATGCTTTTTAAACCATTTTTGGGGTATCTGACCCCCCGCCGGGTCCAGGGAGGTGGACAGACCTGATCCAAGCTGTTTCTGGACTTCCCCAACGTCCTCACCCAGTGCAGCAAGCCAGAATGTCAGAGTTTGAATCCCGACATTCTGGCTTGCTGCAGCCTCAAAGAAGGTGGGGGACTTCAAAATTAGCACGCATCGGGTCTCCCGACCTCCCTAGAACCGATGCGCGCTAATTTTGAAGTTCCCCCACCCTCTTTGAGGCTGCAGCAAGCCAGGATGTCGGGATTAGAATCTTGACATTTTGGCTTGCTGCACTGGCTGAGGACGTCAGGGAAACCCAGAAACAGCTTGGATCAGGTCTGCCCATCTCCCTGGACCCGGCGGGAGGGTCAGAGAACCCAAAATTGGTAAAAAAAAACATCCGGGGGAGGGGGGAATTCGGAAAAGCCGACACTTGTTTAGGCGAGCGAAACGGACATCGCAAGTCAAGGCAATTGCCTTGACTTGCGATCCTTGTTGCTATAGCGTGCCCGGGAAAGAGGCGGCTTGGTCGAAATCCTCACCCCCGCGCAGGGGGAAGGATTTTCGTCCAAGCCGCCTCTTTCCCAAGCCGGGGAGACCCCGCGGAAAGGCGCCTCTCCTCTCCTGAAGTTTCGAAAGGGTAAAGATCCTTATCTTTTCGGAATCTCTGGTGGCTTGCAGGCTTGTGCGCTCCCCCCCCCACGCATATGCTTGTTTCGAATAACGTGAAAATTGCGTTATTCGATACAAGATTCTTCCAAAAATCTTGTCACGTTATGCAGTTTTCACGCTATACGGTACTCGCGTTACCCGGGGTATTACTGTATTTTGTAGAAGTAGTTCTTTTGACTCGGTTGTGTAGTAGGTCAGAAGCTTCCAAAACTCCCAGGTACTTGTACTGTATCCCTCTTCTAATGTTATTGCTTTGATACATTCTTCATTATCTAACTCAAATCCATCACGATTGACAATTTTGCCCACCTTAACAGTAATTGTTGCACACTTGTCAATTCCAAATTGCGTTCTGACATCATTACTAAATTTCTTTGTAGTTTCCAGTAGCATATTTAATTCAGCACTTGTCTTTCCAAACAATTTTAGGGGTCTATATGGATGATCTAGAATTGTTTGGAAATTAGACCACCCATTCTGATGGTGGAATCAGGAAAGGAACTATTCCCTACAAACTTTATGTACTATCCTTAATCAGAACTTGTTCTAGTGGGCTATAGGATGGAAGAAAGGGAGCTAAAGAAGGACACTTCATGGATTCAGCAGAGTGCTGGCATGACACAATTCTCATGACAATCGCACTTCCACACAAATTTATTACCAGCACCCTTCAAATTCTCACAAGCATATTGCTCCAGTTTGGTCTGTCAATATTTTGTTCTGAGCAAAATGGCATCTGCATTTTAAAAACCACCCCCTTTTTGTTAAAAGTTACTCAATTATTAAACTCTTTGAGTATAAAGAAACAGAAAGCGGTTATTTCAAAGTTCTTTGTCAACAAAGCTCAAAACAATAATTGTGGCTCAATTTTGCTTAATGATACATTTGTCTCCTTGGATAAAACAAGCAGCCATTTGTTCTCTGCTATATATATTTTTAAAAAATTCTTTACACAACTCAAGAGTCTCGAAGAAGATAATTACAAACAATGCCTGAAGAATGGATCAGTTAATGTTAATTTTACAACAAACTAATTACTACCAAATGTGTCCTTTTTTTAAAAAAAAAATTTAAATTAAAAATCACATGTGGAAGGCTCCTCTCTCCCACGCATACAACTAAATCGGCAGCCATCTGTCTCAGCTTTGGCGCTTTCAGTGACAACCAAGGGTGGGATTGGTTGCCAAAGCTTTCTTCCTCTGACATAAATTCTTAGGTACTTAAAATCCAGCTTCCGTACAGCTAGGGAGGGCGCTAGAGGAATATTTTGTATGTGTGTTTAAAGCTGCTCACACCTGGTAATGGCTAAACCACACTCTGTGTCTTAGGAGACATTTTAGTATCTCTTTCTCATCAATTTTAATTCTACCCTCCAGTCATTTCCAAGACAATGCTATTTTTATCTCAATTTCTTTTTCATCCTCTCACTCTTCAGTTCTAAGTAACTGCAAAGATTTGGGAAAAGGTTGACAAGTGGAGTTGTAATGCAACTCTTTCACTACTACCACAACCACCGCCACCGCTGCTGCTGCTGCTACTACAAAGATTTCTAAAGGCCTGTTAATATGTGCATTTACTATGAGAATTGACTGGTCTGAATAATATACAGTAATACCTCGGATAACGTTTACCTCGGATAACGCTAAAATTGCATAACGTTAAGTAATCTGGGGAGGAGAATTGGATCAAATAACGTTAAGGTCCTATGGGATGGATCGGATAACAACCGCTAAAGCCTGTGCGGTTACAATGTATCTCTATGGAGCTTTAACGTTATCCGATCCATCCCATAGGATTTTAACATGCATCGGATAACACTAAAAATCGGATAACACCAAGACTTGTGGAACCAAGTCTTAGCGTTATCCGAGGTATTACTGTAGTTAAATATGATGGTGGCATTCTCGCTGTTTATATTTAGTTCTTCAAAGTCAAAAAAGCTGGCAATCTTGCTGTATGTTACAGGAACTTGGTATTGCAACCCCCCATTTTTATTTGTTTTTATTTTTACTGATCATATGTTTTTAACAGCAGCCTAAGAAATAGAAGTTAGGTAACTCATGATTTTCTATTACCAGTATTTTCTTGTAAATAAAAACACCAGCTTAATTCCATTGAGCATAGGGTTGCAATATGAGACACAAGAGTAAGACACCAGTCTTACTAATAACTACAGCTGTATAAAAAATATACAGAAATTCTTAAGTGAATTAACTTGATTTGGGGGACGTTTCTGTATCATCTGGATCAAAACAGAATGGCCAAATTCAGTTTTGTTGTGAATTGATTCAGATCTGGAGCACAAATCAAATTGGATACAGCACAAATTGCTCCAGACCAAATAATACATTCTGAAGTTGTGAACTAGATGCAATCTAAAATCAGGCAGAGGAGACACATGCATAGCCCTGTTAATGATTAATACTAATGACTTACCAATACTAATGATTACAGGAAAACCCTGACTTACATATGCCTCGAGTTACATAAAATTTGACTTACATAATGATTTTTCCATTAAAATCATGACCTGATTTACATAAATGTCCCAATTTACATAACACAATTTCCTATGGGTTTGCTTCCAGTTATGTAAAAAAATTGTTTTTCCTATGGAGTTGCTTTGAATTACATAAATATCATTTTCCTATGGGTTTGCTTCAAGTTATGTAAAAAATTCTTTTTTCCTATGGGTTTGCTTCAAGTTATGTAAAAAATTCTTTTTTCCTATGGGTTGTTTCAATTTACATAAATATCATTTTCTTATGGGTTTGCTTCGAGTTAAATAAAAAATCCATTTTTCCTATGGGTTTGCTTTAGTTAAGTAAAAAAACGATTTGCATAAAAGCCTATGGAACATACTTTTTACATAAGTAGGGGTTTTACTGTACTAACAAACAACTTACTATTGTTCATAACTGATTTCCACCACCTACCCACCCATAAATAGGTGCCAGTCTACTCAATGAGATGTCCTAATTAGCTTCTCATTAGCTCTGCTTCCTACACCCATTATGCAAGATTATGAGATTCCATAATATTTCTTCTTTTGAAGAAATTAGAGTAATTATGTGGTCATAAATCTGCTTCTTCCCATTAAGAAAGTAAGATCTTTATGCCACCATTCTTCTTTATCAAGCAATGGATAGATTTGTGTCTTCATTGTTTTAAGAAACAAAACCGCAGTCCCGCAGTCCTGGCAACTTTATTGATTGCCCCGCCCCCAAGCAGAAAGTTGACTTTTGATGTTGAAACTAGAAATGAGAACCTGATATTTTGAATGTTAATTATTTTCTGATAAGGCTCAGACTAGTAAAGAGAAGACAAGAATCTTCTCTCAACTCACAGCCTTGATTTCAATATTCATCTCTCCCTATGAGTTTGGGATTCCCGTGGTCATCAAAGAGAACACTACACAGGGAAGGAAACAGACAATCAAGAGTTTAGAGCCAGCTTTCAGCTTTCAGAGAAGAATTTAGCTTTAAGATCATATATACACAGCTCCATATATGTCCTGGGGCTGCCTGGAATTCTTTTCTTGAGTCCATGTGGTATTTAGAGGTTTAGATATATAGATTTTATTTTTTCCAAGAACAGAATTTCCCCTATCAGACAATTACTCAGTGTAAATTAATGCTTTCCCACATTAGAACTTTAACAAATATTTACACCGACAGGAAAGGTAAAGCAAAAAATCTCCCATACATTTCAGCATCCCATGTGTCTCAATTACAGCGCAGCAAAAAGGAAACAAAAATAAAATATTCCTCCCTGACCAAATGAAAAATCTGGCCACATGTAGGAAACTCTATGCAATTCACTGTACAGTATTGCCTTTTCCATTCATACCTGTTTTATTTTGAAATCCATTCTGTTGCAGGGTTATGACAGTTCAGCTGTCATGGCAAAGCACTGTTGTAATGCTATAATTTTATGAAATGGTAGCTTTTGAGCCCTTGTGGTGCAGTGGTTAAACTGCTGTATGGCAGTCAAAACTGCTGCTGACCAAGGCTCAAAGTTGACTCAGCCTTCCATCCTTCCAAGGTCAGTAAAATAAGTACCCAGCATGTTGGTGGCAAAATGCTAATTAAGTTGTGAACCAACCAGAGAGTGCACTAAGCGCTATAGGGCAGTATGTAAGTGTAATTGCTATTGCTATATCACATCTGTAGGCCACAGTCTTGCTCTCCAAGGACTCAGAGGGTGATGAGATTCAGTCAAGGTTACTCAAAGGATGCGGAAACCATGACAAGCACCATGTGATGTTTTCCCGATTAAAAAAACACATACGCATACAACTGAAAACCCAAGATATAGCCTGAGTCACTTCTGTAAGCCCTGGATGTTGATGACCTCCCAAACTGGGTGGTTTCTTTTTCACCCATGACCTTTCTTGGTTCACTGCATAAATTGCATTTAATCTCCCCCCTGTCCTATCTTTCACAGCTGTGGGTTACAAATGAATCCCATTTTTTTGCTGTATCTTTTTTTTTTAATTTGCATGGGTATTGACTTGCTTGTGATCCAGGGATAGGGGATCCCATGTTGGGTGGCTGATTTGATTAGACAGCCACCCTCTTGCCTCTCGTTGTCTTAACCTCTTTTAATTTTTTAGCCTTAAATTTTAATTTTTTTTAGTATCTGGTAGATTGTAGTCGATATTTTTAAGCTAATTTTTAAACTAAGTATAATTTTCCCCATATGATTCTGTACTGGAATTTGTGTCTTTTTTGTATTGATGGATATTTAGTATGTCTTATGATGTTTTATTGTATAGATGGTTATTATTTACTAAATGTTTTTATATTGTATGATATTGTATTGATATGTTTGTAAGCCGCCCAGAGTCGCACTTCGCGATTGGGGCGGGATATAAATCGAATATAGAATAGAATTTTGTTAACTTACTAATCTTAACTAACATTGACCTTCTACAGAGGTTATACCTGCTCTTAAATGTGTTTGCATTTTTAGAAGCACTTCTTTCTCCTATTACTACTTTCATAACTTACGAAGCGTTAACCCTTCCTCCATGTTTGTTCTTCTTCTGACCTTCTCTAGATTTCAAGAACATTCTTAGGGTGCAGGATTCCTCAGGTGATAAGATCTGATGCAAATTCATGTCACTTGCAGCCTCTAATTATGGACCAATTCTTAACCTTTTTGTACAGTCTCTAGCCAAACACTAGAATTTACATGCAGTAAAAATAGATGCTGTTTAGTGCAATTTTACCTTTGATATACATAAAGAGGTTACATGGTGTTGTGACAGCCTAGAATAAGTCACTGTAAACCCATAAGAAGGCTTGTACTGCAGAAGACAACAGCTATGGTATGCAAATATGCACAGATTGATGAGATAATTTTTGAATACTGTGTCACACAACCAAATTGTCCAATCCCTTGTAGCTCTTTAATGCCTTAAGGTAAGGCTGAGTTTGGAAATGTTACCTTTTTGGATGACTTCTTGTGGAATTACTTACAAACCTGGAAAATGGTAGTCTAAACTGGTTCAGGCAACAAAGATTGAAAGCCAAGGCCATCCTCTCTGAAATATGATAGCTTGAACCTAACAACTATTGGGTGTGGGTTCTACCACTCAGCTGTTACCCATTCCAAAGTTCAGAACTAACAAGGACCCTTCAAAAAGCAAAACATATCTGACCAGTTCATTTTCAATCTGTCTTCTCCTAGGAGGGTGAAAAGCTGCCAAATTTAATTTATGCAGCATCATGTTTGACTTGGGTTTCCTGTGGAAGCACTTAAAAGCTGAAGGGGACACATATGTTCCTAAATACTCAGGGAGATGAGATGGCATATGCTGGGAGCAGAGCTCAAAAAAGTTACGTTTGCAGTTTATGTCTCCCAGAATCCTCCAGCCACAACAGTTACTAGAGATTATGGAAGTTGGAGTTCACAAAAGTAACTGTCCCAAGCTCTGGCTAGGAGTGGGGATTGCTGAACCATCCTAATTGGTTTCTCCGCTGCATTTACATGACAGGTACCAACTTTACACTTGTATAAAGTTCCTCTTAGGAGACAGCAGCCTTCTCCTTATGAAAAGTACTTTAATTTGTTTGCTTTACAAATCAGGGAAACAGTCAGATCACGCTGGCACAGCATGGAGGAGGCAGTATAAAAAGAAGGGTCAACATGCTTCTCAGGCTCCCCATACAGTTCCAGCTTGCAGGAACACTCTGCCCATCCGACAGCCCTTGAGCCTGTAAATGACAACCTCCTTCCTCCCCCTCATTTGCCCTACGTAGCCTGAAGCAGATCTCACAGCCAAAAGTCTGCCTCTAATTTTAGTTCCTTATCCTGGCATATGTCATGTCCTAGATCACCGTGAGCCTCGAATTAATTCACTAAGACTCGGTATTAAGCTCAAGAACTGGCAGCTTTATTGGACGCAACCGGCTTGGCAAGGAACTCTACCTGGAATTGCTTAAAGATCCTTGTTGCCTCATCTTGTTTAAAAATAAAATATGAAGGGGAAATCACTCACTTGAAGTGTGCTTCAGCTGGGAGGTGTCAGGCAGGCAAACAGTGCTAGTCTTCCAGGTTTTGCTGCAATTTTCACCATTGCTGCCTACATGATTGTTGCAGAGTCGCATGTATGCATCACATCTATGTATGACAGACTTTGTCATTGCAAAGATGTCCGTACCTAGCAAGGAACAGCAAGAGTACTCCTCTCTCACAAAAATCAAAGAAATTGCAGAGTTGCAGAGTTGGGATGAAACTCAAGGGTCATCCTACTCTGGCATCCTACTGATGCCAGAAACCCAATGGCAAAGTATCCCTGCAGCCATTCAACTTCAGTTTAGAAACCTCCAGCAGAGGAGAAACTAACTTCTAAGATAGACCATTCCATTGTTGTGACAGCTCTGAACAAACGTCTGGCCATGCTCACCTGCCTTCTCAGGTTAATGTTCAACCCATTCCAATCAGCAGGGCCTTCCTAGAGTGAAATAACTGAAATACAGTGGTACCTCATACAATTATTTTAATCCATTCCATGGGGCTCGTTGTTGTACGAAACAATTGCTATATGATGCATGCATCGTATAGCAATTTTCCCTATGGGATGCGTTGTACAATGATTATTATTTTTTTGCTAAGTGGTTTTTCCCATTGAAAAATTGTTGTATGATTTTTTTTCCATAAGGAAAATTGTTATGTGGGACACCATTTCCCCCCAAAACCTAATTGTTATGTGATTTTGTTGTTACGGGGCAATTGTTGTATGAGGTTTCACTGTACTGGAGATCTCACCTTTAATCAGAGCTGGCGCACAAGCTGAATCCATGCCTGACATCTCTTGAAGTCAGTTCAAGAGCTACAGCAATCTCTATTTCTGGCACCAGAGCAGAGAAAAAGAACATACCTGCCTGTTTTCGCTGCCTCCATCTCTAAATCAAGTGGTGGACACTGAATTTAATGATTTTTCCTTATAGAACAGAATGGGAAGGGAATGAACAGCCACTTTTTAAGCCAAGACTCCTAGAAGCCTGCCTGAAGCATGATTTCAGTTAATAGCAAGGCACAATTCCCACAGATGCCTTGTTTCAAAGCAAAAGTGCTGGGTTTTTACTGTTGTCACATCACCAGTATTTGGCAGTGTTAGTACGGGTACAGCTCCCTGGTGGGTGCCAGGGTGGCACTTTAGACTCTTGAACATCAAAAGCTGCCCACCCTGGAACTAAGGAAATCAATGCCAAAGCATTTTCACACCACTCAATACATTACCAACTATTTTCCAGACAAATTGAGTTGCCATGAGAGTTCTCTGGCTTATCCTCAAACAAAACTGCTATTTTGATCAGTACGCAGCCAATAGAAGTGGATAGTCCTGGGCAGCTCCAGATTCAAATCCTAACGCAGCTATGAAAGTCATGGGTGGGATTTCCCTGGGAATCAAGGTGATGTCTGCTAGCTCCTTGCTCAGGATATATGAAAACAGAACAAAAATCCCTTCCTGTGTCTTTCCTAATTTATTTCAAACATGGCAAGAATACAGATTGTTTTTCTAGAGCACACATTCTACTCTTACTCTTACTCCTCTTACTCTTATCCATCTATCTAAATTATGTTTTATTTGAGTAGGAAAGGTACAGAAATTTGTGAACACAATCAACTGAACTTATCCCCTACCTTTATTGTTTTAATTCCTTTTTGCAGGACAAGTAGTCGGGGTGTTTGCTTATTTATTTGTTTTCATTATTTCACAACTTGTCTATATTTGGGAATGAAATCTAGATATATCTCCCTCTGACATCTGGATTCTTGCATTGGACTTGAAAAATATTACAGAATTCCAATTATTTAGAGACCAAAGTGCAATACCAGTGCTAGCAGATGTCCACTAAACTTGTTGTTGCATCACCAGTTGCAAGATAATCATCAGCACTGTTACAATCAGAGTAGCTAAAGACAGGTACTGTTTGAAAGAACAACCCATCAACATCCCAAAGCATTCTGCCACATCTTTGTTCATCACACCAACAAATCACAGTTGTGGTCTTCAAATGGACCTCTGTAAGAATTGGCAGAAAAACAGTAATGCTTCCCAGTACATAATCCTTTCCAATTTTGGAAAAGTTACTCTTTCAGACTACATCTCAGAACCCCATGGCTACATAGATTTTTGCCTTGAGAAGATCAGTTGGATGCTTTAGAACTTCCGCTAGAACAGTGGATCCCAAAGTGGGCCCCATGCCCCCACAGAGAACTTTAATTTCCAGAAGCCTAAGTCAGTACATTGCCTGATCAGTGCTTTGGGGAATTGACTTAACTTCTAGGAATTGAAGTCCAAACACCAAACCTGGGAAACACTGCTCTTTAGTATATATAACATCATCAAGCTGTGGTCTAAACAAGTAACCCTTTTCAATGGGACAGATCCACAAGCACAAACTATAATTAAAAGCAAGGCAGCATCTTTGTGTGTAATGATTTTTTGTCCTTTTTGAGTGTTCCTGGACAATATTTCTGGTTCTACTACCAAGAGGATCTATTTGCACACAAGGTCAAATCAGAAAGCTAGAACTTTGATGCAGACCACTGTACAACAAGATACATTGTTTTACACATTACAAACAAAACTTGGCTAGGAAAAACTGTTGTATAATTTGTTTGTTTTTCAGATGTGGATTTCGTGATGAGCAACAGTTCGTATAAAAACGTATGGCTATTTCCTGTTTCACATAGCTAGTTATCATCTGCTACCACAGCTTGGCAGTGAGAGAGACCCTGTGATTTGAGAAGGAGCTGAACCCTGCAAAGAGTGATACCAACAAAACAATATGCAAGGAGGTTGTTACACAGTACAGTAAAACCTTGCATAAAGCGTGCCACTTAGAGGGTAACTCGCTTAAAGAGCAAAACTTTCTCTGAATGTTCACCTTACTTAACAAATAAAACCAACCAAAAACTCAGTTAACAAATAAATCAGGTATCACAATCCCCCCCCCCAAGTCACAATTGATAACTTACAATGGTGTTTCGCTTAAAGAACAAACTCGCTTAAAGAGCAATCCTGTGGAATGCATTATGATCTTTAAGTGAGGTACCACTGTATACTCTAAAATAACAGTATCACATTCAGCAACATCATCTCCTCACTGCATTTTAGGTTATTCAAAGAAAGGAAATCTACAACTTCCTAAAGTTTGGAAAACTCACAAACTTTATGCCTAAAAGGCTATCAACCCAAGAGCTACTTTCAAAATGATGGCTCCTTTCATGTAGTGGGCAGCAGAATGCTTGCTCACTCATTCTAGGCTGGCAGGCATCAGGTTGTCAGATGCAGTCTCAACATGCATATTCATATCTCCAAAAAAACGGGGTGAGGATGGAGGTGTACAGTCTCAAGGTGAACAGCACAGTGGAGAGAGTTTGATTTGGGAAAAGTATGCATAATTAGAGGTATCAATGTACTTCCAATGGCACCTGGGCTCACTGACTCGACAGAAGGTGTTTTTACACTTGTGTGACTGTGCAACATCAGGATATCAAAAAAGCAGATGTCAGAACAAGGGAACTTGGGAAACAACTGGCAGGAGCATGTGCTTGCACACAAAGCACAGAATGGATTGCCTGTAGTGGCTTAGTGGTTAAGACGCTGAGCAGGTTGGCAGGTCAGCAACTTGAGACTTGAGCAATGTGTGATGGAGTGAGCTCCCATCTCTGTCCTGGCTTCTGCCAAGCTAGTAGTTCGAAATTGCTAGTAACGTATATACTCCAGTATAAGCCGAACCGAATATAAGCTGAGGTACCTAGATTTTACCTGAAAACCCAGGAAAATAGATTGACCCAAGTATAAGCTGAGGGTGGGAAATGCAGTTTCAATAATCAAAATACATGAAAATATGGTAAAATTAATTAAATTGTTGGCATGTCTCAATCCAACGCAATCTTGGGATCCTCATGGTCATTGACACGAGTATAAGCCATTTCCCCTTTTGGGGGGTCATTTTTGTGACTAAAAGCCTAGGCTTATACTCGAGTATATACCGTTCAAAAATAAGAAATTGCAAGTGGATAAATAGTTACCATTTTGGTGGGAAAGGTACCAGCATTCTATGTGCTCCAGTGTTTAGTCACGCCTGCCATGTGACTACAGAAACGTCTTCAGATGCAGACAGGGCTGCCTCTTTTGCAGTAAACAAAGATAAGCCCAGCCCCTTAGAGTTGTACACAATTGGCTTTTGATCAAGGGGGACCTTTACTTTTACCTAAAGATGGGGAAAGGTACTGTTTCGGCTACTCTGAGACATGCATCATCAGAAACCATCTATTTCCTTTAGAATTAGTCATACCCCCCCTCCCTTACATGGAACACAAGGTTGGTTTTTATTCCCTCTTTATGCCTTTCTTATCCAGACTGGGGCCCAACCACTCCTGCTTGCACGACGTTGAACCCTACTTCTCCAGGGTCACTCAAAGTCCAATTTCTGAGGGATTTTTTTTAAAGGAGGGAGAAAGGAATCTTTGAGGAGAGGAAGGCAAGAAGGAATTGTTACACTGATTTTTAGAAAAATGGCTTAGGAAGGAAAAAGAAAGTGGGAGGGAGTGACAGAGAGAGGCACACATGAGATTAGAGGATAACAAAACTAGAGAGGAAGATAAATAGAACTCAAGGAGGGGAAAAATTCTCTTTTGTTCATGTAGAAGGGTTACTGCACTCAAACCCTTCACATGACTAATGCCACACTGTGGTGGATAAAACCTCTTGGGCACATTATACAAACAATGCATAACTCGGCCACAGCAAACAAAGGCCTAAGTAACAGTGATTGAATTCATCTTAAAACAACAAATCAATTCTTCCCTATTAATGCCCTAAATACCAGCATAGAAGTCCTGTCCTGTTGTAATAAACAGCCATGTGTTCAATTACCATCTGTTTTCTTCAACTCCTGCTCTCTTCAGTAATTACGGCATGCACTGCATTCTCCACTAACATTATATTAATGTGCTGGGAGGGGAGACCTTAAATACGAATTAAATCAAGGCTAAACATTTCAGAAAGCCATGTACTGTGTCGCGCAAGCACTAACAGCACATTATTTAGAAGGCAGCCCAGAGAGTGTCCCTTCTGTGCTCTTGCTCAGCTGTCCCTAGTTTTAGCCGCCACTACTGATATTGCTGATTAAATAAAACAAAGTCAGGCAGTGAGATGGGAAGAAATGGGTGTGGAAGTGGGGGGATGACTACAAAGCTTGAAAACATGGGGGGGGGGGGGTGATAACAAAACAATTTCTCCAGCAGTCCAGCGCAGTTAACCTTCATTATTCGATCTCTCAATGCTGTTTTATCAGACAAAATACACTGTGTGAATGTGGAGAGATACAGAATCTGGCTCATTTACTGGTCTGCCAATCGCTACCAGAAACATGTACAGATGAAGATTTAATTTTGGCCAACAACAAAGCCAAGGAAGGGGCTTTGTTTTGGCAGCAACAAGTTTGATCTGGACACAAAAGAAGAAGAATCTGATGAAAAAGGACACTTAACAGCAGCATTTCATCAATATACATGTGTGTCAAATCAGCTTGGATGAATGGTAATAATCATAAAGGAAGGGGTTGGGTTGCCTTGTGTAAAAGGCTGGCAGGTAGCAACTGAAGGAAACAGGAAGCAGAAAACTTTTGCTGGTTTGTTGTTGTTTTGTTCTAGGACAAAAGCAGAAGGATGGAAGGTCAGAAAAAGGTCCTCTGAGGAACATGCAAAGTCTTTCTCTCCCTCTCTCTCACCAAATATTGAATAGCAGTAGTAAACAAACCAAACAATAGATACGATGAAAGCCGCGTTGACTTTCAAAGGTTTTTCCTGTTCCTATATATCCCTCTCCCCCATCCCACTCCCTCTTCCTTCTGTCCTTTTCATTTCACAGACGTCTCAATGGCAAAGTTTGTGTTGCGATAGCAGAGCAACAAACAGCAACCAGGATGAAACAACAAATGGGGCCTATCAAGACTGTCTCCATGAGCTTCCACCCAGTTCTTGCTATGAAGGCATTGGTTTCACCCCTTTCAGTAGGTTATCTCCTAGTCCAAAAAAACCCTGGAAAAATGCAGCCAGAGAATAGGGTGCCACAGTTTGAGGACAAACCAAAGTGATGCTAAATACAAAGCAAGCTCAGAAGAAGTGCCAAAGTTAAAGGTTGCCCTTGCTTGAAAGCTAGTCGTATTTGGCTCTGGGGTAGGGTGCTCATCTCCATTTACAGCCAAAGAGGCAGCGATGTCTGCATCTGCATGTGTTTCCATGGTCATGTGGCAGGCATGATTAGACACTGGAGTGCACAGAATGCTGTTACCTTGCTGCCAAAACAGTACCTACTTATCTACTTGCAATTTCTTGCTTTCAAACTGCTAGGTTGGCAGGAACTGGGACAGAGATGGAAGCTCACTTTGTTGTGCAGCACTCAAGTCTTGAACTGCTGACCTGCCAACCTTCTGGTTGTCAAACTCAGCATCTTAACCACTAAGCCACCATAGTCCTTTCAAATTGCTTTACCAGAATACAAAGGCAGAGGAGAGCTTGGAAATAACTTGCTATGATTAATGTTAGTTAACTGGAACCAGTTTGCTTTGGGGCAGCAAGTATCACAAGTAGTTCTTCTTTCATGCCCAGATCAAACTTTGGAATGCCAAAATGAGGCCACTTTCTTGGCTTTGTCTTTGGTCAAACTTAAAATTCTCATCGGTACATATTTCTTGTATTAATCGATAGACCAACAAATGAGCTGGATTCTATATCTCTCCTAGTTACTAAGTGCCTTTTTTGGCATGAGAATAGTAACTTTTAAAAGTGTTTAAAAAGTCTGTTTTTGGTAGAAATATTTTAGGCTTTTTTTTAATGTAGCAGGGGAACCATTATTTAGTTTTTCTTTTGTAATTTTATAAATATTGCTATTGTGCAATATCATAATGTAACACTAGAGCAATGGTTCCCAACACAGAGCCCACACCCCACAGGGGGACTTTAATTCCCAGAAGCCTAAGTCAGGACATCAGTGCTTTGGGAAATTGCCTTAGGCTTCTGAGAGCTGAAGTCCAAAAACCAAAGGTTGGAAAACACTGCACTAGAGGGAACCAGAGGTAATTCCCTAGTATGTTTCTGGATGTTCAGAATCAAGACCCTAATAAGGTGCAACACAAGGGATCAAGTGCATGTTTAAATGACAAATAATGATAATGACAACCTGGTAAGTAATAGGTAATTTAATGAGTTCCTATTAAAAAATAACTTTCTGAACTCTGGAGAGAGAGGAGATGGGGAAAAAGAGGAGAACCCAATAGGAGAACCCAAATGTAACCAATGGGGCACCAAAATGGCTAGTTATAAATCTGGAGTGCCCCAGTTCAAGTGTTTGAGAGCGCTTACATTTGCACCTTCCCTACTCCGGGTGAATTCTCACCCCATGCTAGGTGTTCGTGAAATCCAAGAATACCTGGAGTGCCAAGGTTTGCTATCACTGACCTAGAATCACATCAGAGTCATATCAGTGCATGCATAAACAAGAATGGCAGTGTTCGCAAAATGACTAGAGCATGTTCATCTTTGTGCAATAAAAGCAAGCTTCCAAATCAAACAGAGCAGTAGCCTGGGAGCAGCCTGGCAGGGCTCCAAAGCTGCTCATGCTGGACCATAGGGCATCTTAATCAGCTTTCAAGAAGCTGCTCCAAATGTTCGCTGGAGCTCTTCACTTTCACTCAGTTGCTCCTCACAGTTGCTGTATCTACAATTCCTAGCCACTCATGCCCTTCTCAAAGCAAGCAGTTAAGAAATGATCAAGGGAGCTCTCTGGCCCTCCATGATCTGGGCACAGGTGGCCAGGGGAAACTTTCAAGGGCATCTTCATCTGAGCCCTGTCAAGACATCCGTGCCTCCTCCATATGCATCTCCTATTAAGGAGAAAAGAGACCAAGCAGCCACTAGAGCTGAGCCAAGTAGGCCTTTTTAATTAATTGATATCCACTTCGTCATGTTGAAAACCCACAGCTCCAAAGGCCTAGGACATCTGATTAACTTTAATATGCATGGTCATGACAATTGTCTTTGGTGTGTGTGTGTGTGTGTGTGGGGGGGGACCAGACAAAAAAGAGAAAGAGGCTATATGTCTTTTGCATGTGTCTTGCTTCTAACAGTGAGACCTCAGTGAAATGGCAACCAGATTAGAGGGTTGCTCTTCATCCAGGGCCTTAACCTTTAAATAGGCAGGATAAGATGCCTGGGAAACAGGTGGCCTCCTCTTCAACTCTTGCATAAATGGCATCCCCTAAAAGCCATGAGGGGGGTAAAGCAAAAAAGGCTGGCACCATCTGTGGTGTATATTTGTACATTAGCATGCTGGGTCAGAGGCGCCTCTGAAGACAACCTGGAAATGAGGCTGACAAAGCTGGCAGCTTCTGCCAAAAGACACTCAACACAAAACAAGCACCATCACCAGCGTAGGCCTGGTCTCTGACCAGGTTGCTGCAGGGAACTTAGACATTCCATTGGTGTAGCCATTTTTGATGGAGAAAGAGAGGAAAAGAAGGCATCCTTTAGATATCTCCTACGGTTCAGAACCTGCACATCTGCATACCTTTAAAACTTCAACTGACATATTTTTATTCCAAAAGGAAACCTCTATATATCAACTCAAGGGGCTGAGAGAACTAAGCAAGAGAATGATCCTCGACATCCTCTGAATGGATATGTGCCTCAAGTCTGCTGGTTCAGATCCAGGAATTGCTTTGGCAGGAAAAAAAATTCTTCAGGATATGCAAGAGCAAAATCAAATTAGAAGATGGAGGAAGGAGCTCAGTGGACAAGGAATAACATTAAAGGAGGATATGGCTAAGGAACTCAACCTCCCAACCAAAGTAAGCAGCGGCAACCTCTAATACAAAACTGGTAATTCATCAATTTCTAGGACAAATCTAGCAGACATGTGCACAAATACCTTCCTGAAGAGGAAAATGTTATAGGAGCTTCTGAAAGCCATCAGGGAAATGTTCTAATTTCCTTCTAAAAGCTGGTTATAATCCTGGAGCCAGAGAGATGCTGTTTACAAGGACTAACCTGCCTCCACTCATTGGTTATTAAACAAGAAACCCAAAGAAACTTAAGATGAGATGGTCAACACTTACTACGTTTTATATGTTAATAACTTGAACTGCCTAAAAGACTCCTCTTTACTTCCACAGTGTTCTCCTTTTAAAAAAATGTTTGAGAAAAGTTCTCATAAAAACTGTAAACAGAAGCTTCTGGTAGCTTCTAGTACTGAGTGCCAATGAAACCAATGTGAAATAAAATCAGTGTGAGAAACTAGTTATATGTATCATTCCACCAGAATCTCATTAGATGTTTACATGAATGCAAGAGGAATCATGGAAGGTCCCACAGACTAATAAAGGAAGTGTGGGTCACATGTCACACATGCAGCTGTTGTGTATCCCACTATACACAACACACTGTACAACAAATTCCACAATTCTTCTTGTGCAAACATGCATATCCAACAGGATTTGGGCCAGTGATTGCACAACTATAACTTTCTATAGAAATGTAAATCTACCTTATTAATTGCTTAAAGCCATGTGATCAGTTGGCCAAGATTTCTTCAAATTAGCAGCCCAAATAATGCATAGGTATCAGTAAGTGACCATTTTCTATCAGAGAGAAGCAGCAGAGGAAAACAGCACCCTTTCTGCTAAAAGCAAACTTTTACTACAAACCCTTTCACCTGACTCCCCTTTTAGTTTCTTCTGCTTTCTAAGATGTACCAATGTCTTAGATGTCCATTTATCAGTCCTAAATCAAAATCTACAAAGGCTCTCAAGTTTTGAGGATGTAAAGGAAGAAAGATTTGGAAAACATTCTAAGGAACACCAATGGGGAATAGGGGGAGAAAACAAAGGAACAGTAGAAACCAACTTTTCACTAATAGTCTTAAGTTATTAGAAGGTGGGGGAGGGGATATCCAGAAGGTGAGAAATGAGCATGCCACTTTGATGGAGGAAGAACTGGCAAAGCTTCAAACTTACTATGCCATTTATTATAACACCTACATTCTTAATAGCAAAGAGTTCCACCACTGCAGCATTTAAGGGCTTTCTTTCACACAGCTGTGCTTCATGTCCCACTTCCTTTTTTCTTTTCTCTCCCCCCCCCCACTCCACACTCCTTTTTAATCATCAGTCGCATGTTTGCGCATCTCCATATGGTCGCACTTTTGAAAAAGGTGCTCAGAAGTGACCTGCCACCTTGCTCTACAAGAAGAGACGGTAGCTTCCTGTTGCCGTGTGTTTTTCATTTTCCATAGGATAAGCTGCACAGAAAAACATGCTGCCGTAGCACACAGGAAGTATCCTTCCCAACAGTGGGAAGGGGAGGAGGGGGGAACCAAACTTGAAAGCCCTCCACTGTAAAGTACCCTTGTTTGCCCTTCAGTAGAGAAAACATTACAAAGCCTCTTAGTATAGACTTTGTCAAAGAGGATGGTGAGGAACCAAACAAATGAGACTCAAATCTCAGCCAATTAGAGTATCCTGAGGCTTCTCTTCAGGTTCTGATCACTTTATTCTTCCCTTTCCCCCCTCCACCTCATCAGATGTGCTTTTTAAAACAACAACAGAAAAGAGGCTGCAATTTCAAAGCGTCTTCTCTTGTTGTGTCCATTAATGATCGCCTTTGGAACACTGATGGCTGACGGAGGAGGTAGATCTCTTGATTCCGCAACAAGAGATGGTGATTAAAAAGTTTGATAGCATTAGGGGATTTCTGGGTTAATATTTCTATGAAGAGTGTTAAATCCTATGTTGTTCTTTATTATTTAGAGTTTTTCCTCTTTCTTTTTAGATACATACACCAGATACAAGAACTTCTGCAAATCAAGTTTTCTAATACAACATCTCACCGCAATGTAGCAGCTGAGCTCCTGTTGCTTAGCCTAATAGGCTGCTCTAGGATAGCCCACTGGAGTGGCTATACAGTTAAGACATGTTCCAACCAAAGCAGTGGCTTAAGGAGAAATTAATTACAAGAAAACTAATGAGCTATTTGGGATACTTCCTTTGGGGAACTTGATTCACATAGTATTCTTTCCAGGATGGGGACAAAATAAAATGCCTGTGCCATCCTGAAGAAAGCTAAGAAAAATAGGGAGAGAGAAAACTTAGTTGTATCTCATCCTACTAATGATTTTAGTGATGCGGGAACTCCCATAATTTAGACTTACCTCTCAGAGTAAGGGCTAGTGGGCTAGTGGTCTGTCCCAACTTCTAAGACTTTTCCAACCTCATTTCATTATATTTAATATTACACACCTGAAATAGAACTGGACTAACTGCACTCTTAGAAAGAAAGGATGTTTCCAACAAAACAACAGAGGGTGATTGTGTTAATACATGTATGCCTTTAGGGAACACAAATGCTACAGTAGCATGGATGGACAAGACATCAGTGGTAGTTCAAACTCCCTCTACCAAAAGAAAGCCTTCTGTGAAATGGATCAGATTTCTACCAGCTACTTACATTAAACATAAACCAAACAATGCAAGCAAAAGTAAACCAAACCAAACAAAAAAGAAGGGGGTGGCAACAGCAATCTATATGCAGTTTAGATTGCATGCAATATGACAACATAGCATAGTGATACCACTGGAAGAGCAGGATGAAGGGGAAAATGAGTATCACAAATATAATTAAGAAATGTAAAGGTGGTTTTTCAAGCAGATAATTTCATTCTATCTTGAATGAAGTTACAACTGAGACTGTACTTCAAATAGGGTCATGAGTTCGGATTGGGAAACATTCAGAATTCACTGAATAATGTCACATTTTTATAGGTCTGAAGATCTGCAATAATAATTCTGAATACAGTATTCAGAATTATACATTCGCTGCTTTGAATGAATGTACGACTAGGGAGCATAGGGATCCCTTTCTGCTCAGCCCAATAATTCGTTAGCAGACATCATGATAATCTCCACCTGTATTTACTTTTCACATTACAGTAATACCTCGGATAACGCTGGAGACTTGGTTCCACAAGTCTTGGTGTTATCCGATTTTTAGTGTTATCCGATCCATATTAAAATCCTATGGGATGGATCATATAACATTAAAGCTCCATAGAGATACATTATAACCGCACAGGCTTTAGCGGTTGTTATCCGATCCATCCCATAGGATCTTAACGTTATTCGATCCAATTCTCCTCCCCAGATTACTTAACGTTATGCAATTTTAGCATTATCCGAGGTAAACGTTATCCGAGGTATTACTGCATGTGAAAGTGCATACATTACTGTTTTTGCCTGCATTGGCATGTAATACTGGAGTATATCCTGTCAACATCCCACTTTGGTTGGTAAAATACCAGTTTCTTAATTGGGTACAACTTTGCTGGTATTTTCTGGACTTTGAAATATTGAAAATTATAGTATTTAGTATCAAGACATGTTCAAAAAGTATGTATCTTGACGCATAGTAGCTAAATGTACAAATAAGTGGTTTCTGAAATGGCAAAGAAATTTACATTTTAATAGACAGGCTTCAGATGGCTCTCGATATGACATGGGTCACAGAAGTGCTAAAGGAAAATGGCAGCCTTCAGATTTAATTTCTCCTTTTTTCGGAATGTCTATTTACGGAACATGATGCAGCACTTTCTAGTTTTTGTTTTCCCACTTCTACTCTGTATCCTTGGCTTAAGGTTGGAATACCGAGGACTGTCTCAGCATTTTAATCTGTTTTTCACCTTGCTAGAAGACTTTCCCCATTCTCAAGAATTAACCCTAATTTAGCAATAACAATTACACTTACATACCCCTCCTATAGCGCTTAGTCATTCTCTGGGCAGTTCACAATGCAGTTAGCATTTTTTGCCCCCAACATGCTGGGTACACATTTTCCCAACCTTGGAAAGATGGAAGGCTGAGTCAACCTTGAGCCCTGGTCAGGACTGATCTCACAACATCAGCAGTTTTGACTGCAGTACAGCAGTTTAACCACTGCGCCGCCAGGGTTCTTGGCTTTGTCTTCTCTCCTGCATAAAATGGTATCAAATTATTCCCTCTCCCCTAACACCCATTCAAACATCAAATCACCAGGGCTGAGCAACACTACATTTATTTATTTATTTATTTATTATTCATATTTATCCACCACCCTCCTCACCAAGGTGCACATGCATAGTCTATGCAGATCGGACTTTGGGTGTTTCTAGTTACATTACACCAAAGGCAGATTCCTGAGACTTCACGTTTGATTGTTAATGACTGAATCTTATTTAAATAAATGGTGTTTTATGCATTGAGAAATAGTTTATATATAATTAAATACTACCAACACCACCTCTGGGAGAACTTGAAAATTTTAATATTGAAAATTATGAATATGAAAATTTTAATATTTGTGTCAATTTCTATTTTTGAATTTTATACTGTAAGCTGGCCTGAGTAGGAAAGGTTTTCCTAGAAGGGCGGGATATAAATTTAATTAATAAATAAATGTTGATAGCTCAGAAAACTAAATTTCAGAAGCCACTGGAAACGAACCTCTTTTTTATTTATTTAAATTTGTTTATTGCCCTCCTCCCTGAAGGGACCCAGAGCGATTCACAACACGTCAGCATCGACAACAATTTAAAACCAGTTCAAAAATTAAAAGTTTTTTTAAAAAGCTTAAAAACTTAACATTAAAAACTAGGCATTGTAGCTAGGAGGCACTGGGGGTAAATTTGTTCAAACCATCCAGCCGGTTGGGGAAATTGATCCATCCATTCCCCAGACCTGACTTGCCAACCAGGTTTTCACTCCTTTCCTGAAGGACAGCAGCTCCGTCTGCAGGCATAGTTCTACTGGGAGGAGGTTCCACAGGGCCGGAGTGGACACCGAGAAGGCCCTCCTTCTAGTGCCATTGAGGTGCGCCTCTCTGGCCGATGGCACAACCAGAGAGTCTCTTTGGTCTGCTCTGGTGGGACGGACAGATGTGTGACCATGATCAAGGACTCTCGGTCTAGGAATGGACTGGTGAATCACACGTTGTGCAAAGGCCCTCCTGGCCACGACTGCCACCTGCTCTTTGAGCAGTAGTCGCAAGTCAAGGAGGACCTCAAGAGTACGTACCGGGTCTGTTTGGGGCAGAGCTGCCCCATCCAGAACTAAAGATGGTAGTTCCCGACATAACACAGGACCCCCTACCCACAGCCACTCAGTCTTGCCAGAATTCAGCTGAAGCCTGTTGTCCCCCATCCAGACCCTGACAGCCTCCAAGCACCTGGAAAGGACTTCCACTGCATCACTAGTGTTCTCATGGGCCGAGATATACAACTGGGTATCATCTGCATACTGATGATACCTCACCCCATGGGAACGGATGATGTAGATATTAAATAGGAGAGGTGAGAGCACCCCATATTGGAGCAGCCTAGGGCTGGACATCTCACCCTCCAACCACACCGACTGGGTCCAGCCCTTCAGAAATGAGGAAAACCAGGTCACCACTGTGCCCAATCCCCAATCCTTGGAGCCTTCCCAGAAGGATACCATGGTTGACGGTATTGAACGCTGCTGAGAGGTCAAGAAGAGCCAGGAGGGATGTATATCCACCATCCCGCTCCCTCCAGAGATCATCCACCAGCGTGACCAATGCAGTTTCTATACCGTATCCAGGCCTGAATCCTGACTGAAAAGGGTCCAGATAATCCGCTTCATCCAGGATCTCCTGTACTGCCATGCCACTGTCTTTTCCAATACTTTACCCAAAAAGGGTAAGTTGGATACAGGTCGAAAATTGGCCATTATGGTTGGGTCGAGGGAAGGCTTCTTCAGGAGGAGACGCACCAATGCATGTTTTAAAGATGCCGGGAAAAACCCCTCCCGGAACGAGGAATTAATAATTGCCTCGACCCAGCTGCCAGTCACCATCCTGCCCGATTTAACAAGCCAGGCGGGACAAGAGTCTAATGTACATGCAGTAGCACGGACAGCTCCCAGGACCCTGTCCACTTCCTCAGGGACAACTGGTTCAAAATCCCAGATAACATGGCAAGACTGTACCTCAGACAACCCCAGCTCTACATTTTCCACGCCGGGATTCAACTTCAAGTGAATCTGAGTGATTTTATCTGTCAGATAATCAACGAAAGCCTCAGCCGACCCCTGCCACCCGGGGCCAGCCCCCCCCCTTCCCAAGGAGGGACCTTGTCACCCGGAACAGCGAAGCTGGGCGGTTATCTGCGGAGGCAATGCGGAAGGTGAAATACTGACATTTTACCACCTCCATTGCCACTAAGTAGGCTTTAATAGTAGCTCTAACTAGTGTTCGGTCAGACTTACTTCGTGTCTTCACCCAGCGGCGCTCTTGGTGTCTCTTAGCCCATTTGAGCACTCTAAGCTCCTCTGTGAACCACAGAGATGAATGGTGTTCATGAGCATGGAGAGGCCATAGTGGAGCAATTACGTCCAAGGCCGCCACCGCCCTTTCATTCCAGAGGTCAACCAGCGCCTCAGGTGAATCTCTACGCCGGTCCAGAGGAATATCCCCAGTTCCCTTTGGAACCCATCAGGATCCAGCATTCACTGGGGGCGGGCCAATCTAATAGGCCCCACCTCCTCACGGAGAAGCCTCGCCCCCAGGAAGCCCAAAGTCACCAGAAAGTGATCTGACCATGGCACAGGTGTAATATCTTACTTCTAAGACACCATTTTCAAAGAATTAACCTGTTTGCTCCCTTTACCACATGCAGGAGTAGATTTTTAACTTGGAACTTTCTAGAAAGAAAAAAAATATTTTGAGAAAAGGCAAGAAAGCAATTTTTCAGTTGCTACTAAAAATGTTTACCACTTTTGTAGCACCTTCTAAGCAGGTATACCATCTCTATTTGAAACTTTTTTCAATTATCTCACTCTTACAACATCCCAATTTTCATCATCATCATCATTGTTGTTGTTGTTGTCGTCATCATTCTCTTACTTTAAAAATATAGGATGGGAGTGACTTTTTGTTTCCTTGCTTGCTTGTTTTTTGTCTCCTCAGTGAAGAAAAGAGCTGAAGTTTGAATATGGCAACCTCATAATGATTTAACTAGAAACGGCATCTTGCCATTATGAGGGGGATTGTGTGGTTCAGACGTGTAGGGCCAGCCAGGAGAGGCAGGCAATAGTGGAGAACTCAGACTAAACACAATACAGTGGAGAAGAAACTGGCAAACAACTCCAGAAAAACTCCACAGACATCACCCTGCCAACGAAAGTCTACATTGTTCAAGTGATGGTCATCCCCGGTAGTAATGTATGGCTGTGAGGGCTGGGCCCTGAGGAAGGCTGACTGCAGAAGAGTGGATGGAAATAAACCCTGACTTTTTCTTGGAAGAATAGATACTGAAGCTGAAGCTCAAACACTCTGGCCATCAAATGAGAAGAGAGAACTCACTGGAGAAGGCTCTGATGCTAGGAAAGATCAAAGGCAAAAGGGGGCAACAGAGGACGGGATGGCTAGACAGCGTCATTGATGAGGTGGGCATGGATCTAGGCAGACTCCGGAGGATAGCAGATGACAGAGGAGTCAGGCATGCTGTGGTCCATGGAGTCAGACTCGACTGTGCGACTGAACAACAACTAATGAAATTTTCATCACAACCTGCTGTTCATTTTAATGGCCTTTGAAAGACAATAGAACAATGACTGGAGAGAGAGAGAGAGAGAGAGAAGGATTTTCCTGCTGCATACATTTGTTTAAAAGCTTCCACATTCTGTGATTCTCTCCTCCACCTCAACAACACCTCTTCCCTTATCTCTTCATAGAGCTCTAGGTCTTTTGTTTGTGCTATACATTTTCATTTTAGGAGAGCTGAGATAATGCATAAGCTCTGTTACCATTCTTATGTCTAAATGTAACCTTTGCTTAATGGAGTCTTTGGCGTATGCACATCTTCCCACTCAAACACAGCATTTTCACAACCTACTCCCACCTCACCCCATTTCAATCTCCCTCCCTCACCATCTCCTCTGGAGACATGATACAGGCCTCATCTCCAGAAGGTCCCTTCCAGTCAAAGCTATGTAATATGTATGAACAGTGAAGCTGTTCATGCCGTCTTTGAAAATTCAATAGAATACTCTAATATCTAAGATATGCCCCTTTATAGGTGAGGAATGGGGGCAGGGAAGAAGAAAAGGATGGAGGGTAAATTGGCATTAAACAAAGCAGTTTTTTTCTAGCAGACTGCTATTGTGGGCTCCATTCAATAGCACATTCAGACTAATTTACACACAGTCGCTTAGGTACAAGTTTGGGAACACTGCATTTGAAGGTTCCAGCTTTTCCACAATTCAAAATAATGATAATAATATGTGATGAAACTAAATTCTTTATCAGATCACTTTTTAAAGTTTGAGAGGAAGACTGTAAACCAGGGGTTCCCAACCTATGGCCCATGACCCTGACCCGGGTTCGGCCCATGGCGTTGATCATCCCATATAGACTGTTGTCACCTGAAAGTGAAACTGGGTTTGTTTACATCAGCTGTAAAACATGCATGCGCATGCACAAACATGCCTGCAGCTGTTGTAAACACAGAAGTGGATGCATTTACAACAGCCATAAATGTGCCTGCTTCCGCTTCTGGAGAGCGTGTTCTGGCCCACTTAGCTGTCCAGGGGCGTGGTCAAGCCCACAACATAAAAAGGTTGGCCACCCCTGCTGTAAAATAATACACTCCCTCCACTCACACACTTTTCTGTTGTGTAATGTATAATCTAGGTGCTGCAAATCAATTACGCAAACCACGAAGACAATAGCTATTACATCTGGCTGTTTGTTCCCCCTTTCTACCCTCAGTTTCATAGTATCCAAGTCTGAAGAAGAGAACTTGAAAACTTGTCTTGCATGCAACTCTTTACTGATCCAGTTAATTTATTACTTAACCCCAAGGTTTATTTCTGATAATTTTAACACCCCTCAGCCTTTCTTCCCAGTAGAAACTATAACTAGAACATTGAGTTCTAAGACTTGCTTATTTCTTGAAAAGCAGCAGCAGCAACAACGACGACGACGACGACGACAAGCGTAATCAGCAATATTTAAGGTAGCCTAGTTAGCAAGCAACAGATAAGAAAAATAATCTGTGACTTTGAGGTGTTATTTTCCCCATTTTTAAAGTGGCTACCAGCAGACTGGTGGAACTAGAAAACAAGAGCACAGTACTGTATTTTCCTTCTTATTTATTCTTCTTGAGCTCCACAGACTCAGTGATATTGATCAAAAGTTGGAAAATATTCTTTTATGGATTCAGAATTTGCCAGACATCATAGCTAACATTCATGGTGACTCAGAGATGTTGGAAATTGTAGTAATTTTCCCAAGCTATGATGTTGACATAGTGTAGCACCTAATCATAGAATAACTGGGTTGGAAGGGGCCTTTTGGGCCATCAACTCCAAACCCCACTCAATGCAAGAGTCCAAATCAAAGCAGCTATGAAAGATGGTTGTCCAATTCTCTGTTGAATACTTCCAGTGTTGGAGCCTTCACCACACCTCTTGAGGCAGTTAGTCCCACTGTTATACTGCCCCAACTGTTAAGGTAAGATAGAGTTTGCTTCCAAACTATGATTCCATTCAGATCCACATTCTGCCACCACTTCTATCGTCAACATCATCAACATCCAGTTATTCATAAAAACAGTACCATTAAAGGATAATAATAATTTCATGTCAGAAAATATTCTGGGTTGAAAGGACTTTTGCGGGAGAAACTCCACCTGAATGAGGCTCCTTTCATGTCCCCAAGAGCTGGGACAGATGGGCGCTCAATCCATCATGCAGTACCCAGGTCTTGAACTGCTGACTTGCTGGCCTTCCAGCTAACAAAACAAGCTTCTTAACTACTGAGCCACCATAGCCCCTACCATTAAAGGGAATAAAGGAAATGTCACCATTATTTCAATCTCATCCAACATTAAACCAAAGACCTTCTATTTTGAGCTCCCATGTAAGCCTTAGACCTCAAGCATATTTACAATCATATGTTTGTGATTGCCACAAAAACTCGCTCTAAGCAAAATGAGTGCCTTTCCATTTTGTGAAACTCAGCACAGACACAAGAAGCATAAAAGGACAGATTGAACAAATAATGAAAACATAAAGAATTCATCTATTGCTATAAGAACTTCCTTGGGTTTTTAAGATGCTCTGAAGAAGCCATTTTTCCTGGTCAAATCACTCTCTCAAGCATGCCCAGTGGCCCCCTCCCTGTTCTACTCATGCAGACCTTTTGCAAGGAAATGACTGCCAGCAAGAGTTTTAATGGGATGGGTGCTGCATTGTAACCTTTTAAAAGTGCTTTTAATTGGTTTTAAATTATTTTTTCTTCAATTGTAATCACTTTTTAACATTGTGATTCATTATATTTTAACTACATCTGACTTTTAAAAATGTGTGAGCCCCTTTTATTGGGAGAAAGGCAAGGTGTAAATAAACTGAATGCTAGAATGAAAGGCAACAAAGCAATTGTTATGGATACATGCAAAAACAATCAATCTTCCAAATGTACAAATTCTTTTTGAGGCTGAAGTTCTCTTCCCCCCCCCCCAACCATTAAAATAAAAATTTTCACATTTTCTGTTTATTCATACTGTTACCAAACTGCCTTGGTACATTCAATAAGGCATATTCAATGCTAGTTAAAAGAGATACCCACATCTGAGGAAAAACACTGGGTGAAATCCTGTCCTGTCAGTAGCTCAAATCACATCTGATCAAGGGCAAATTGCTGCTAATTAAAGGTGATAACAGGATGCATGTGACTAGTGCACAATGTGATAAAGACACTAAAACTGTAGAATTGCCAATAGAAGACTTTCTTTAGCAGCCATTTCTCACTCCACTGTTGATGACAACATCACAGCTCTGCATACAGAACTGTCCAACAGGATTTTAGCCTGTAAGGACATATTTTTGTGTGGAAATAATGGAAACCCAATGAATTTTGTAACCTTGACCCAGCACTTTTCTCTGAACGTACTTAGGTCACCCTTGCTCAAAAGCCAGTCATATCCAACTCTAGGGTTCAGTGCTCATCTCTGTTTATAGCCAAAGAGCTAGCATTGCCTGCATCTGCAGACATTTCCGTGGACATATGGCAGGCATGACTAGATGCTGGAGTGCATGGAATGCTGTTTACCTTCCCACTGAAGTGATACCTATTTATCTACTTGCAATTTCTTGCTTTTGAACTGCTAGATTAGCAGGAGCTGGGACAGAGATGGGAGCTCACTCCATCATGCTGCACTTGGGTCTCAAACTGCTGACCTGCCAACCTTCCAGTCATCAATTTCAGTATCTTAACCACTAAACCACCTCAGTTGGCTAAACATACTTAGTCTGCTCCAAACAGGTGACAGATATAACTGCATTCTGGCCAAACCCTACAAGGGATGAAGCTTGACTGCTGTTAACAATGGTGTGAAAAACTCTGAAGTATTTATGGTTCTATTTTTGTTTCAGTCACAATCCATCACCCATTGTAATGGGACTACAGTTCCTCTGAATTTATTTTCTCATAACCGCCAAGCACAAAGATGTCAGTTCCTGTGACAAAGTTTGCCTTATTTTTGGTGTGCTGCCGATGCCTAGAAAAGCAAGGATGAGGAAGTGACTAGAGGAACAATGCCCACCCCCAGCAGCTTCTTGCTTAACAGCAGAGAGGTTGTCAAAATGTCACAAGGCAACACAAGGCCTCAAACCAAAAGCTAGGCAAATAAGAAAACAATAAATACTGAAAATATGACACATGTAAAATGAAGACTGACTAAAACCTCTCAAAGAGGTTTCACAATCCCTGAATCAACCTGAGGGGGAAAGGCCCTCACAAAGACCTCTCAGAGAAAGAGAAAAAGGAGACAAGAAGCTACTACTAAGTGTAAGATTGGAGTTTGAGCACCCAAAGTTTGCAACTCTCTTCAAGGCTTCCTCTGAAGAAGACAAAATCTGAGCTTTCTCCATAGGGCAGTAAGAAGGTTTCTCAGCACTCACGGCATCTGCAATTGGTATCCAAGAATGCATTTTTTCCTGAAGCAGGAAAAATGCCATTGGCATGAATTTGTTTAAGGTGGATCCCGATTTGCTATGAAGTGATCTACACACTATGATCACGGAGCCATCTCCTGCGGCACATATGAAATGAGATGCGCAGGATTCAACACTGGGATTTATTTATTTAATTTATTATATTTATACCCTGCCCTCTTCTGAGGACTCAGGGCGGCTTACAGTCTAAAAGAGTTAAAACACAGCACTTACAATTCATGATTTAAAATCAAGCATTAATTAATTAATGCTTGATTTTAATTAATTAATTAAAAATTAAGTTAAAAACCACAACGGGGAGAGAGAGGTGGGGTTATTCACAGGAGCCAGCCAACCGAACTCACCGCCTGGCCCACACCCCACACATGTCTGGCCAGCCAGTTCTTCACCCCCTTTCTGAAGGGCAGCAGCTCTGTCTGGAGACACAATTCACTTGGCAAGAGCTTCCAAAGGGCCGAAGCAGACACAGAGAAGGCTCTCCTTCTTGTGCTAGAGAGATGAGCCTCTCTAGCTGATGGTATGACCAGAGAGCCTCTTCGGTCTGCTGTGGTGGGGCTGACAGATGTTCTTGGGGTGATGCGGTCTCTTAAGTATCCTGGCCCACTACCATGTAGGACTTTAAAGGTGATAACCACCACTTTGAATTGCACTCAGAGGCATACTGAGAGCCAGTGCAGCTCTCAGAGAAGTGGTGACCCAAAGGAATCAGAGTTCCTCCTCTTCTCATTTTGCCCTTTGGCCCAATATGATGGTTTCCAGTGGCATTTCCTCCACTGAGAGGACCATCACCCCACCTAAAGGGGCTCATCTGCCTGTAGCTGTTGGCCCCTTCAGGTAGTCAGGTTATTTACTGCCGTTGACCCCTTTAGGGAGTCAGGTTATTTACCACCACCCAACACTTGGCGTCGAATTACTGGCTGTATGGTCTACTCTATTACCATAGCATGATGTCCAGCCAGACATCCCCAGCACTACATCATTTGCAAGATAGGGCTTTTGGTAGCTGTCAGACAATGGCTGAAAAATTATATTGCTTAGCATGCATTGTAAGCCACACGGAAGTAGGCTCATTGACTCCGTGGGGATTTGGTAAATAAACTTTCCACAAGTGTCATTGATTTAAATGGGCCAACTCTAGTTGCAACTTAACTCACAACTAGAGTAGGACCATTCAAATCAATGGAGTTTATGAAAGAATACCCTCACCAAATCCCCACAAACATGTGGTGCATGACGTGCGAGAAGCAGCCCCCTTCCTGCTGCGCTCCACTCCTGAGATGGGTGGTGTGCTCTACTGAGACTTACTTTGTTAAACAAGAGGATCTCAGCGCCTGCATGGGAATTAGCAATAGGAAAAATACTAGCTAAATAATTTGTTCTTTTGGATTTCCGTTGTTTTGACTCAGCAAAGATTTTGAACACTCTTCAAGATTACTTACCTCATCCTGAGAAAGTGAAAGTGCTGAGGCAAGGTTCTCAGAGGGATTTGTGCAAAACTGCACTGGTGCAACACTAGTATTCTCTCCCCCCCCCCCCCGAATTCAAAGCATATACACATGCTGATAACAAAACACATGCTGATAACAAAAGGGCAGGCAAGTTGCTAAGGAAGAGGCGTAACATTGTTTAGTTTCTAGAAATTTAAGGAGACTTCATGCCTCTAGGTTTGCCGTAATACTGCCGCTTAGTCCCTCTGGCCAGTAACCAATTATTTCTCCCTGCTATATTAAGCCACTGAACCAAGGAATTTTTGATACATAGACGTTTATATAAGTTTCACTGATGGGTTTGCTCTAGTAAGGACTGCCAAACAGACATAGGCTACCTCAGTCTCCATGGTCTTGAAGTTAGCTGTAAAATTTATATGTCTCATTCCTTGTTTATTTCTCCCACGAGAGCAAACTGAGAGGGCACCTTTCAGGTACCATCTGTTGGGGAGGCTCACCTCTCCAGCATGAAGAAAAGGGCCTTTTTGGTCATAGCCCCCACACTATGGAACCTCCTCTCAGTATAACTATGCCTCCAGGCCCAACTGCTACCATTTAGGAAAGAACTGAAGATGTGGTTGGCAAAATGGTTCGGGGGGGCGGGATTGTCAACATACTCCCCTTTCTGGCTCATCTGAGGCTCCCCTCTGTAACAAATTTTTAATGTTAAGGGTATACCAATTTTATATTTGTTTTTAGATAGTAATGGTACAGCAATGGGCAATACTGCTATGTTCTTAAGGGTTTTTAATTGTTTTATATTGGTTTTAACTTGTGTACACCACCCAGATTCCATCAGATTAGGGCGGTATATAAATCTATCTATTAAATTATAATTAAATTAAATTATCATGAGAAGCAAAATTTAACATCTGTCCATTTAGCCACAGGACTGTAAGTATGTAGTGACTTTCCTCAGAGTACATGTGATAAGGCATACAATAAACTGTATAATAAAACTATTTTTAAGAAAAATCCTCAAACAATTTAAAATCAGAATAGGAAATAACAGGAGCCTTGATCTAATTGGGCTAAAATTTCCTAAACTATGCAAATAATTTTCTGAAATAGCAAATATGCCTTTTACATGAGAAATTAATAGGTTTTCTTACAACATGTAACATTAACATAAGCAAAAATATCATTGACAAATACAGATATGTTTGTTTCTGTATTTGAAAACAGACGTATTGTTTTGCAGCTTGTGGATTCTAACACGTGGAATTTGCAAATCATAATACCCTTCTGTGCAATCTCTTACACAAGCTGGAGATCATACATTGAAATGAACAGAAGTTTATCCTTGCACTGAGAGATAGTGAAGCTCAGTAAAAGCCTGCTCACACAACATATTGTTGCATTGGCTGAACAGATACAGAGGATATTGCCGATGGAAGACAAACTGACTATGGGCTAATTTTCACATAATGTTAATCCTTTGGTATTGAGCAGATCTTGGCTTTATTTATATTTATTTATTGCATTTGTATACCGCCCACTCTGGGTGGTGTTTTGAATCCCTCCCTACAGGTTCTCTCCTCATGTAGCCATGAGGGGTAATTTGCTGTGAGATATGATTTGGAACAAACCATGGTTAATCTTAACAGTAACTTGTTGACAGATATTCAACCTCCAACCATGGATTTGAATTCAAACAATTGTATTGACAAAAAATAGTCAAAATTAATAATAATTTAGGGTTTGTGTAACACACAAGGAAACTAACATGAAGACAGACAGTTCTTATCTTACACTCACCCCAGAACTGAAGGAGAATAGGGGAGAAAAATAATTAATGTTCTTTCTTGAAACATTAAACAGTGATATAGCATTGTGCAAGTACACCCTTACTAAGTGAAAGGAAGAGCTGAGATAGTAGGCTCTTCCATGTTACATAGAGAAATGAAATATTTGTGGGTTTTTAAAACTCCCTTGGTGAATGTGTTCTTGAACCAGGAATTGTCTTTCTATGAACAAACATTTCTAATGTGGTAGCCTAGCCAGCCAAAACTTGAGAAAGTCCAGCTAATTAACGAAATGAAATGAAATGTAAGAAAACAGAAAACTCCTTCAAGCTTGTAAACTCTTACCTTCTGGTTCATTCTTGATAAGCTCTTCCATCTTCCTTTGTTTCAGAGTGTCCACCACATCGGCCAGGCTGCCTTTACGCCTTTCGGGAGTACCAAGGGCTGTATTAGAGAAGGACTCTCCACTTTGACGCCCACCATCTTCTGCCTTCGAGGGTGAGGTAGATGAGTTGTGTGGGGCAAATGAAGACATCACTTTATTGCCATCAACTTCCTAGAAAGGAAACAAAACCAGATGAAACATCTCTTAATTTATTCCCCTAAAAATAATACCATGTCTGCCCAAACAGAAAAGGGGAAACAACACCCCTTTGTTCTTTTGACTTCATTGCTGCTTGTTTCTCTATCAAAACCTGTACATAATGGGGAAGAGGAGAGAGAGAAAGAAAAAAGGAAAAGAAGTACAGCTTCAAAAGCAGAGAGAACAAAGCTTTTCCATCAAGGATAAACTAAGATTACAGGCTGAAGTGAAAAAAGATTAGCGTTCAGGAGAGAAACATTATATATGTTTTCCCTTCAAATGAGAATGGTTAATGTTCACGGGTTTGCCAATAACAACGGTATGGATTACCTTTAATTGTTTGCTCCTTCACAGCTTTTTATGTTCAATCTTTCAGGACTTTTTTTCTTTTTCTTTTTACCTAAGAGCCATTAATTTCCTGTTTCCTTTTTTAAAAAAGTGGTTAATATCAGGATGGTTAGTTGCTCTTCAAAATGAAGCAATGATCAGATAGCAAATGCTTCAAAATGAAGCAATAATCAGATAGCAAATGCTCCATATGGTTACAGTGTCATCTTCTCACCCCCAATTGGTAGTTCAAGAAAGTATCTTTTCCCCATAAATCAGGTTGCTTAAATATTTCTAATTTATTCTCTGTCCTCACGCCATTTCCATTTCCCTCTTTGAAGAAAAGACTCTTTTAAAGACAAAGCTGCTGGAACAACAGTGATCTTAATGATGCCTGCAAATGTGAAGTCCAATGACACAAGCACACATCTTCCTCAAGCAATGTGAAATCTGGTTCTCATTAAAGTTACAAAGCATGTTCTCACCTATTTTAATAGATTTGACTCTTAATAGCCACATTCTGGGTTGTCCTGATGAGACTATCCTTTCACACCTTCTGATCTTTCAAACACCTCTTCCTTTTCCTTACTTTTTTTTTACCTCGGCCTTGATCTGCCCCTACCCCTACCCCCCCCCCCCACACACACACACTGCTCCTTTTCTGTTTGCATTTCATAAACTGTTTCTTCTGTTGCTGGGCTATAATTGTGTTGACAGTCTTCTAACAGATCTGACAAAGTAACAAATAAGGTCTTGCCTACCAGAAGCTATGTCACATACCATTTCAGGACTTTCAGTAGCCACATAATTCTAGATATTTAAGAATGTCTTTTTTAGGATCACCCTTCCTCAGTTTCTTTTTTTGAAAGGATGTTTTATGCACAATGGTCTCTTCTTTCTACACCTGATGGCAGTGCTACACCAGAGCGGAGGTAGTTATTTTTCCAGTTTCTTCTTGCAGAAACAATTTTAATGAGATCTTCTCTATCCAATTGTGATTTCCTGTTCTCCTACAAGAAGTATTTTGTTTGCTTCTCTTACTCTTTTGTCTTAGATTCTGCAAATTCAAATCCCATGCAGGAACTGACAAATGCTGTGCAGGAATAGGTAACTCCTATGCAGGAATTACCAAATCATGTGCAGGAACTCACAAGTCTATTTGAGAGTCAGGATTTCTTGTGACTTAGCACCCAGTTCTTGTGTCTATATTCAGTCTATAACATGAGATGCTACTGACATGCAAATATTTCATTGATCATAAAAATTCCATTGACTTCCAAGCCATATTGTATAATGCAAGCTTTCACATTACATCATATCCTAGGTAATCTGAGTGCTGTACTACATAACCAGGAAGGACGGAGGAGGTATATGAAATATCCCTTATTTAGCCTGACTATTTCAGAACGTACAGAGGGGTGCCACATTTGTATTGTCTCCAAGTAAAAACAAAAAGCAAACAAAAACACTCTGCACTTAAAAAGCTAGCTTATTGGAGAGAAGAATAGGGCAGAACATTTTCTTCTTATGCACCTGCTTTCCAAAGACAAGGAAGTTTCTAAGGAAGAACCCAAATAGGTGGCCTGTTATCTGCAGTTTAGGGTTTGGGAAGAAGACCCGATATTTATGAAAGCATATTTGGGTCTTAGCCGTCTTGCCATGCTGTCTTAAGAGTCAATGGATGCCAAAACAATTGCTGTGCTTGCAGCAGCATAAAAACAAATCACCTTCCTTTGTTTCTATTGCTGAATGAGTTCTTGACCGAAGAGTGATAGAAAAGCTAAAGTGAAGGGAGGTATGCACATGGGGAGATGCCTGTAGAAAATGAAAGAACACAAACCTTGGTTCCCAACTTGGGAGATATCAGGACTATTTAACTATTTAATTTAGCCAACTTTCAGACAGGAACTCAAAACAGTTAAATCACAGATCCTTCTCTCTCTATCTCTATCTCTCTCTATCTCTCTATCTCTCTCTATCTCTATCTCTACACACACACATACTGTGTGTGTGTATCTATCTACACACACACACACACACACACACAGTATGCTCATTACTGGACTAGGAGCCTTCCGCTTGGCTTGTGATTCTATGTGGGAGATCATAGTTATACAAAATTAACAAATTAATTGATCAAAGCATTCAGCTCATAAACACATTCTAAAGCTTTCTAATATATATCCTAAGAAACAAAGATGTCAATATCCCATCTATTTTCCTAGGCAAAAGAAAGACAGACATGCCCAAAATTTGTGTTTGATGCAGGGAAAGCATCTAAAATTTGGGCAAAAGTGAAGTATTTCAGTCTACATTTAAAAAAAAAACATACAAAAGCCTCTATCACAAAGTGCAATGCTTTTCTAGAGTGGAACAGACTCCTGAAGCCCTGACAAACCACTGTCACCTTGCACAGCAAAGGATGCAACTCTGTTTTCTTCTCTCTCCCTTCTTCACTTTAAACAACACCAGACAGCGATTCACCTGTTCAAGTTTGATTACACTTCAGCCCCTGACCAAGTTAATCCTTCTAACAGTTTTATGAGGTTAGCCACCGCTTACATGCTTGGAGGCGTAAGAGAGATGTTCTTGCCTCTTGTGAATCCCAACACAGCTGGGTATTCCAACTACATTATGCTTTTTTTTTAAAAAAGAGCAGCAACAATTACCTTCTTGCAAATTACACTTACAACAGTACTCAGTCCAGGTTCCGGCCTCCTCATATCAAATGGCCATAGAGAATTCCCTCAAATTCTTCCCCTCTTGTCTTCTAACCCCCACACAAAGAAAGAAGGAAAAAGACTGACCCAAGAATTCTGTGTTCCGAGTCCATCCAGGACCACAAAGTTGCTATTTTAATTGCCAAACGGGTTTCCCACCAATGACCGAACATTCCTCTTCCAAGGTTTAATGATAAAACAGGCTTCTGCCCTTTCAGGGTGAGGTCAATAATCTTCCTTTGTTAATCTTGATTAAGCTTTGCTTAATCTAGCCCCCTTGTCACCTTTGTGATTGACAGGTAAAGCCATGTCAGTGGACAATAGACTTTATCCTTACCCAGGACATGTTTTCCCCCTCTTTTTTCCTGGCCTTGGATAGTGTCCCCAAATTTTCCCCCATCCCCAAAGATTAAAAGCATTTTGTAAGAGATGTTTATTCCAATTCTCTAATCTTTTCTAAAGGTCTAGCATATTTCATTTTGGAAGATTCTTCATTCTTTGCAGCTTCAGGAAGCAATGTTAAAATATCATTCTTCAGAAACATGTGAATATTACTCAGAAAGATTTCTATAGGGTTGCTCCCCCCCCCTTTTCCAGTTATTTTAGCTAGAATTTGGTATCATATATTTGACTCACATTGACAGTCATATCCCTTAACTCTCTTCCATGAGCCAAAAAAACTCAATTCAAACAGATGGAAACAATGAATAAAATGTTACACTCTCTAAAACAGGGGTGCCCAAACTATGGCCCATGGGCCAGATCTGTTCAGGCACATTTTACTTCCACTTCCAGGAGAGATGAGGGCTTCATTGGCTGGGTGAATTGGCGTTGGGGGTTGGATCCGGCCCCCTGGCCATAGTGACCAGCTCCCTGAACCATGTGACCAGCTCGTGGCCGAAAAGTTTGGGCACCCCTGCTGTAAAAAAAAAGTGTTTGCTCTTCTCTTTATTATGCTTTTTCCCTCAAGAAAACTGCTACATTCTCTGGGGTGAAAAGTGGATTTTTTAAAAAGCAAATTTAAAAACTGGACCTTTAAAACTTATTTTTTTTAAACTATTGTGAGAATTCTAATTGGTTTGAACATTTTATTTATTTATTACATTTATAACCCATCCATCTGGAATATTTTCCCACTCTGGGTGGCTTACAACATATTAAAAAACCTTTACAATAAAAAAATAGACATAAAGAATAAACCAACTAAATAAATTATAAATATCAACAAAAACCAAACAATGATGCCTCCCCCATTTAAAAACAAAACAAAATCCCCAACAATAACATGGTGATTTTAGTAGCTTATTGTAATATCTGTTCTTAGTTATCTTGAGCCCTATTTGTTAGTGGAAAGGTATGATACATATTTAATGATTATAAGCTGCCTGGAGTTTATGTAAGGAGTGCATACTTTCACCCGATCTAATTGAGACAAATTGATGGTGGTTGCTTGCATCTTGAGTGTAAGCTTGGTCACAGGGCCAAATGTGTCACCAAGATTAATTCTGGCACTTTATTAATTAGCTAGTTGCAGAAAGTCTTACATGAACACTAACAGGATTCTGGTAAATATATAAATTAAATACAGGTATATGTACTGTCAAACCTTGCATAAAGAGCGTTTCGCTTAAAGAGTAACTCCTTAAAGAGCAGAATTTTCTCTGAATGTTTGCTTCGCTTAACAAATAAAACCAACCAAAAGCTCGCTTAACAAATAAATCAGGGTTCTCAGTACCCCCCACAATTGGTCATTTACAATGGTGTTACGCTTAAAGAGCAAACTCGCTTAAAGAGCAATCCTGTGGAACGCATTATGCTCTTTAAGCGAGATTCCACTGTACATTAATTCATGGAAGAATATACAAATCAACTCAATGCACAACAACGATTTTGCCCCTAAGAATAACACGTGATTTACATGATATCAAGTGTATTGAATCCAAATCTGAACTCAGAATTTGCCTATCACGTACAGATTATAAGTTATAGGTGTGCTATAGCTGTTCAAATGGTTAGTAATTGGGTAATGACTGTATTTTTAACATGGGAACATTATAATAGTTACCACTATGCCTGCTGCCGCCTCAGCTGAATCACGTTCCCTGGTGGTATGCATATTCTAGCAGCGGCTGGGCATGTCTGGGCAACTCAGTGAGCTGACCTCAGAAATAGGTATATAAGGTGAGATGGACCAAGGGCTTGTCTCTAGTGCGAAACCACCTTATTGGATAGTATAGCTAGGGCACAGGAAGTCTGTTTTGAGCTAAAGATGAGTAGGCACAACTGTGTTCATAAACCAGACAACTGTGTAATTGACTTAAGATTTTACGTCCTAGGCATAATCGGACTTCAGATTTGGATTCAGTGCACTTGATTCTCCTATAGGGCGTATGGATTAGACCAAGTAGCAGACAATATTTATTTTAATTTTTTTGTGATGCTGTGCTATCAATAGCCAAAATGAACCAAATTAGGCCAAAACACATGATCCAAACTGAAAGAAGACATCAAATACCCAGGAAGTCCAAAAGGAAAGGCATAATAGTCAATCAGGACAATCCACCTCCTATAAAGAGGAACCAATCCAAGCGTACTGTGCAATTATACAGTGAAACCTCACTTAACAAACAGCTCAGTTAATACAAAATTGCATAACAAAAGGAAATCCATAGAAAATAGTGGCTTGGTTAACATTCCCCCCCCCCCCCCGGGAAATGGATTAATTAGTTTTCAATGCATTCCTATGGGAAACCACAATTCGGGCTGATGGGGTCTCTTCCCACAGAAAATGCAAAAAGTAATATTTGAAAAACAGATATTTGGGGCTGGTAAATTGTTGAATGGCGTGTGACTTATTTAAAGGGTGAACTACCATTCTTAGAGGCTTCTTTCTTTTAGAGGTGGGTTAGGGGCGGGGTGACAGCATCTTCTTCAACAGGGAATCTCAGAGTGACAAGGTAGAACTGTTGCAAGCCTTAATGAGTTTCATAGGTTCCCCTTCCCCCAACCTAAGTCAAGCCAGGATTTGGCTCATGGCCTCAGCTTTGATTATGGGCAATGTTTCAAGTGTTTGTATTTCCATGGTGAGGACTGCAGACTTTAATAGACAGATTGTCTCACAGACATTTGCCTTTCCATTTATGATCACATCACACCTCCAAGTTTATGTCACACAGAGTAATGGTTTATTTGGGAAGAAAATAATGTAAGAGTATATAACACTTTTGGCTCTCATCCACGATGTGTAAAATTTTTGTCCTCTTGATTACAAACTGGAGACAGATGGGAATAAGTCAGAGAGCTTAGGTGTTGTGATAAAACCGTCACTGTCTGTAGTGTGCTCACTTCTCCCCATCTCCCATTGTCTTTCTACTGTTTTGTGGATAAATGTAACTTAGGAAGCAGTTTTATTTTCCATATTTAGTAGGCTTTCAAAAGCTAACAAACGCCATAGTAAGAGGGGAAAATAGCAGGACATGGTATTAAGCACTGAGATCAGGAGTTCTCAACCTTTTAAAGCCAGGGGCCAGGTCACACTTCCTCAGACAGGCTTCGGGGGCTGGAAGGCCATTTTACCATTCCTCTACCACATGGCACTTCTTCAGTGGTGGGATGTCAAAAAAATTACTACCCCACTGTGATGTCATCACAGTGTGGGTGGAGCTAACATCATGATGTAATGACATTGTGGGCGGAGTCAAAGAAAAAATAAAATAAAAATAAGCACGCACGCACACACACCCTTCAACCCACCCACCCACAACACAAGGACAGCCATGCATACACACCAAGCACTGTAGGCATGCATGCACACCAAGTGCTTGGTGCGCAAGCGCAGTGGGGGAACCAGTGAAAAGGTAAGCCCCGAAGGTGGTTCCCCCAAAAGCTGCTACCGGTTCTCCGGAACACTGGGGAAAGTTACTACCGGTTCTGGCGAACTGGTGAGAAACTGTTACATCCCATCACTGCACTTCTTGGTGTGGTGGAGGCACATTAAATGGTGCTGCAGGCCACATCCAGCCCACAGGCAGCAGGTTGAGAATTCCTGATGTAGATGATGCCCCATCATGGTTCAGTCATACTACATTCATGTTCTGAATTTTTAAGCTAAGATCAGTTGTGCAAAATAATTGTTGTTCTCCTTTATTTTCTCAATCCTGAATATATATGGGCATGTTGTCCGGAATGCAAAAAACTGCAGGATACCCTATTTGCTGGTGTATAAGACCCATTATTTTCCTCTTAAAATACATTGGGGAAATGGGGTGTGTCTTGTATTGTATATAGTGGCCTATAGTGGCTATTTTGGTAATAATAATCTTATACTCTGATGCATTTTATATGCCGGCAAATATGGTAGCTCCTAAAGCTCAAAATCCCTATAAACTGGCATCATGAAATGCTGTATCTCTAGACACAAGCTGGATGCAACAATTAAATGAACAAAGGTTGTTAGCTTCCCCTCTGAAGACCATCAGCAAACACTTTACTAACCACAAATTATAGATTGAGAGCCACCATCAACTTCAGTACAAGTATTCTCCCCCCTATCCTTTACCACTCTCCCACAAACAAACTGAGCCCTGTTCATTGACCTGCCTATGTTAGGGTAATTACAAGCCAGAAAGCTATGAACAGAACAGTAATGAAGGTTTACGGACATAATCTTGGAGGTCTCCACCAGGAAAATGTCTCTTTGTCTCTGTGTGTATGTTAGACAAAAGTTGCAGTTGCAGTGACCAGTGAGGTTGAGTCTAATGCTCTATTTATCATTCAGACATGAATTGCTTCATCTATTGTTTAACTACTTCTTTGGTCTACTTCAGGGATTCTCAATCTGAAGCCCATGGGCCGGATGTGGGGGGCCCCCAGCACCTCTGCCACACCAGGAAGTGCCATGTGGTGGAAGAAGGGCAAAATGGCCACCCCGCCTCTGAAGCTGTCTGAGGGAGCGTGACCTGGCCCCCAGCTTTAAAAAGCTGAGAACTCCTGGTCTACTTCATGGACAAATACTGTCTGGACTTCAAAACAGATATTTAATTTTGAATAAATGGATACTTCTAGAAGAAAAGCACAGACTCCTATGTTCCTACTTAGTATCTGTTTTGTTTTTTGTTTCAGAACTATTGCTAACATTCCCACGTAGACTTAAGCAGATATGCAGCACAATTCTTAATATTTTGGATGTATTTAAGAGTGTGGTCTAAATATCACAACTTTTACCCTAGCCAGGTCACAGCCCTATGAAAAACAGACAAGATCTAGAAAAAGGAATAGGACAAAACTCAGGGTGCTTCAAGTTATTAACCCTGAGATGTTTATTGAGATCTATTGCAAAAACCTAAGCAGAAAGGATACGATAAAGCAACAATTTAATAAATGTCTGCTTACTCTCCTTTATGACCCATCTCTTGGGCCTGCATGGTATCTGAAAAACTGGAGGTATCAGATGGGTTGTTTGTATCTTTTTAACTAATTTGCTGGTCTTTTGCTATGTGTATGTGCTCTGCCTAAGCTATATTTACCAAAAGGAAAAGTCACTAATCTTCTGCAGATAGATTCCATGCAAATTATGTAATCTTCAACCAAAAGTGCCCATCCTATTCTTGAAGAAGCAAGCAATCTTGCTTGGATTATGAAATTTTTCCTGGCTGTCTAGGAGCAATAAAGAAGTAATTTAAACTCTTCCAATCCTTATCTGGCATGCAAGGCAAATACACATTTATTCAGTCTTGTCTTTAGGTTTATGGTTGACCCTCACAGTACTGTACTGTATATTCATGACCAGTGTATACAGACAACCCTAGACAAAACTGAGGAGAAAACTATTCATCCCTCCCCCCCTTTTTTTTCTGGTACATTTTCCTTGACTTAATTTGATGGCATTATTCCTCTTAATGTTCTTTTTCACTCTCCAATACTACCTTTCCTTCCCACCCCCTCCCTCCTTGGTGTCTGTGTGTAAGTTGACATCCCTTCAGGCAGTTATCCTGCCACATTTAGCCCTTCTGTATACATATTTAGCTCTCTCAATCTTTCTCTACTAATGAGTTCTTGAAGCCCTTTCATCATTTCTCTTGCTCGCATCTGAAATCCCTCCAATTTGTTGACATCTTTTGAGGTGACTGGGATCGAACACAACATTTTACATGTAATCTGACCAGAAGCTATGAAGAGTGGCACAATTACCTCCTTTTCCTCCCATCCCTGCTTCAGAGAAAACTCACATTTAATTTGTTTTGTCACACCTAAACCTTTTTCACCATGACTTCAAGTGATTTCCTCCCACTGATTATCTAGGTTTTGCATTATTTTATTTCCCCCATCTGCATTAAATTATAATTTTCCAACCACAGTCTCATTTTATAATTCAGAATGATAACATATTTTAACCTTTGGAATAGTAGCCATGGTAGTCTGTGTTTCAGGCATATCAAAATAAACAAAACAAAACAAAAATGCTGTAGCACTTTTAAAGACTAACTGTTATACAAAGGAACCGCAGGTTACAAACACCTTGACTAAAGTAATTTTCGTTATACAAAATGAAAGCCATTGAAAATAATGCCTCGAGTTATTAATTTAAATCATGAAAAATTCTTATCTTGAAGCGTGGTTTCCCATAGGAATACATTGAAAACCAATTACTGTAATCTGTTCCGGAGGTCAGCAAAAAAGGCTTTCAGTGCATTTCTATGGGAAACTGCACTTTGAGATACAAATTTTTCATAATACAAAATGTCCTGAGGAATGCATTTACAGTAATACCTCATATAACATTAGTATCGAATAACACTAAAATCGCATAACATTAAGGAATCTGGGGGGAAGAATTGCATCAGATAACATTAAGATCCTATGGGATGCTTCAGATAACAACCGCTAAAGCCTGTGTGGTTACAATGTATCTCTTTGGATCCCATAGGATTTTAACATGCATCAGATAACACTAAAAATCATATAACACCAAGACTTGTGGAACCAGGTTTTAGTGTTATATGAGGTTTTACTGTATTTTGTAACTCGAGGTTCCACTGTATTTCAATGTGAGCTTTCATAGATCAAGTCCACTTCATCAGATATGGGAATGAGGCTTCATACCATCAGTTTATACACATCAGGTACAGAGATACAGAGTGATTGGTTAGTATAACAGATAGGCATACAAAAAATGTGGCTTCATACAATTGGTAATGGCAGATGATCTCTGGTTGTTATTCAGATTAGCTGTAAATCCGGCTATTTTTCAAATACAAATACAGTAATACCTAGGATAACGCTAAGACTTGGTTCCACAAGTCTTGGTGTTATCCGAGTTTTAGTGTTATCCGATCCATGTTAAAATTCTATGGGATGGATTGGATAACGTTTAAGCTCCATAGAGATACATTGTAACCGCACAGGCTTTAGCGGTTGTTATCTGATACATCCCATAGGACCTTAACGTTATTTGATCCTATTCTCCTCCCCAGATTACTTAACATTATGCTATTTTAGCGTTATCCGAGGTAAACGTTATCGGAGGTATTACTGTAGTGGGAAGAGTGGGAAGATACTATTTCAATTGCAAAAAGTGGGATATTTTAACCTTTTCTCCCTATTATTTCTCTCCCTTGACTGGTGATGAATTTGAAATGTAAATAATTCTTTTTTTTTTTAATTTAGCCCCTACCCTCCCCAAAGCAGGACACTAGCACTTTGGGTGCTATCCTAGTGCTATATGGTAATGCATTAGTACCATAAAGCCAGTTAAAAGTGAGAGAACTATTTTCTCACTCTAGAGATCACGGGGGGGGGGGGGAGGTACAAGCCATTCTCCAGGATTTTATTGTTTAATTGAACATGGGACTAGCTTGCATAAGAGGATACACAGCATCTTCTCGCACAAATTTAAGCTCCACTGAGAGCAGCAAGGGCATTCTTGTGCAATCTGACTCAGCCTTCCATCTTTCCAAGGTTGGTAAAATGAATAACCAGTCTGTAGGAAGCAAAATGCTAATTACAGTACCTTGTGAACTGCCCACAGAGTGCTCTAAGTGCCATGGGGCAGTATATAAGTGTAATTGCTATTGCTATTAGAGCTTGCCTTAAAACATTACATGCAGTATGATTTATAAAATTTTACCTAACTTTGAGGAAAGAAGTCCTACTTTCTTCTTGTCAAGAGCACTACAGAAATACCTTCCTGTCTAACAGGGGGGAAATATAGCACTGTGCAAAAGCCACCATCAGCTGGTTCTGGGGAAAATTCATTGAGTGATGCGGGGAGGGCATAACTCAGACACCCTAACTCCAAACTTAGAAAGGCTTGAGACGAGGATAGGAAGAAGACATCTGCCAATTTTGGTGGGTCTAGGTGGCCCAGGGACTGCGGTACCCCACCTGTCTCATCACTCATTGATTTTTTCCCCTACCACATGGTAGTGGCCTAAGACATTTGCACATTACAGGAAACCTCAGTTAACATAATTAATGCATTCCCCAGGACACTACTTAAAGCAAAAATTACTTAAACTGAATTTCCCATAGGAATGCATTGAAAACCAATTATTCAGTTTCAAAAAAATTCTGTAAAATGAGCAACTATTTTCTTTGGATTTCCTTTTGTTATGCAATTTTTGTGTTAAACTAAGCCATTTTTTAACCTAGGTTTCACTGTAGTATAATTTTGAGGTTTCTCATCCTCAACTGCAGGAATGATGAATGATTTTTTCCCCATCCCTAGCAATGGGCAGGATGGCATGAGAAATGAAGACTCACTGGATAAGGATGAAAAATTTTAAAAGCCAGAAGGAAAAAGGGGATGTGGATTAACAGAACCGTTTCTTGAACCTACAAGAGCTGAACATGGTTGTCAAAGATAGGACATTTTGACAGTCACACATTCATAGAGTCACCAAAAGCTAAAAATGATTTTTTTTCAGTATGTAACAAAAAATAACGAAGTATCTGAATGAAAGCACACTCCTTCTACACTGCAACATTTCCTTATGGGGTTCAATTATTTATTTTATTTATTTATTTTACAGACATATGCCACTCTCCTCAAAGAGACCCACGGCAGCTAACAAAAGTTAAAAGAGACATAAAACACAATATAAAATCCAGTTAAAATTAATATTAATATATTAAAACTAAGCAATTTAAAATATTAAAAAATTCATACATTGAGAGAGGGAGGGGTCACATGAGCCAACAAGCCAATGCAACTGTCTGACCCAGAGCCCATACCTGTCCTGCCAGCCAGTTCTTAACCCCCTTCCTAAAAGGCAGCAACTCCAACTGGAGACGTAGCTCAATTGGCAAGGAGGCTCCATAGGGCCGGGGCAGACACAGAGAAGGGCCTCCTCCTAGTGCTAGAGAGGTGTGCCTCTCTAGCTGATGGTACAACCAGAGAGCCTCTCCAGTCTGCTCTGGTGGGATGGGCAGATGTCCTTAAGGCGATGCAGTCTCTTAGGTATCCTGGCCCACCACCATATAGGGCTTTAAAGGTAATAACCAGCACCTTGAATTGCACCCGGAGGCATACTGGCAACCAGTGCAGCTCCCTGAGCAATGGTGAGGCACAAGCATAACGCCTGCACCCAATCACAACATTCTGTACCAGCTGCAACCTTCGAATGGTCACCAAGGGCAGCCCCATGTAGAGCACATTACTATAATCTAGTCTGGAGGTGACCAAAGCGTGTGTGATCATGAGCAAGGAGTCCCGGTCTAGGAGCGGGCGTAACTGGCATATTACACGAAGTTGTGCAAAAGCCTTCCTTGCCACGACTGCCACCTGTTCTTTGAGCAGTAGTCGTGAGTCCAAGAGGACCCCCAGATTACGCACCAGGTCTGTTTGGGGCAACACTGGTAGCTTCCGAGATAACAAAGGACCCCCAACCCACAACCACTCAGTCTTGTCAGGATTCAGCTGTAGCCAGTTCTCCCCCATCCAGACCCTAACAACCTCCAGGCACCTGGAAAGGACTTCTACTGCATCACTTGGATCTCCACAGGCCAAGATATACAGTTGAGTATCATCTGCGTATTGATGATACCTCACCCCGTGGGAACGGATGATCTCACCCAGTGGTTTCATGTAGATGTTGAACAGGAGAGGTGAGAGCACTGAACCATGAGGCACCCCATATTGGAGCAGCCTAGGGCTGGATTTCTCACTCTCTAACCACACCAACTGGGTCCGGTCCTTCAGAAATGAGGAAAACCAGGACCACACAGTGCCCTGGATCCCCAATCCTCGGAGCCACTGCCTTCTCCAAAACCTTACTCAGGAATGGAAGGTTGGAGACAGGCCGGTAGTTGGTCATAACTGCAGGGTCAAGGGATGGCTTATTTAGGATAGTGACCACCTGTCACTATCCTGGCAGATATTACCAGCCAGGTCGGGGGTGGATCTAATGCACATGCAGTGGCATGTATAGATCCCAGGAGCCTGTCCACTTCCTTAGGGACAACTGGATCAAACTGATCCCAGATAACATGACCAGACTGCACTTTGGACAACCCCAGATCTAACATTTCCACGCTGGGATTCAACCTTGACCGAATCTCAGCGATTTTCTCTGCTAATCAGCAAAGGCCTCAGCTGACCCTTGCCAGCCAGGGCCAGACCCCCCCCCCTTCCATTTTTTTTTTACTAAAAATTGGATTTCCCCCCCTACTTTGTGGACTACAAATACAGTGGAACCTCGTATAACAAATCTCCCCTATAGCAAAAAAAAAAAATCGCACAATGAAAAGATTTTGAAAATAGTGGCATCTCACACAATGAAAATTTTCGCTATGCAAAAATAGCACACCCTATGGGGAAAATCATATAACAATTTTTTGCTATGCAATACAGCATCCCTACAGGGACAAATCATATAAGATTTGAATGGAAGAAAATAACATAGCGAATTTTTTTTCATTATACGATTTTTCCCATAGGGATTTTTGTTATACACTTTTTTCCATAAGGATTTTTATTATATGGGGGGAAATAGTATAACGAAAAATTTGCATAGTGAAAAGCCTCATAGAATGAATTATTTTTGTTATACAAAGTTTTACTGTATCATAATTCTCCATTGTGGAAGTTCTACCTACTTTACTGACACCTTAATGGGAGGCACTTGGGATAAAAGTCTGAGCAGAAGAGGTTTTAGGCTTAATTAGCTCTAGATGACCCCTTTCCTGGTCAAAAAGACAGCCCCCAAATAGCAATGAGGCAGGGCAAGGAAACTTAAGCAAAACTAAACCTAGTTAAGCATTAAATCCGCCTACTTCAGTGCTGTCTTCTGGGTCCTTCACATTTAGGTCTTTGTAAGATGCCTGCAAGTTATGTAGAACTCTCAGGATAGAGAATTGTGGCATTTGTATTCCAAAAAATTCTAAAACCTCATTATTTACTATTGCTATTAGTATTGTTCTAGTATGTTGTCACAAAGCTTTAAAGGGCAACTGGACCAAAGGTGAGCCTGATTTCCTCTACTTCCATGCCCTCTGCCCCCATGAACATAGGGACGTCACTATGGCAGGGATGCATCATTTGACTAATAGAGGCTGTCTTTAAACAATCTGGTGTTTTTGGACTTCAGATCTACAAAGAGCAAATCTCAAGGTATGATCCAGCCAGGTAGTGCTGTGCCTAACAGGACTGAACTGATATACATCGAGGGTTCTACAAAAACCCCTCTGAAATCCATTCATTATATTTAGCAGCATCAAACTGAGAAAAATAATTAAAAACCTCCTATTGAGCATCGAGACACATCAAGCACAGACAGGGGGTGAACACAAAGGCAGGGTATTTGGTTACAAGAGTCATGTTTCATCTTTTTAATTATTTTTTTATGGCAGATTTGGTGGTCTGTCAGGGATTAAGGTCCCCTCCTATCTTTCATTTTTAATGATTCTGTATTGAACACGTATGTTAGGTGCACATGTAAAGGATATATAGATAGCTGGACTTTGCGGGAAATTAACTATTTTGAAGACGTGTTCAGATGAAGATGATCATTTTCTTTAAGATTTGTGTTCAGATGAAATTATAATTGCCTGACCAAATTAAATTACAGTAATACCTCGGATAACGATTGCTTCGGATAATGCTAAATTGGGATAATGTTGGGGAATTTGAGGAAAACATTTGCATCCCACAATGTTAAGATAACATTGTGCAAAGCAAATATTTGCCTCAAATTCCCTGACATTGATCTCTGCCCCAAAGCCCAAAGGGCTAGAGATCACCCGTATGGGCTTTGGGGCAGAGATCTACCAAGGCAAAGATTGCCGGTTTGGTTGGGGGGAGATCGGGCACGCAAACTGGCACTACGAAGCTCACAGTGGTGGCATGGCTGGGAAGCAGACCGGAGTACTAGTGTACTCAGAGTAGAATTGGAAATATGACACAAACTGCATTTTAACTAGGACAATGGTGGCAAACCTATGGCACAGAGTTTGCCCTACCCAGCAGCCCAATGGCAGTGCTTCCTCCCTTCCCCAGCATAGAGTTCACCCCACCTCCTCTGCTCAGGAGCCCAACTGGAGCAATTCCTCCTTCCCCCAGCACAGAGTTTGTCTCACCCCGCTGCCCAGCAGCCCAATGTGAGAGTTTCCTTCCTTCCCTATTGCTGTGTTGGCACTTTGCAATAAATAAGCAGGCTTTGGATTGCAGTTTGGGCACTTGGTCTCTAAAAGGTTCACCATCACTGAGCTAGGACCTGCTCTTGCTAAAGTCACATACAAATAAACAATATTATCGAAACAACTTTTTCCACACAAGTCACAACAAATGTCACAAATTACCCAATAAACATAGAAGATGCAGGGATAAAAGTGGGGAATGTATGTACAATACAGTAATACGTTGGCTCCGCCCATGACATCATGACATTGGCTCCGCTCACAATGTTGGCTCTGCCCAGAGTGTGGTAGTAAAATTTTTGTCTGCCCACCACTGGCTAAAACTGGATAACGTTGGGGAATTTGAGGCAAACTTTTGCACCGCAAAACGTAACACTGTGCGTTGCAAAAGTTTGCCTCAAATTCCCCAACATTGATCTCTACCCCAAAGGCTGCAGGGCTGGAGACCAGACATGTGGGCTTTGGGGCAGAAATCTCCATTCAGAGTGGCAGTTTGCGCGCACCCTTTCTCCCTCCAACCAAACCGGCGGTCTGAACTTCCGATCACCTGCTGGGTTGGGGAGAGAATGTGTGTGTGCATCTCCCCAACCATACCAGAGATCCCAGTGTGCCTACGTTCTCTCCCCAACCCAGCTGGTGCTGGCCTCAATCCGCCTGCCTCTTTGGAAAGGGCAGCGGGGATTCCAAAGAGGCAGGCAGATCAACCTCCTGTTCCTTTTCCTCTTTGGAAAGTAAACAGGGCTTTTTTAAAAATTGTTGTGCAATCAATGCATCGCACAACGTTAAAATGCTAAGACTCGTGGAACCAAGTCTTAGCATTATCCAGGGTATTAGTGTACAAGCAAACTCAACTTTGCACTAGATTAACAAGATTATTGTCTGGTTTGGGATGAAGAGTTCTAATTTCTTATCTATTAGACCATTCATGAAGGGGGCTCAGAGGTAGAAGAAAAGTACAACAAGAAAATCGCTAGTAAAGTTAAAAAAAAACCCAACCAATCACTACAGCCAAGCATGGTAACACAACTATTTGGTTCCTTCTACCAATGCAACCCTGGCTTAGAATGCTGATCATGCATCATCAAACATAAATGATTAAAGTATCTTCCTGTAGGTAAAGGTAAAGGTCACCCTTGCTTGAAAGCCAGTCGTATCCGACTCTACGGTTCAGTGCTCATCTCTGTTTATAGCCAAAGAGCCAGTACTGTCTATGTTTGCAGATGTTTCCGTGGACATGTGGCAGGCATGCCTCAACACCGGAGTGCACGGAATACTGTTTACCTTCCCACTGAAGTGGTACCTATTTATCGACTTGCAATTTCTTGCTTTTGAACTGCTAGGTTGGCAGGAGCTGGGATAGAGATGGGAGCTCACTCTATTGTGTAGTACTTGGGTCTTGAACCTGCCAACCTTCCAGTCACCATCTTAACCACTTGAGCCACCGCAGCCCCATGCATCTTCCTACAGATTGGAGGTTAAATATTACATAACATGTGGGCAGCTTTCCAAAGGAAGGATAAACACATGTGTAAACCGTTAGTAAGAAAAGGGGCTCCCTTTTTAAAATAGGCAGCTAGAAATGTACAGTAAAACCTCAGAAAACGCTAAGACTTGGTTCCACAAGTCTTGGTGTTATCTGATTTTTAGTGTTATCCGATCCATGTTAAAATCCTATGGGATGGATCGGATAACGTTAAAGCTCCATAGAGATACATTGTAACCGCACAGGCTTTAGCAGTTATCCGATCCATCCCATAGGACCTTAACGTTATTCGATCCGATTCTCCTCCCCAGATTACTTAACGTTATGCGATTTTAGCGTTATCTGAGGTATTACTGTATATTCTTGTACATCACTTGTATTGCATCATACAATGCATACACTCATCAGTTAGTAGGAAAGCCATGTTTAATTTATAAAAAAGGTTACAAGAGAGCTCTTGACCCATGTCTAATTCAGTCATCCTTAATGCTCAGCTATTTCATCTGAATCTGCTAGGCAAGTCAAGATGACAAACTGTTTCAAACAGATTAAACATGCACAGAGTTTTAACAGTCCAATAGCATCCTTTGTTGTCACACAGTTTGGAACTGCTGGTAAAATTCACTCTAGCTGCCAGTAGATGTAGATGGACCCATGGAGAAGGGTAGCTACAAGCCTCTCAGAGCCCATCCCTTTCTCTTTAACCATCACGCAAAGTCTCAATAACTCACTCTGAAACAATCATAGAAGAAATACTGTAATTAAAAATGTTTCTTTACTTAAAGTTTAAAGCATGCTGCATTATCTCCTGCATGTATGCTATGAACCAAATGAACTGATAAACAGCAACAGATAAGTGACACTAACTGACAGAGAGGGAAAGAACACAGAGCAAATAGAAGCAGGAATCTCTTTGAAATCAGAGACTGAAAGGAATTATTAAAAATGTCACCTTTGCTTGAAAGCCAGTCATATCAGATACTAGGGTTTGGTGCTCATCTCCATTTACAGCCAAAGAACCAGTGCTGTCGGCATCCGCAGACGTTTCCGTGGCCATGTGGCAGGCATGACTAGACACTGAAGTGCACAGAATGTGGTTACCTTTCCCACCAATGCAGTACCCATTTATCTACTTGCAATTTCCTGCTTTCAAATTACTAGGTTGGCAGGAGCTGGGACAGAGACGGGAGCTCAATCCACCATGCAGCACTCAGGTCACAAACTGCTGACTGGCCGGCCTTCCAGTCATCAAGTTCAGCATCTTAACCACTAAGCCACCACAGACCCCAAGGAATAATTAGACAGAGGTTAAATAGATAGAAAGTTACCACAGCCCAGCAACGTCCCTCCCAGTCACTTCAAGAGATTGAAAATAAAACTCCAATTTAACTCTCACAGCTCAATTTTACAGACTCCTCGGTGGTGCTGTGAGGTTCCTGGAATTCTCTAGGCTTAGTAAGATTGCCCTTGCTCAAAAGCCAGTTGTATCCGACTCTAGGATTCAGTGCTGATCTCTGTTTATAGCCAAAGAGCTGGCGCTGTCTTAGTATAAACTTATAAATAATTTTAAAAAACCTAGAATCCCAGTGGAAGAAACCATGACTGTTAAGTGGTTTTATACTGCTATTACTTTGTAAGGATACACTATTCACATTACCATGAAATGAGAGTGGATCTATGAAGGATGGAGATTATGCCGATAGAAAGAGCTTTGTTAACAGAAAAACTTTTAGCTCACAAACATCTTCTCAATCCATCTCTCAGTGCCCTTTAGGTTGTGCATCTGACCCTTGATTATTGCATCCAGTATATATTTTTATTCCTGGTGTTTATCCAAAATGAAGGGAAGTGAGTGAGAATAGAAGAGGCATCACTTAATTTCCAGATTCTGGGTTAAGTCTGCAAACAGAGGCCATTAAACATGCATCAGTGTGTGATCCTTCTCTGGTGGGAATATATTAGGGTTGACCCCATATATGCAGCCCTATAATGGCATATCTGCCAAAATCATTTTGAAAATATCCGCCCATTAAGTGTTGAGGTCAATTGGTCATGAAGAATGAGCTCCATACTTCTGACATGACAGTAAATAAAGTGACACGGCACTCCATTAACCTTCACAATGACAGTTATTTATCAAAATATTAAATGGATTCCTCAAGAAGAAATGAAATCAGAATGGAAAACAAGTAGAGATTAGCCAAACAAAATGATTCCTACCATGATTTAGTTCCTGAAACAAACACCCTGAATAAGAGAAGTAGAATTGATCCATTTCACTTTCTTTTATATATAGTTTTTGAACCCTCAGAAAGTGTACCAAGCTGTGATAGTTGTGGAAGTGGTTCTGAGGGCCAGATGCCCACCCTGAGCTCATGTATGAAGGTGCCCAATACCTCATCCAGTAAGTGGTTTTCTATATAAATTACAAATCAAAGAACATCACAGAATTCTCCATGTTATGTATTTATTTATTTTCTGATTTATATTTAAATTTAAAAAAACCTGTAAAATCCCATTAAAACTACTACCAAAGGTTACCCCAACCCCTACAGATTAAAAGAGAGAGAGCGTTCTTACTAAACCAGCCAGCAGGCAGGGGTCACCACATCGCTGGTGCCCCACACATGCTTTGCCAGCCAGGTTTCTAGCCCTTTCCTGAAGGGCAGCAACTCTGACTGGAGATACAGCTCAATTGGCAGGAGGTTCCATAGGGCTGGAACAGACACTGAGAAGGCTATTCTGGTGCTACAGAGATGGAGCAATTAAAGATCCTCTTTGGTCTGCCCTGGTAGGATGGACAGATGTTCTTGGGGTGATGTGGTTTCTTAAGTATCCTGGTCCACTATCATGTATGGCTTTAAAGGTAATTTTTGTTGTTGTTCAGTCGCATAGTCGATTCCGACCCTCTGTGACCCCATGAACCACTCTCCGCCAGGCACTCCTGTCCTCCACCATCCCCCTCAACTCGCTCAGCTCTGTGCCTGTTGTCTCTTCAATACCATCTAGCCATCTCATCTTGGGCCATCCCCTTCTTCTTTTGCCCTCGACCCTTCCAAGCATCAAGGCTTTCTCAAGTGAATCCTCTCTTCTCATTTGATGTCTGAAGTACTTTAGCTTCATCTTTATTATTTGACCTTCTAAGGAGCAGTAATTACCAGCACCTTTAATTGCACCCGGAGGCACGCCGGTGACCAGTATAGCTCCCAAAGCAGTGGCAAGGCATGGGCATACCATCCACACCCCATCACCACCCGATCAGCCACATTCTGGACCAGTTGCAGCCTCTGAATGGTCATCAAGGGCAGCCCCATGTAGAGCACATTGCAATAATCAAGTCTGGAGGTGACAAGAGCATGCATGACCATGAGCAAGGAGTCCTGATCTAGGAATGGGCATAACTGGCGTATAACACGAAGTTATGCAAAAGCTCTCCTGGCCACAACTGCCACCTGCTCTTTGAGCAGGAGTCGTGAGTCCAGGAGGACCCCCAGATTATGCACTGAGTCTGTTTGAAGCAAGATAGCCCCATCCAGGACCAAAGATGGTAGCTCCCAAGATAACACAGAGCCCTTGACCCATAGCCACTCAGTCTTGCCAGGATTCAGTTGTAGCCTGTTGTCCCCCATCCAGACCCCAACAGCCTCCAGACACCTGGATAGGACTCTGACTGCGTCACTGGGATCACCATGGGCTGAGATGTATAGTTAAGTATCATCAGCTTACTAATGGTACCTAACCCCATGGGAATGGATTATCTCCCCCAGTGGCTTCATGTAAATGGTAAATAGAAGAGATGAGAGAACTGAGCCCCATACAGGAGAGGCCTAGGGCTGGGCATCCTCCAAACACACCGACTGGACCCAGCCCCTCAGAAATTAGGCAAACCAGGACCCCACAGTGCCCTGGATCCCCAATCCGTCCCAAAAGGATACCATGGTCAAAAGTATCAAAGGCTACTGAGAGGTCAAGAAGAACAAGGATAGATGGATGACCTCCGTCCCGCTCCCACCAAATATCATCCAACAGCATGACCAACTCAAACTCGGTACCATAGCCAGGCCTCAATTCTCACTGAAAGGGGTCCAGATAAGCCGCTTCATCCAGAAGCCCCTGTAACTGCCACGCCACTGCCTTCTCCAAAACCTTTCCTAAAAAGGGGAGGTTGGAAACAGGCCAATAGTTGGCCAATATTGTTGGGTTGAGCACTGGCTTCTTCAGGAGGGGGCGCACCAAGGCATGTCTTAATGGTTCAAGGACACATTGACTATTGCTCTCTCTCTGAATACCTTTTCTCCAACCCATCTCATCTGCCAACCTACTTGCCCCAATTCCATTAATTTCCAACTCTATAATTCTACCAGGGGTGGGGTGGGGGTCAAATCAAGAGGATGGAAAATGTAAATGTATTAAGACTTCTGTGAGGGGAAAATATTTGTGTGGAAGGAAAAGCTGGGGAATCTGGTCCTTTTGAAAACATGCTACTGACATGGAATGGAGTTTCTGGAACCTTCATTCATGAGAGTAAAGGTGGCTTAACACTGGAGGACGTGGTTAAAATAAATATTTTTCTCCCCCCCCCCTCACAGATTTCTTTTTTATATCTTAAAAGAGAGAGAGAAATCTTTAAAGAGCCTCCAAAACCATCTGCCAAAAGACTGCTATTTTAAATCCCTTTCCCCCATTTCCCTTAAAAATGACTGGTGTATGCATGTGAGTAAAAGACAAAAGATCAATAAAACTTCCTAAGAAGTTTTTATTAAAAAAGTGAACACCTATTCATGTGGAGGAAGCTTAAAAGACAATTAACTGTTAATAACTCATTCTCAAATTGATGAAATACCATATAAAGACAGAGATGAAATACCATATAAAGACAGAGAAGAATTAAAATATCAGGGCAACTTTTCCCCCAGCTCCATCCTTACTTGTCACTATTGTGTGTGTGTGTGTGTTTTTTTTTTTAACTTAAGATTTTTTAAATTTAAGAATTTGCCTTATGTAGCTTGAAATTTTTATCTCACAGTGCAAACACAACTTCAGCACAGGAAAAAGAGTAAAATGATAAATTATAAAACTACACCACACACACACACACACACACAAAATTGCACACCTTTAATTTCCCCCACTCCCCAGAAGCAAAGGAGCCAACATTCCTCTAACTCCATGGTTCCCAACACTGGGCACATGCCCCACAGCAGGGCAATTTGATTTTTAAGGGGGGGGGGCAATTTGAGAATGAGTTATTAACAGTTAATTGTCTTTTAAGCTTCCTCCACATGAATAGGTGTTCACTTTTTTAATAATAAGAATTATATGTCCGGGGGGGGAGGGTGGTGGTGGTGGCGGTGGCGGCGGTGGCGACGGCAACGGCGGCGGCATCAGGATTTTAGAGATGCTTAGGTGGGGCATGGACAAAAAAAAGGTTGGGAACCACTGCTCTAATTGGACTGCCAACTCTGGGAATAAAAACTTCCTGTAATTTTACTGATTTTTAATTTAAACTTTACAGTGCATCCTGTAGTTTCACCTGCACCTTCGTTGTCCTCAGGACATGAAGACACATATTTATTTATTTATTTGTTTGTTTATTATATTTAATATCCAGTCCATCTGGAATATACTTCCACTCTGGGTGCCATACAACAAATATTTTTTTTACAAGTAATATAAAATTAACATAAACAATAAACCAAAAACGTTGGAATGTTCTACATGTTGAGCTGTGCCAGGTTCTATCTTTACCTATACAGTATTTAAAGAACAATTGAAATCTTTTCTCTTTAGAGAGGCATTTGGAGAGATCTTACCAACTGTGCAGCCCTGTTAAGGCTGGAGAGAGGGGTTCAAATTTTCCCACTCCAGTAATCAGCTAGGCTGTTGCATTTTGTACCGGTTAAAGCTTCCGTATCAGGAACAAGGAAAGCCCCATGTAGAGTACATTAAAGGTAAAGGTTTCCCTTGCTCGAATGCCAGTCGTATCCAACTCTAGGGGTCAGAGCTCATCTCTGTTTCTAAGCCGAAGAGCCAGCGCTGTCTGCTTCTGCAGACGTTTCCATGGTCATGTGGCAGGCATGACTAGACACCGGAGCGCATGGAGCGCTGTTACCTTCCCACCAAAGTGGTCCCTATTTATCTACTTGCAATTTCTTGCTTTCAAACTGCTAGGTTGGCAGGAGCTGGGACAGAGATGGGAGCTCATTCCGTCCTGCAGTACTCGGGAATCTAACTGCTGACCTTCTGCCTCCCAGTCAGCGCCTTAGTGACTTGAGCCACTGCAGTCCCATGTAGAGTACATTACAGTAATAAATATGTGAGATTACCAGTGAGATAACTGGTTTTACATACATTTGATAATTTTGCTTGCCCTGTGCATGTAACCAGCATAAAAAAGTGTGGTTATGCCCTGTTTCCAGACTACTGTTTGTGTGCAGAACCCACACTTTACATTCTACTTCTTCAGAGGCAAACAGCAAGCCTTTGACTACAAAAGGAGCTCTCAATCTATATCCTGTGGGCCAGCCCTGGCCCACAGCACCAATTAATTTGTCTCGTGGTGAGGACCCTACTGCTGTCACCACTAGAAGTGCCAAAAATGCTCCAGGAGTGGCAAAAAAAAAGTCAAAAACACAGTGAAAACATGCTGAAAGTCACCATAAGAGTCAAAAACATGCCAGAAACCGCTAAAACACACTAAAAACACACTGGAAGTAGCAAAAATGCACCAAAAATGTGCTGAAAGTCACAAAAACATGGCAAAAATGCACCAGAAGTCACAAAAATGCAGCAAAAACATGCCAGAAATTGCAAAAATGTACCGAAGCTGTGGCAAAAACAGGCGATAATGCAGTAAAAACAGACAAAATGCAGTGGAAATGCACTGCCCTTGCTCATGCTGCCATGGAAAGTGCCAAACACAGGAGAAAATACACCGTGATTGCACCTGCTGCCGCCACCGCCACCAGAAGTAGCGGAAGCAGCAGGATGAACCATGCATCTGGCCCACAAATCTGTCCGGGGGGAATGGTCTGGCCCACAACTCAAAAAGGTTGGCTACCCCTGGACTACTTGATCATCAGGACATGGAGACAGGCAGGGTGATATCAATTCTTCACTTGAGTAAACTTGGTTATTCTTAGGACAGTAGCAATCACTCTTGCTTTTTATGGATTTATCCTAAAAAATCCAGTTAATGGTCATAGAATCATAGATGTGTACATCTGAAGGGGATTTCAAGCATTAATGAATCTAACACCTTGCCAAGGCAATAAACTCACAGCTAAAGCATCTCTGGTAGATGGCCATCTAACCTCTGTTCAATGAAGGAGAGGATATCATCTTCCAAGATGGTTCAAGACCACTATTGGACAATGGGTATGTCATCAAAGACTTTAGCTAAAGAAGCTGAATGTTCTGTGATGATAGTGAATGCTCTCCTGGTGACTTAAAATCTCTCCCCAGTCTAGAAGGTGACATTCTGAAACAACTAGAGAGGGTAGAAGAATAGTTTGGAAGCAATTTGCCCATTTGAAAGACTACTGAGCCAAATTCCAATTCCAATATCAATCAACATGAAGAAGCACCTCATACAAAGCATATTCATTCTAACCTTTTATTACCAGTGCCAAACTCAGACACTTACAACAAAACATAAGCAAAAGATAGTCACCATAGAATTGAGATGTCTGCAGAAGGCTGCTTGCATGACAAGTACGGATAAAATCAGGAATGAAATTATAAGGGAAAGAATTGGAACAGAACCAATTTTGCACTGCATACAGAGACAACAAGTAAAGTGGTTTGCCCATTTGGAGATAATGTTTTGGAATCCCATACCTTACAAGTTATATGTGGAAAGAGGAGAAGGAGAAAGACCACAACGCAGACTCAGAGGAAGGCACAGAGATAACATCAAAGAAACATTAAAGGAATACCAAACAAAACCAGTGGAGGACTCTAGAAGTGCCAGAACTAGAACCTTGCATCTGCCTTGACATACAATGGGATAAAAGAGGACACAAAGAAGAAGAAAAGGACTGGGCCAAAATTACAATGCTACCTTACAAGAACTGCAACAGTTACTCGCTGATAGAGGTGCGTGAAGCAGATTTCATCTGGTAGTAATTACTGTTTCAAGGTGATTTCTTTTCACTAATTATTTGTGGCTACCATCTCATATATATGTAAATAGTGCCCAGTGTGGTATAGTGGATAGAGTGATGGACAAGGAATCTGGAGAACAGGGTTTGAATCCCCACCCAGCCATGGAAACTCACTTGAGGACAGAACTGGTAAAACAAATTCTTAAATATCTCACTTGAAAGCACTCTATTCTGCTCCTTAATTTGCTGCTGGGGGTATAATTCGGCTTTTAATAGCTCCATGGTCCACCCAGAGACATTAACAAGCAATTAACTTTTCAGGCCTCAAGCCTCTTACTACAGAACGGTTCTGTTTCCAACCAAAAAGCAGCACCTACATGTGAGTTGTTCTCATTGCTTTTATGGTTATTATGGCATCTAGCACCACTTTTCAAATTTCCAGTATGAGAATTAATGTATTGTGTTTGTGTGTGTTCAACTACAAAGGTGGGACGGGAAGAGAATTCATGAATAAATAAAATCTTCATCCTATTTTTAAGCGAATGCAGAATAAAGCATTTAAGAAACTCTGGAAGCAGAATGGGAATGACAAAAGCAATTAGCATATTTTAATTATATATAATTGATCAGGTCACCAACATATTGTGCTTATTTTGCTCTGCTCCCTATTCCCTAAAAGTAGTTTTACAATGGAACTATCCATGTGTGAAATGTAAAAGAGATTTTTTTTTTCTTCCAGGAATAGTTCTTCAGCCATGCTAGTCTTTGGATCTGTGGGTCACATTCACCAAAGAGCGGGGGAGGCTCAACCAGCCATGCCAATCATATATGTAACATCTGTGTGGAAGAAGACAGCGGAAGGCCCCAGAATCCATAATCTAAATGGGAGGATCAGTTAATTTCTAGTACATGTTAATTTGACACATATTCATTGATACATCTTTTCCACCATGTTCCACTTCAATCCATTCGTGATTTTCAAAATCTAAGAGAAGATGTTATTTTAATGGATTGCTCACTGCACAAAGTAGTTTTTATTTTTTTATGTTCATTTTATCTTAAAACACACACATTTTTGTATATTGTTTATTTACAAGCTGACAGAGTTATACTTCAGCTCTTAGTCTCTGAATGTTGGCTGAATGGATTCTGGCTGTTGTAAACTAACTGTAAATTTCCAAAGCTGTACATTTGAGTACTTTTTTTCATGAAGAACCCTACTCCAGTATTTTAAGGAGTCTAGAAGAAAAGGAGCACTACATTCAAAACCATTCAACCAGATCAATTTACTTGAATACATCAGGTAACGGTAAAGGTTGCCCTTGCTCGAAAGCCAGTTGTATCTGACTCTAGAGTTAAATGGTCATCTTTGTTTATAGCCAAAGAGGCAGCACTGTCTGCATCTGCCAACATTTCCATGGACATATGACAGGAATGCCTCAACACTGGAGTGCACGGAACACTGTTAATCTTCCCACCGAAGTGATCCCTATTTATCTACTTGCAATTTCTTGCTTTCGAACTGCTAGGTTGGCAGGAGATGGGACAGAGACGGGAGCTTACTTCATCATGCAGTTCCTTGGGAATCAAACTCTGAACTCCCAGTCAATGAGTTCAGGGTCCTAACCACTTGAACCATTGCAGTTGATGAATACATCAACATACCCACAAATATCCCTGATTGGTAACAGAGCACATCTGCATGCATAAGGTCCCAGGTCCCACCTGTGGGGTCTCTGGTGAAAGGACAGCAATTGGCTGACTTGAAATGCAGACACACACCCTCCCCAAGTCTTGGGAGAGCTGCTGCCAACCAGTTCTAAGAACGAACCTAGTGGCCAAGTATTGTGTTCATGCCCTAAAGTTTCAAATTTGTAGGATTCAGTTGTCACCAAGGTGCCACTGTAAGGCCCCAGGCGCTGTTTTGTTGTTCTTGAGGTTTTTAATTTTCCTAAACAATTAATGGATACTAGTTAGTGTGAAGGGGCTGTGGTGGCCTAATGGTTAAGATGCTGAGCTTGACAGCTGGGAAGGTTGGCAGGTCAGCAGTTCAAGTCCTGAGTGCTGGCATGACAGAATAAACACCCGTCATTTGTCCCAGCTCCTGCCAAACTAGCAGGATCATATATCAAACTGCTTCTATTTCTGGACCACAACTGGAGGTAAAGTAGACATGGTATTAAAGAACTGTCTTTCTCTTGGGGAATTTGGTTCAACATCATACTTTAGGGGAAAAGAAAGATTAATCCAGTGATGGCGAACCCTAGCACTCCTGGTGTTCTTGGTCTTCAATTACCAGAAGCCCAAGTCAGAACTTCTGCTGATCAGGACTTCTGGGAATTGAAGTTCAAGAACAGCTGGAGTGCCAAGGTTCACCATCACTGGGTTAACCCTTCTCTTCACCATGCAGTTTTCCCAATACTTAGGTTACCTAAGAGATTGCATCGCCCCACGGCTATCTGCTCATCTCACAAGAGTGGACCGGAGGGGCTCTCTAAAGGTACCATCCATCAAAGTGGTTCACCTCTCCAGTACAAGACAGGGCCTTTTCAGTAACTGCTCCGGCCCTTTGGAACCTCCTGCCAATGGACCTTCATCTTCAGCCAGAGCTGCTAGCTTTTAGGAAAGGGCTGAAGACATGGCTTGCCCAGCAGGTGTGGGGAGATAATAGAGGAACAGTCACTCCCCACTGGCTGATATAAATATGCTAATTGCCACCTCGGTTTTTAGGTTTTATTTGTCTATTTATTTATTTATTTATTTTATTAATCAATTTTATATTCCGCCCTACTCACACAGGCGACTCAGAGTGGAGCACAACTGGCATGTAATACACCACTAAAAACACTAAAAGAACAAAATAAAAATTAAAACCAATTAAAAAACAACCTCTCGTTCCCTAGACTGAAAAAAACCGAATAAAAGGAATGGGGGTAGGAATAGGAGGGTAGATGAAGGAAGTTATTTGTCTAGCCCCATCCAGAACCAAGATGGTAACTCCTTAGTTAACATGGGACCCCCAACCCACAGCCATTCAGTCTTGCCAGGATTCAGTTGTAACCCGTTGTCCCCCGTTCTACTATAATTGTGCCTGACTGACACTACTTACATGGCTGAATGAACTAACTAGCTAACTAACTAATTGTATAGTTGCTTCTCATTTTTCATTAACTAGGAAACAGCATCTTCACAAAAACTAATAAAACAGAAGCTGAATATTTCTGCCCCAATGTAGTTATTAATTAAACAAAGGCCCAATTAGCACCACACTATTCACCTTTGTGTTAAAAGCATTCTCTTTCACACCTCTTGTTGGTCTGTGCTCCGTTTCTGCCTTGGAGCGTCGCAAGAGTCCCATTCCGAAAACTCTGCAGATCCATTAGGGAAGGAAGAAAAGACAGACAAGAGCAACACACACACACACACATGCACACATGCACACACGCACACACAGACTTAAATACTATCTTTCCTCTAGGCAGCAATTTCCACAGATGAAGAGGTCACCACTGTTTAACAGTGTGCTGCCACGTTAATTTAGTATGACAAGATAAAGCAGTAATCTCTGCTCGAAGAGGCTGTAAACCGCCTGCTATCCAGGGACATGCTCCAGTCGATTTGTGCTGTATATCACTGTATACAATTGCCGTGACAAAGCCCCCTGAGTTCTCTCATGTAAATCTCTCCCGCTCTCTCCCTCTCAACTTCTCTGCCAGTCAGACACTGGTGGCTTGGCGTTATTATAAGCTATGCAAACTTTGTGTCTAACGCATGCCAATGGGCCCCAAATGCTGCTCCCCCTCGCCAACCCCTCCAGAGAAGATGTTTTAGGACTTTGATAATCCATTGATCCTGCTTCCATATCGGCTTGTATTTTTCAATCTGTCATGTTAAGTTGTCAGAAGGGGTGATTATAGCGATGTTTCATGTTTCGAGATTTGCGTTCTCGGCAACGATCATTTTCAAAAGCCTTTCTTGTGAGGGTTCTGCCGAAAGATTATCCCTAAGAAAAGCTGATGCGAATATTATTACTGGCATAAACCTGGTAATAAAAACCGTAAAGTGTTTTAGGTAAAGACATTTTAGAGATATTCAGGGTTATAAACATAAGAGTTTAAAGCTGATAGAATTCTGAGTGTTGGTTCTCTCTCTCTCTGTGCATTTGAAACTGTCAGCTGTGTAGTATTTTTGGCTGAAGTTAAAAAAAAATCCATGCAGAGTAGAAAAAAATTGTTTCTTCCTATAGAAAATAATAAAAATAAATATAGAACCCCAGAATGATACACAAAAATTAACAGGAGTAGGAAGAATAAGTATCAAGCACTGTGCTAAAATTAAAACATTTTCAAAGAAAGAGCAAAAGATTATGAATACTAAAGTTTACAGCAGAGGAAGCTCTAGTACAAACATGAGTTAGCAACTACACCATTTAAAGAGTATTTGATGAAGGAGTTGGGTTTTGACATGAGTTTTCACCACTGCCAATACTGTCTACTTTGGCTGACAGCAGCCATCTACAGCTTCCAGGTGGTGAAGATCTGAGGGTTTTTTGTTTGTTTGCTTGAACAGGGAACACTAAAGTTTCACCCCAAGACACGTTGAATATGTCTTCCCCTCTAGAACTAAATATTTTTCTTGGTCTACAACTTGCAATATCCATCCGGCACCATGACCAACAGCTATATTGTCTTGGGGAATCTGGGTTCTGGTGCTTTCTAAACCCTTCCTTTACAACAGGGGTTCCCAACTTATGGCCTTTGGTCCAGACCTGGCCCACAGCACCATTCCATCTGGCCTGTTGCCACCAATGCCGCACCCAGAAGCAGGCATGTTTATGTCAGCTGTAAAATGCATGCACACATGCGTAAACGTGCCCATGGCTGTCATAAATGCAGAAGTGGGCACATTTACATCAGCTGTAAATATGCCTGCTTCTGCTTCCAGGGTGTGTGGTTCAGCCCACTCAGCTGTCCAGGGGGCGTGGTCAGGCCCACAGCGATAAAAGGTTGGCCACCCCTGCTTTACAACATGTCAATATCAATAAGATTTAGAAAACCCTAAGACTAGATTGATGTTAGCAAACACGGAACATGACTGCTCTGAGACAGAATATTTCATGAACATCATTTAATCTTTGCATGCAGTGTATAAGTTAGATCACCCAGTTCTGAACATTGTGATTTGGGCATAATTAGCAAGTTACCATTATTCTCACAATGGAGCAGATAAAAATTGCTGATAGTTATACAGCAGGTTCTGATGAACTCTGATCTACACATTTGATCATTCAAAGTTACATTCAACTATTTTTCCACTGGAAAAATACATGTGTATTTTGCTATAAAGAGGTCAGCTGGACGTCAACGACACAATAGTGACATAGATAAGATAAGCTGTCGCAGATATTTTTTGTTCCACATTTAAGCAGTATTTTTTCCCATCCCCTTTCTTATTTGCATCTTTCCCTATCACTTACTACTGTTGTTAAAAAAAGACACAAAGTGCCATGCCAAAAGGTAACCCACTGAAGTAGTATGCAGGGCCAAGACATAAAGCCAGATATTTGCATAGACAGCCGGCATGTCTGGATTAAACCCAGATCAGGAAGTAAGCTGGAATTAAAGCTCAAGTACTAACTATGTGATTTAAGTATGACAGCTCCATTTTAAGGTCCACCCTTTGTACTTACACATATGTACAGGGGCAGGCACATGCCAGCACGTAGACAAAAGCTGTACATTGTTAGAGACACAAGCAAAGTTTTCTTTTCTTTTCAGTAAACTCTCAATGAGATGAACTGAGAAAAGATAGGGCCCTACAGGTATGAGGCCAACTACATTCTGCTCATAAAGTACAGGGCTTGCAAAAACTATTGTTTTGGATGATATCTCACAATTTCCCAAGTTGGTGTGAGTCAGAATTTTGCCAAAGCTAAAAGCTTAGGACGGGCTCCGAGTCTTCTTTGTAAGCACAGAGCTGACTCTAACTCTGTAACCCAGGGGTTCCCAACCTACGGCCTATGGGCTGGCCCAGGCCTGTGGTGACATTTCATGTGTCCCACCACCCTCACTCTCATCACTGCCACTGCCAGAAGCAGCAAAAACAGCAAAAAAAAAGTGCTATCCTTGCACCCGCCGCCACCACTGCCAGAAGTGGTGGCAGTGGCGGAAGCAACTGGAAATGTACAATAAATGCAACCACGGCTGTCGTAAACGCATTTCTGACAGTTGTGGACATGTTTTACATCAGTGTTTACGGTGGAGGGATCATGTCCAGCCCACTCAGGTGTCTGAGGGGGCATGGTCTGACCCACAGCATGAAAATGTTGAGAACCCAAAGAAAAGATTCCAGGTTCTCTTGCCAAAATCCTAAAGTTCCCCAAGAAAATTTATAACATAGCATGCACAGTTAGAGTTAGCAATGTGCCTTAAATAGAAGATTCTGAGCCCATCCTAAGCAAAGTTTTAGCAAAATTCTGACCCTTACATTGATTAAAGAATTCCAGGAATTTCAGTTCAAAAGGTAGTTTTTCAAAGCTCTCGTTTTGCAGCCCAATTGAGAATCTGAAAATTTGCACAACTTGAGCTCATCAAGTTTCTGTGATTGCTGGTACAATGTTTATTCTGACTCTTCTCTGCATGAAGGCATAATATTTGGGAAGGAATCAAATGGATCATTTTCCCAATTGAGTATCTTTCGTCAGTGGACTGAGAGGGTTGATTCCCTTGCCCCTGCCCTATGAAAGGTTTTATTCTTCTCTTTCTTCCTATTTCTTCTTATTCTTCTTATTTCTTCTCTTTCTTTTTAGACCACAATATCCTTGTTTTAAAAAAAGGAAGGAGAACAAGGAATTCAAACACTAAAGCAGGAGAAATTGAGGAATGCTATTCATTAGTGAACTCTAAGCCCAGAAGTTATGAAAGAAGTTGAACTTGCAAAAGTAAGTGTTTGATTTAAAGATACCAGGACCCTAAAAAGTGTGAAGAAATGAAGAAAAATTAAGAAACTAAAGGAAGACAGAGCACTGAAACCGTCCAGTAGCTTTGAGGTGTCTCTGTGAATGACTGGTGAAGCTGGCTGGAAATATGTGAGCCAGTGTGTGCCCAGAACATAAAAGCAATTAACACCTTCAATTGATCGCCTGTTAAAGAGACTGTCAAAGAAGGACTGAGGGGATACTAATACCTTCAAGCTTCTCTCTTATCAAATGGAACATCAAAGGCCACTATGGTTCCTTCTAGTCATACTGTTGGAGGAAAAGATACAGCTGTGTGAAATGAATGTGCAGAATGTGCTTGTGTCTGCATAAATAACCAAAGTGTACTCAATTTGTTAATTGAGTGGGTCATTTTTACTTCCATATGACTTTCTACCACCTGGCCAAGAACAACCATGGCCTGTCTGGAAAGGTTTAAACAGACTGTGTGTAGTGGTAGGAAGATCAAGGGCTTATCTGAGAAGTACAAACTATCTCCCACATGACACAATGCACATGATGCCCCTCAATGTGCACTGAGGAGGAACTTATGATGGCAAGAGGAAATGCTGTTGAAGTGGCCTGATATTGGGCAGATGTCATCTAGCCCTTTTTAATTCTACACTAGTACCTCAGATAACGTAATGATTTCTTTCCACAAGTCATAACATTATCCAGTTTTTAACGTTGTGCGATCCATTGATTGCACAATTTTTTTTAAAAAGCCCTGTTCCTTTTCTGCCCAACCCCAGGGCTGATCCCAAGCTGGCATCAGCGCTGGGGTTGAGAGAAAGAATGGGCTTAGTGATCCAGGTTTGGGGGGGGGCATTCTGAAGAGAGGCTGGGGACCCTTTTCCCAGCCTCTCTTCAGAAGACCCCCCCCCCGGGCATGGATGGCTAATCCCTTTAGCAATCCAGACCCGGGGGGGGGTCCTGAAGAGAGGCTAGGAAAACCCCTGCCTGGATCGCTAAGGGGCTTAGTGCTCCAAGGTGGGGTAGGGGTTCTGAAGAGAGGCTGGGGACCCTTTTCCCAGCCTCTCTTCAGAAGCCCCACCCCTGGCCTGGATTGCTAAGCCCCTTAGCAAGCCAGGCCAGGGAGGTACTGAAAAGAAGCTGGGAAAGTTTTACCCAGCCTCTCTTCAGAAACCCCTGCTTGGATCGTTGTTACACGTCCCATTCTTTTCCCAACCTACCTGGCCATCGCACTCTGCAATTGGCACTTGGGTTGGGGGAAAGAACCGGGGTGCGTGAACCCAACACAAGTGCCGATTGCAGCAGCGGTGCATTTGGGAAGCCGAATGGGGGCTCCCCGGTTGGCTTCCCAAACACGCCACCGCTGCCAAGGGCGCAGCAGCAACGTGGCTGAGAAGCCAACCAGGGAGCCCCCATTCTGCTTCCAGCCAGATGCAAATTTTTCAAAAGATGCAATTAATTATTAACAGAATGATGATGTGGAGCAATCAAAAAGATATCATGTCGCTGGAGTAACAGAAACAATTACTGGATGCAAAGCATTCTAATTGGCCCTTGTTCCAAATGATCGGCAAGCTTTCACTGTATCATATCTACAGCTTGCAAAAAGATAATCCAGTTTTCCGAACTCATTTCCCCCATAGGGCTGGCTTGAGTTTTTCAAAGCACAGACAAGGGACATTGAAGAAGAAAGAAAGCAAAAAATAAAGCAACAATAAAATAAAAAACCCCTCCCCCTCCCCGCCCCACAACAGATAATGATAGCATTGTTTGATGATCGGTGGCAAAGTCATCCCCAGTCAATTTAGACACGAACTCTAGTAGATTGCCTTATCTTGTGATGTTAATTTCACAGGGGTTGTGGAGGTTGTTGCCCTTACTTAACATGAGGGAATGCTTCACTGGCTCACATGTACATTGTATTTTTACTTGGCAGCAGGCAAGGAAGTACTGAATTTTGCAGCTATGAAGATGCAAGAGAAAGGGGGGGGGGAACCCTGAGAAGGACAACACTTTCTTGATAACTTAATTGGGATCATAGAAGCTAGCTGCTGTGGTTTCTTTCTCTTTCCCAAAGATCTTGTTGTTAGCATAGCAAAGAGGGCTCAATTAAGTATCAGGAGAGCCCCATAGTCTCTGATAGCTGGAGTGTGTTTCAGGGGCATGTGTGTTACTGAAAATATGCCAATATTTTTCTTTCCAGATATGGGAACTGACCCTCACTCTATGAGGATAAAAACATGTGTTCTATTTTAAAAAGTCCTTGTAAAGAAGCTTATAAGGCAGGAGTGCCCAAACCAGAGGCGAAAGTAAAACATGTCTGCGCATGTGCAAAATGCTGTCATAAATGATCCTGCAGCTGTTGTAAATGCATTTATGACAGCCACGGGTAATTTACGGCAGCGTTTTGTGCATGTGCAACATGTTTTACCTCTGCTTCCAGGAGCAGCGAGGGCAGCATTGGCTGGATGATTTGGCGTCATGGGCTGGATCCAGCCCACAGGCCGTAGTTTGGGCACCCCGTGCTGTAAGATATTTCAGCACATATCTGGACATGCACACATGGGTTTTTTTTTCTGAGAAAGGCCAAGAAGCTGATTTGCTTTAATGGAGAATGACTATGTGTTAATAAGAGTCTGTCTACTGTCATCCTGCACAGGATACATTGTATCAGAATATGGACTGGCGAAGTTGGCCTGCACTAGATTTGAGGAAGGGCTGTGGTGGTTTAGTATTTAAAATGGTGAGCTTGATGACTGGCAGGTCAGCAGTTCGTGACCTGAGTGCTGCAAGACAGAGTGAGCACCCGTTGTCTGTCCCAGCTCCAGCCAACCTAGCAATTCAGAAGCAAGAAATTTCAGGAAAGGTAGCAGTGTTCTCTGCACTCCAGCATCTAGTCATGCCTGTCACATGATGATGGAAACATCTGCAGATACAAACAGCACTGGCTCTTTGGCTGTAAATGGAGTTGAGCACTGCTCCTTACAGTCGTACACAACTGGCTTTAGAGCAAGTGAGACCTTTACCTTAGAATTGAGGAAATTAACAGGGGAGGGTGCAATTCCAATAATCTTCAAATCAGCACATCTACTGGCTTTGACTGGCTGGGGATTCTGGGAGCTGTAGTCCAAAACAGTAATTTTTTTGAAGTTCTAAAAATCTCCCAAGTTGATGAATACTGGCTGGGAGAACCCATAAAGACCTGTCACAAAGCAAGCAACTGAGATATTCCAACAGGCTTCAAGATGTACGTTTCCACCTCGCTGGTTTGTACACAGTTTTGCAGCTGTCCCAGGCAAACCAGGCGTTTGCTCTTATTGACATAAGAAGCTCCAACACAAATATTTTCTGGTATGAAGTCATTCATGGCCCCTGCCTCCCTGCCCCCCTCTAGGTGTGCACCTGCCTGCCTCAAAACAAAGGAAAATATATGCTTCTCAGTACACTTAGAAAAGAAGGTGTTTGCTTTACAGGTGATTATTTTCTGCTTAACTGATTCCAAATGACTGTCTTAAAAGATGCCAGTGCTACACAGAGAGTTGTTCCTCGCTAACAAGCTGAAAGCCTACCCCACCCTTGTTCACCAATAGGCTTGGGCCTTGCAAGCTCTGAACTTTCCAGTCACCCATACTAAGACGTTGGAAAGACCTGTTCTGGCTAGCTTAAAACACTGAATTGTATCATCCAGGGCTTACGTTTTGTCTTCCCTGTTATTGACAACATGGACCACTGAAAGACCAGTCAACTGTATTGGGTCATTATCCTCTCCTGGCTTTTTGTTTTCTTTAAAACAGAAAAGGAAATCAAGCACATACTATGGAGTGTCAAATCTGTCAAGCAGGTAAATTTGTCAAGTTCAACCTCACTGCAATTTCTTCATCTCAAGCTTGTTCTCCTTCAATTTTACAGAACCTCCTGCCTCCATCCAACAGAAATGGGTACATATTTTGGTGAGCATTTCTTTTATGTACACATTTTGTGTATGTCTGTATGCCTATGTGCCTTTCAAAGGGATACATTTTTCTACATCTGACTAAAGCATGCTCAACTAGAGTTTAGAACCATATGCAGTTTCCTCTGTGTGTTTTTCCAACATCTGCATGCTAGTCAATGTGTTTCCCCTTCTTGTGAAACTGAACTGCAAGCCTGGAAATACATTGATTTACAACCGCAATCTATGTTGGGTGCTATGAGGTGCAAATCAGTTAAATGTGTCAACAAAATGAACCAACTCAAAGAAGTGCCTCATATCCCTAATTGATTCAGATATGTTGCCAAGCTAGGCGGGCACAAAATGGGTGTGAAACTTTGCCCAGCTTTAGACCTATGTGCTACATCGTTCAGGTCCTGGGCCAGGTTATATATCAGAAAATTAAATGCAACAAGCAGAAAGTATATTGTCAAGCCAATATTTCTTGTGGAGGTTACCCCGACCATATCTGCAGGTTAAGTATCCACGGGTTCAGTTATCTGCATGTCTAAAAATGTTTAATAAAAATCCTGAAAGTCATAATAAATATATCAGAAAACAAAATAAAAAACACTGTAGCACTTTAAAGACTAACTGCTATATTTTTATTGTTAGCTTTTGTGGATCAAGGACTTGAGCCACGAAAACTAACAATAAAAATAAAGCAGTTAGTCTTTAAAGTGGTGCAGTGTTTTTTATTTTGTTTTCTGATATGTCTGAACCACAGACTAACACGGCTACAATTCCAAAAAATTCATAATAAATATGTATTTCTATGGCACATTACCAGCACTGGGCACTAGAGGCCACTGTCTGTATCACAAAATATATGGTTCTCTGTTATTGGTGGTTTTAGATATCCACAGTACATGGAAAGTCCATTATTTCCCCAGTAGTTCTTATTTCTTATTGTGTCTGAAATGGGCTTTGAAGTGCACACAAATAAACAAATCCCATTCAGTTGTTAATGATAGGATGCTAGCGCCATTCCCTCCATCATCACTTTCATCTCATGAAAGTGGTTGGCTGAGGAGGAAGACAATGTTCCATGTGATCCCAAATGCCAATCCTTTTGCATTCTAAATCCCAGGATCAAAGGAGGGTTATACTGGCACCTACAATGCAACAAATATGATTTGGATGTCTGCTATGGAAATCTTGATTCTTGCCTAATGCATGTGGACTGTGCTGTTTATTCTGACAGCCATGGGGATAATTTTGTAAGACAATGCAAGTAAATATAGCTTTAAAAAGCAGAACCTTCAAACTCCAGTTTACAAGCCTAAAATTATACATACCAAAATAGCTTTGGGATCTTACTTTAGAGATAACATTAAGTGCAACAGTACTTACAACAATAAAATTCTGTCCTAAGATAAGTATCAGTTGAGCATGAGGCAAAAGGGGTGTCGAAACAAATCAGTTGCAAAATTGTACAGTTTGCACTGCATTGTCAATATATCGTCAACACTTGAATTGCCTTTCTTTGCTTTATTTTAATGGGACTGGCCTTCTTCAGGGAAGTCAGTCCCCTTCTTACTGAAACAATGGCAATGAGTTTAAGCTGTGAATTTCTGTGTGAGCATCGTCTGCATGTCGAATGGCATAATTATGCTACGTACTAACTATGTCTTATTACCATGCTGCCCATATGGCATCTAAGCGAACGATATCTGAATCTTCGCAAATCTATTTGCCGTGCTATTTAAGCAGAGCACATTCCACATCGTTCAAAAGTAATTACACTTTTGTCTAGAGTGTAAGAGACGGCTTTCCCCAAACAATGAAAATTCTCATTATTAGAGCTGGCACAATAACTATTATGGTGTTCACAACATTCTGCATTGTCCCACCACAATTAAAGCCAGAAGGGAGGGGGAATATCTCTTAGGCTAGACACACAAAAGGTATGTTGGAAATTTACATTACTCCCCCACAACTGTTCTGTATTTAAAATGCTGTTATTATATGTGTGCAGCCTCAGAGCTGGTGTATTAAGATGCTGAGTGTGAAATGGTACCCGAGTCCTTCAGAACCAATGTTGACCTGCCACAAATGCACAAGGTAGGCTTTCACAATGTCTTATCACTCTCTCAATCTCAGAGATGACTTGATGGCACAAAGTAGAGGAACCTTCTAAATTTTTTTCCCTCATACGGAGAGTGACAGCTTGAAGCAAAGAGCCTCTTGTTTGTATGGAGGCTGTCTTAGTATTCTGAATCCTGATTGTGCAATGTTCAAAATCCCATGGAGATCCACCATGAATTAAGGAGACATTCTATTTTGAGCACTTAGTCTTTCATGCGAGGACAGCACATACTAGCTGGGAGAATCTGCACATGATGGACCAAGAAGGTAAACAGCACCAGCAACAACAACAACAACAACAAGGAGTCTTGTGATACCTTTAAGTTTAACAAGATTTGTCACGAGATTCTGTGTATCCATCCTACTTCTTCAGATACATGGAGCAAAACATTCAAGCCAAAAACTTATGATTCTGGTTAGGGGGTTGGGACAGAATTAAATGAGCCAAAATCTTTGTGTGTGTGTGTGATGGTGGTTAATCCACAAAAGTAACTTTTCCACAGTGCAGGCATTGGGGTTGGAGGAAGTGGGGCTAAAAAACTCCCCGCTTAATTTGCATGGAACCTCTCAACTCAAACTAAGCAGTGTTTGAGTTGGCTTCAGATACCTGAAAATAATATATTTGTCTCCCTAAAGAAATATGATAGACTGTGTGTTCTCAGACCATTATTCCAGAAGAGCAGCTCTACCCCCAAAGCAAGAGAACCCAGGGTGCTCCTGTATTAGCTAAACAACTAGAATTAAAGCACAATAAAGTGCTACAAAAATATTTAAATGTAAGTCTAGACTGCAAAAAGAGAAGATGTATGAAATGTAGAGTGGTATGGACACAAATGCTAGTCTGATTTGCTTGCACCTGATCTTCTCCCTATTTTTGTTTCATAAATCTAAAAAGGAACTCTTACCCCAACCTAGAAATGCCCCAGATCTCTTCAAGGTCCCCAATACATATTATCGCTAGTGTCAACACTTCCATGGTGGTGTTGAGGGCTTCCTGTAACACCCATTAAGGTTCACAATACCCTAAGCTATGAATGTACATTTTAAGATATCTTATCTATGTATTTTCTTTCATTCTCTCTGCTTCAATGGGTCTTCTTTCATTATAGGATAAGTTCACATGCATATTTTCTCTCTCATATATACCTCCTTAGCCACCTGGCAGGTAATTCTTCTCAAAAGGTACTTTACCCAAGAGAGAAGATTATCAGCACTCCATATTTCCTCTGAAGTGGCAAACCGCTTGGTTTAACCTTTTACTTTATATACAGGAAACCGGGGGAAGCCCATATTATAAAATGCTTCTGCATGTGGGTTTCTTCTCTGGTAGGAGAGTAGGCTCCCTCCTTCTGAGAAAACCTACACAAAAAAAGCCTACAATAAGTTATATTGCTTGTTATCCAAAGAAGAGAAAAGAAAAGCCAAAGATATTGGCACTCGGGTGCTCCTGCATGTGTGTTTTGGCTGTCTTAAAACACCATTCCATGCAATGGACTGCTGCAAGGCTCAATGGTTTAGGCAGAACCAGAATTTGGGAGCTCAGTTCTACACTGTGCTTACTTTACAGGGCCTGGACAATTATCCACAAGGTCTCTTCCAGCCCTGCAGTTCTAAGCAGCTAAAGTGTTTTCTCTCTCCCCCCCAACCTCTACAGACATTTTAAAAATTTCTAAGACAGTTTGCCAAGAGAAATACAATGGAAGAGATAAGCAGACTAGACCTCACTCTTAAAATGTTGTTCTCAAAGTAGCTGTAGGGACTCCAAGTCAGATGGTAAAGAACCAATGGTGGAAATGAAGGTATGTTGTGTTGGGGTTTCTACTCTCCCTGTATGTTACTTGCAAATCACCTCTCTCTCTGCCCCATCCATATTAGCCCTTCTGAATAAGACCGTCTTCAATACTACCTACTGCATTTCCTCCTCTTGCTGGGGCTAACAGCAACTTAGGAAGAAAATGACACTGAAAAATGGGCTTGCACCACTGCCTAGTTAGAATTAGTAATTTGTCAGCCTTTTAAAATGTCTCATAAACTGTGGCCTCAACAACGGGGTTTAACATGTTACGATGTCTAGTGATCAATCACAGTAAGCTGTTTAGGTTTTCAATTTGGCCAGCTCTGAAAAGATGCAAGAGAGGCTGTCACTTCATCTGAGTTTCTTTCACACCAGCTCCTTCCTAACAACAGCATTTCAGAACAAATGTTCCCAAAATCAGTGGCCAGGAGATTTTTGTGGTCTTCAAAGAGAGACATCTCCTCCTGCTTCTTCATGTACATGGCCAAAGTCCTAATCAAGTCAGTGAATTATGGAGGAAAGGAACATGGTAGCAAATCAGGGCCATAGCAAATCATGGTAGCAAATCAGGGCCAGGATTCTAGATGTGGATAGGTGAATATTTTTTCAGGATGGGCAACAATGTTACATATATAAGCAGCTGGGAATTTGAGAGGGGCAACTGCTAACTCAGGGTGGGCAATGCCCACCCTGAGCACCCCCTGGCTACAGCCGTGTACCAAATGGGCTCATGATTGAATAAATGAGGAAGAACTGGACCTCTAGCAATATATGCCCCCACAATTTGTCCACAATTTGATATATTTGATATATTCTAGATAATCTATTCCGGGGTTTCTCAATCTTGGCCCTCGAGGTGTTTTTGGATTCAATTACCACAAGCCCAAGTCAGAACACTGGCTGGTCAGGGCTTCTGGGAATTGAAGTCCAAGAACACCTGGGAGCCCAAGACTGAGAAACCCTGCTCTTTACCATTCTTCTTGCTGGTATTCCATTCTTTTCCCTCACCAAGCAATCAGTCCATGAAGCATGTTCAGTTTCATCTGAACTGAAGTGGGAAGAGTTTGGGGTTTCCCACTTATCATATTCCCTGTTTTATAACCCATGCCTGCTTGACACCCTCCCTTTCAGGTGTCTGTGGTGATGGTAACATAATAATATTCATTTTATAATCACCTTAGAACTGCAGAGTTGGAATGGACCCTATGGATAATTGAATCCAGCCCCTGTCAAGGAGGCATGGTGGAAAATTGAACTCTTAATCTCTAGCTTCACTGCCAGATATCTAAACAACTAAACTTGAGAATGAATGAGTTGTTGATACATAGAGGACTAATAAGACAGAGACTCAAGTAATCTTGTTCCCCATGTACTTGAAGACAAATCTCAACCTGCAGACTGTAAATTACTCATATGCGGACAGTGTTCAGATCTGTGCGATCCAAGATAATTTTAGATCTACCCATGGCCAGACCAGTTCAAAGGTGCAAGGTACCACTCAGAAGAAAGGAGGTGGGCAACTCTTTTGAAATTTCATTGACTGATTTAAGGATTTATTCACTGACTTTTCAATCAGAACATAACTACAGGGTTAGTTGGATAAAGTGGGAGGCCTGGCAAGTCAATGCTGAGGCCCTTTCTGGATTGATATGCTGTTGGAAAGAAGGAAAGTAGTCAGGCTAGGGCAGAGTTTTCCCATTATTGTGATGTGTTCTGTACATAATGATGGCTAAACGGAACACTGTACAAAAGGAGAGAGGTCTTTAGATGCCAAGCTATTGTGGAGCCAAAACCAAAAGCACAATAGAGCCTGGAGGAGACCTACCATTGTGATTTGCTGAGAGGTGGGAGTCCTATGGCCGCTGGGCTCTTGCGTCAGCAGAGAAACGGGTTGAAATTCCTCAGAGTGAGGCTTGTTGGGAAAACTCACATGCAAAGGAAGGTGAAAGGCTTGCAGGCCGTCACTCTCCTCTTCTTCTACTTTCTGTCTGCCTGTCACCATGGCTACTTCCCCATCTGCTTCCCCATACGGAGAGGCTGGTCGCTTGGAAGACATCCTACAAGGAACAAAAGAGGAGAGAGAGAAAATAATGAAACCTCCACATAAATCCTTAATGCCGTCATTGTATGGTGAGGGGCCATTGTAACAGAAATGCCTTTTTTGTGCGGGTAGAGAGCAGGAAACCATCCAAATACCACTGCAAAGCATACACAATCGGTGAACAATGGCCAAGCAGGTAGCAACAGAACACTGCCTGTTTGTTGTGAGAATAATACGCTAATATAGAACTCCCTTGTATGCTGGCTTCTTAAACACACTGGCAAGGGTGGAGGGGGGAAATTACCTAAGAGCACAACATAATGAAAGGCAATTCCATTTTATTTCATTTTATGTACAGGGTAGGAAGAAGGTGGGGTGTTTTTTAGCACTTTAGAAGAGCTTGCAAAAGACAAAACATCTGCCCCCTGTATATGGCTGTTGACTTTCTCCTTCCTTCACCCCCAACCTTGGGAAGAAAAAAAGCCAAAAATGTATTGTTGTTGTTATGAAAGAAAAATATATTGCAGCACTCAAACTTTTGTGCTGCTGTAAGTTAGTAGCTGCATAAGCTACTATTCTATGCATAAACACACATGGACTATTTAATTGCTTAATTCAAATGCTGGTTTGCACGAGAGTTCATCCATTTCTGGATTTCACAAGGAGAGTTATTCATATCAACAGACATCAGCTTCAGTACAACACTCTTTAGTGGAAACAGATGACAGCCACATGTCTTTCTCAATGTATGTAGCAATAGAGTGAAAGACAAGCTTTCTGGCACAATTCTACAATGAAAGCCTATGATCATATATTAGCTTAACAGGCATACTGATATCTCTTGACACACAGTCCAATGACACCACAGGCACCATGTTGTGTTAGATTGACTGGATGAAATCTGGTAAAGGTTCCTCCCCATGGAACTCCTGCCATCAACATAACCAAAAAGTATACTCTCCTCTGGTCCTGAAGTCTCACACTCATAAGATTTGCTTCTGAGTTAAGTTCCAAGGAGTGTTCTATTTATTTATTTATTTAGTTTATTTATTACATTCATAACCTGCCCATCTGGAATAGTTTCCCATTCTGGGCAACTTACAACTCAATATCCACACATTAAAAACACCCACACACTGAATATATATATACAGTTGCATAAAGAGTGCCTCACTTAGAGACTAACTTGCATAAAGAGCAGAATTTTCTCTAAATGGTCGCCTCGCTTAACAACTAAAACCGACCAAAAACTTACTTAACAACTAAATCGGGGGTTGCAATCCCCCCCCCCCAAGTCACAATTGGTCACTTACAAAGGTATTTCGCTTAAAGAGCAAATTCACTTAAAGAGCAATCCCATGGAACGCATTATGCTCTTTAAGCGAGGTACCACTGTATATACCTGAAACAGAAAACCTATTGGCGATGGAAAAAAATAAAATAAAATATTTAATGTTCAGGAATGATTTTAGCTGTTTTTAAAATATAGGCAGAGATGGATCCTGGCACAGCTCAACTGGAAGAGTGTTCCACAAAATTGGTGCCACCACCAAGAAGGTTCTTCTCTGAGTCACGCCCTTTCTTGCTAATTTTGGGGTCGACACCTGGAGCTGCGCCATCTGGGAGGAACGAGCTATGTGGGCTGATGTTCTGAGGGCAAGATATTCCACTAGGTAGGCGGAACATCTAGAGCCCTCTAGGACAGAATTCTAAATATATCATCAATCTACAAATCCAAGGATAACATAACTGTGTGGTAAGCAAGTGAACAAACAGGGTAAACACAAAATCAAAATTAATTTATAATTATCCTGCCCAGTAATTTCACCATCTTTCTCCTTCAAATGCCTTACTAACATTTTCTTTCTTGAACTCTTTCCTGGATGAATGATAGCTAGGATTTTAACACAGATATCCATCAACTTTTGAACTTCTGCATATACAGTTGTACATCGCTTAAAGAGCATAATGTGCTCCACAGGATTGCTCTTTAAGCGAGTTTGCTCTTTAAGCGAAACACCATTGTAAGTGACCAATTGTGGCTTCTGGTGGTGGTGGGGGATTGTGAACCCCGATTTATTTGTTAAGCAAGTTTTGATTAGTTTTATTTGTTAAGCGAAGCGAACATTCAGAAAAAATCCTGCTCTTTAAGTGAAGAGCTCTTTATGCGAGGTTTGACTGTACTATTCTCAACTGAAAGTATATCACACTAAATTTGACAATGTGTATTTTGAGCTACTGTTCTTTTACATGAAAAATTTATAATTTTCACCATATGGAGCACCATAGCCAATGTGGCCCACAAAACAAAAAATACGTGAGTCCCCCTTCCCCCAAATGAAGTTGTGTTGGAGCAAAACTCAATCATATCTAGAGTAGGCTCATTGAAATCAATGGAAAAAATCAATAGTGACTAATTTGTGTTCCACTGATCTCATTGGGGTTTATTCAGAACATGAATACCAGCACAATCCTGTGTTTTCTATTCAGAAGGCTACACAGTTGGGCATAATTTCAGATAAGTATTAAAGACATGGCATTGTTACACTGTCTGTAACCATAGACCTTATAATTGTAACAGCGGAACATACCTGTTAAGGCATGAGCATGCTCATGAAGAAAATGACTGCCTACAGAAGACATTTAGAACTCTGATTTCTCTGTGTATACGTATATGAAGCATAACTGGGGGGGATCTTCATATGAATTTTTTAAAAATGCAAATACTGTACAGCTTAATATCCCATAGTGCTAAAATACTATTTGGGTGATTTACAAAGTAAATATGCAAACTATAATTTGTCCCCAGCAAATTTTGCCGATCTCAGGAGGATCAAAGGCTGAGTCAACCTGGAGCCCGTTTGACTCAAACTCAGATTGTAGGCAGAGTTTTGGCTGCTGTACTGCATTTTATTTAGGGAGACATATTACAAGAATGCCAAATAATGCTGGTGGAGGCTGCTAGAAGTGACAGAACAAGAACCTTGTACTGTAATGAAGAAGATGACTGCAACTTAACCACTGAGCCATGGGGACATGTTAAGTATACAATAATGTGAATATTTTGCAAAAGACCACAATGAATGCATCCTACCAAGGATGTATGATGACCTATCTGAGGTTCAACAGGCCTGATTTTGCTCATCATCTGTCAGTACAAAGAAAGGGGAGACTGTCAAATATCCAACTACCCAAAAAGAATGTCCATTGTCAGCTGCCTTTAGTTTGACAGATGGCACATCACCCACCCTTAAGATATACAGGTACAGTACTATCTACTAAGTCATCATCTAAAGAAGGATATGTTGAAATAAATAGAAAGCCATTTGTCTGGCTTCCAGTGATAGAACATCCTAGTGGGTTGTGTCCTTTAATCAAATTGTGTGAAATTTAAACAAAAACTACTATCCTTTAAAGCAATTCTTCTGCATTTGAAACACAAATTTGCTTCCTATTACTTTTCACTTGCTTCCTTCACTTTAAAAAGGAAGGAAATGAGATTCCTCATCCCAAACTGAGTGAACAAATTTGATCCACATTAAAAAAAAACATCGTTGTCATATCTCAAGACAGCCAACTTCAAGCCCAACTCAACTGCTTATACCATAAAATTATAAAACTCTAATCTTGTTACATTCAGCAAAATGCTCCAGAAATATTTCAAGAAATCCACAAAGATGCTGGCAAGAGGGTGGAGGGGTAAGAATGGGCTTATCCGTGTCTCTAAAAGTGACAAACACTGATGTGTCAGGGGAAAAAGAGAGGGGACTCTAAATCGGAACTTGTTGGGGAATTAATTAAGGGATTCATCAATCATTACGCAGCTAACACCACATCTATATGTATATACAGCTAAAATCCCATCAGCTGCCACAACCCTACAGCAATCCACAGGTTCACAATTCTCAAAGTCCTTCTCTTCTGACTATTTATAAATGACTTTGTATAATCTAGCATTAAGACCTGTAATTATAAAACAGCACTTAAAAAAACAGGCCTTCATAGTTATAGATAATTATAGTTGGTACATTTTGGAGCACAAAAATCCCAACAGGGATAGAAAACATTTTTATTCAAACATGGGCTTTGCCTTTTTTTGACAGTTCCAAGTCCACATGATATAACAAGATGGTTTAAACTTATATCTTTTTTTTTATTCCCCTATACCTTCCTTCCCGTCCCTGACCTTCCTATAAAAACAAAGTAAGTTTTTCACAACATCTTATGAGATGAGACTAGTGTCAAACTGCCATGCTGGGAAACCATTCCCGAGTTTCCCCCCTGCTGTTTGAAGCCCAGGTTTTTTTTAAAACCAGTTATTGCACCAGAGAAGCGCCTGTAGGATGAGAAAACCATTTCCATCTTTCACAATATCAGAACTCGGGCCAATCAGCAGATCTTCTGAATAGTAATATGTTAATAGCAATTACACTTATATACTGCCCCATAGCGCTTAGTGCACTCTTTAGGCAGTTCAGAGTAATTAGCATTTTGCCCCCAACATGCTGGGTACTCATTTTACAAACTTCAAAAGGATGGAAGGCTGAGTCAACCTTGACCCCTGGTCAGGATCAAACTCACAATGTCATCAGTTTTGACTGCAGTACAGCAGTTTAACCACTGTGCTACCAGGGCTCTTCATGCTCTGTTAATGCAGGGCAGAGACAAGGAACTTTGGTACAGTTTATTTAAATGTATGTCTGATGGGATACCAGTATTGAGCGAAAGACTATGACTCAGGAGATATGTTTTTGAATCCTGATTCTGCCATGACATTTTATTGGGGAGGTGGAACTAATAAAACTACTTCTTAAATATTTCACTTACTTTGAAAGTTCAACGTATAAGTCAATTCCAACTTGTTGGTGCATAACAGCATATACCAGGTAGGGAAGCAGGTTTTGGAAGGAACTCGTTTTTTTTTTTACAAGTTTTAGTAACAAACAAACCAGGTTTTGGTAACAGCCTACAAGATCTCAAATGTTCTTGATAATGTCATGAATCTCATATCTTTGCATTCCTACTAAGAAACTTGAGATGAGGAGGGTGGAAGAAATGCCTCCCATTTTTTCACAAGCCATCTCTCTCTCCCTTCCCAAAATTTCTCAGGGGGAAATTTGCAGAATTTTTTGAGAGTTTTGTGTTTATTTTTCAAGAAGAAATATCAATTCCTACAATTCGTGTGCAAAATGCATCTCTCCTGCACAAGAGTCCTTGGGAAAACTGACCAATGCAGAACCAGAAATTTATTCTACCAAATAAGGTTTATTTATTCATTGTATGATGAACTTCAGTTGTCTACATTAATGTTGATATATACAGTAAGCACAAATTGTCTATCTCATGTTCCTAGCTAGAGTTCCATTTCCTGGTTTGAAAGCCGCCATTGAAGGGCTTCATCTGTGGCAATGTGCAATTCTTCCAATGTGCCTCCAAATGCACATAAAGAACACCTAAATATAATGTGGTCCATGGTTTGGTCTTCTTCTACACAGTCACATTGGGAGAGGAATTCCATCCCCATGTGAACAGAGTGGGTTCGCATCTACCACAGCTAGTTCTCCCTCTGCTCAGCATCCTCCACTGCCATTTTGGAAAGGAAAATCCAGTTGGCCATTTGCAGGGATTCTTGATTATGTGATGATAGATGTTGCCAGAGATCCTAAATAATCTACACATTAGAATAGGATGAGACCGAACTGTCGCATGCGGCCTCCTGGTCAAAAGTGGTGAAGAAGAAGAAGAAGAAGAAGAAGAAGAAGAAGAAGAAGAAGAAGAAGAAGAAGAAGAAGAAGAAGAAGAAGAAGAAGAAGAAGAAGAAGAAGAAGAAGAAGAAGAAGAAGAAGAAGAAGAAGAAGAAGAAGAAGAAGAAGAAGAAGAAGAAGAAGAAGAAGAAGAAGAAGAAGAAGAAGAAGAAGAAGAAGAAGAAGAAGAAGAAGAAGAAGAAGAAGAAGAAGAAGAAGAAGAAGAAGAAGAAGAAGAAGAAGAAGAAGAAGAAGAAGAAGAAGAAGAAGAAGAAGAAGAAGAAGAAGAAGAAGAAGAAGAAGAAGAAGAAGAAGAAGAAGAAGAAGAAGAAGAAGAAGAAGAAGAAGAAGAAGAAGAAGAAGAAGAAGAAGAAGAAGAAGAAGAAGAAGAAGAAGAAGAAGAAGAAGAAGAAGAAGAAGAAGAAGAAGAAGAAGAAGAAGAAGAAGAAGAAGAAGAAGAAGAAGAAGAAGAAGAAGAAGAAGAAGAAGAAGAAACAACACCAAAGAAGGTCAAAGGGACAAAAAATAGGAAAAACAAGACTGGGATCAAGAGTTGGAAATTCACTAAAACCAAGGAATTTTTCAAGTATTCCCCTCATCCCTACTTCTTGGTGACAGCTAAGGAAAGATGCTATCTCCACCTCTCCCATTGTGGTTTAGATCCTAACTGTTCAGTAGCCCAAGCTGTTAGAGATATATGCTCTGCTCATCTGTCAAAATTGCACTAATTGGTCTGCCTATCAAATATATGCTTTAGGATTATACAAGCTTTCTAACAAGGATTTTAAGATATTCAGAAACAGTTGCTATCTACTTAATGGAAGTCCACTGGGACTCCCCATAATCATGAAGTGTCATTACGATGCTCTGTTTTCTGACTCAATAGAATTACTGCTCACAAGTTTTACTTTTGGAAACAGTTTATTTTGGTGGGGGGGGTGGGATGAGAAATAGACGTTTAAATTTACTGGGAGGACTTGTTTGTGTAATTATTTGGGTTGGAACGAATGGCTGGTTTTAAACTAAGGGACTAGGATCTTTTTTACAGGTTCTTAATAACTTTCATTTTATTTGACAGTTCTTCCCCTCCCCCACACTGACATGGCTATTTTCATGTTTCACATTGTGATGATCTAAGTCGAGGGTGGCCAAACCCTCATGGGCCAGACCCACCCTGCGGCACTATTTCATGTAGCCTGCTGCTGCTCTCGCTGCTACTGGAAGCAGAAGTAAAATGTGTCCACACATGCGTAAAAGTGCCCACGGCTGTCATAAATGTGTTTACTGCAGCTGCGGACACGTTTTACTGCAGTGCTTTATGGCAAGTTATATGACTGGTCCACTCAGTTGTCCAGGGGGTGTGGTCAGGCCCACGGCATGAAAAGTTTGGGAACTATTGATCTAAGTTTACAAGCAGTTCCAGGATAACACTGAGGCAGAACAAAGAACCCAGAGGCATTAACAGGTTGACACTTATGTTGGGAATGCATGAGAAAAAAAATATTCAGGAAGATAAAAGAGCATTTGCTCTTTACTTTCAAAATGAATCTTCCTCGCCTATCCAGCTGCAAAGTCCTTGTCTATATTTGAGATGCAGTCTATATTGGAGATGCAGAACCTTTAATTTCAGATCCTGAAAAGTTAGAAAGGACTTTTAGGACAGACAAAATTTTGTCCTTTCTTACATAATTCACAATTAACTCATGGAATCACTATCATGATTCAACTAAGGTGTGTAGCTTAGAGCTTTTAGAAAGATATGGTTAAACTTATAGAAGATTTCAGAGATACTGGAAAGAGATGGCAGGCTGAACTTGCAAGTAGTTGAAATGTTTCTGTTTTGGACTAAAAAATAATCACTGGCTTTGCTGGGGAGGGGATTCTAGAAGTAATAGTCCAAATATATATGTTTCCATGAAATTTAACCTTGTGGGCTTTGAATGGAAGTGTTTGAAAGGAAAACATTAGAAGTACTTTCTAGACTTTCAGGCTCACAGACTCAATACAAGAGTGTATTTCCCAAAAGAGTACATATTTAATCTACAATGCTTTGTTTCACATATGCAAGAAATAACTTCTTACTCATCCATAGCTGGTCCATGGTCCAGACGTCTTTGGCTTGGTTCAGCTCCATCCACCTATGGAGATAACTCCCTCATCTGCTTGTGTTCTAGGAGCTGCAAGTCATACTGTTCCTGCTTTTACCAGCACAAGACAGTCATCCAGGGTATCTAGTTCTGGATAACTAGTTCATTGCCACTACTGGTGGGATCTTATGAATATTTTTGTCTGTCCCTTCAAATAATAATATTTTAAATGCTTCAGTCAACACATTACAAAGCTTTCCTTGACATTTTCAACCTTAGACTCATGATGTTGAGCCACAAAGTTGAGCGGGCTTATTGGTGGTGATGATGTTGCTGTTCTCTACAAAGCCGATCTACCACCTGCCTCAGAGTGGGATGGGAGTAAACATTGGTGACAGTGAAATGAGGGGCAAGGCATTGATGGGGGGGCAAGGTTTTAGAACTAAAGGGAGCAGTGATGACCAAGAGATGGTGGAATTAGGAGATTAGGGTAACTGAGAATGGTGATGCTTATCTTCATGGTTCAGGTGGTAGATGAATTTGGGCTACTGGTAATAAAAGGATGAGTTGATGTTTGACTCTCTGTGTGTACACACACACGAGTCCAAAGAAACATAAAACTCAACAGGCACTGAAATATCAAGGATTGGTTGATGAGTTTACCAAGGAAATATAATACAGCAAGTGGAGCCAGAAAACATAGACCTAGCAAATAACTTGGAACTGTAAACTTCCATGTAAAATTAAAATTATGGAAACATCTAAGGAACAACCATCTCTTACTACCTTGCTGGGGAACTCCCCTGCCCCTAGCTACAATTTATCCATGATCTGAAGAGAACAGAGGGTATGGTATAATTCTTGTTCACTGATCTTAATTTTTTTAACATGAGACAAAACAAATAAAGATTGTGTCTCAGCTATCAGTCATTTTTTGGATATAATAATTTGTTAATTATTATTTTTAGGAACATATAAATCATTCACTTTTTGCATACTATTAGAAAGACAAAGAAAAAAGAAAGGCAGGCAGACAAAAGACACTAATGAAAAGATGAACACACTTTGATTGAGTCAACTTTCAGGCAACTACAACCCCAAAGGAAGGCACCCTAAACACACCTCTGTGCAAGTTAATTTTAGGTAATGTGCACTCTATACTTTAGTCTCCGACAATCAAATTCAAAGTGGGTTGTGCTGTAGTCATTTTGTATTTTGACAGAGGCTGCCAAAATCTTGCTCAGAGATTTTGTATGGTTCAGAAACCAAAAACAGATAGTCTCAATGTGCCCAACTTTGAAAAATCACACAGAACATAGTGTCAATATTATCTTTTAGTGCCAATTTCAGTAGATAAAGATAAAGATCACACTTGCTCAAAAGCCATTCGTATCTGACTCTAGGGTTCGTTGCTCATCTCCATTTATAGCTAAAGAGCCAGCACTGCCTGCATCTGCAGACATTTCCGTAGACATGTGGCAGGCATGCCTAGACACTTGAATGCATGGAACACTGCTTACCTTCCCACCAAAGTGGTATCTATTTATCTACTTGCAATTTTTTTGCCTTTGAACTTCTAGGTTGGCAGGAGCTGGGACAGAGATGGAAGCTCACTCCATCGTGCAGCACACGAGTCTTGAAATGCTGACCTGCCATCCTTCTAATCATCAAGCTCAGCCTCTTCAGTAGGGGATCTCTTTGAAGGAGAAGTTTCAAGGAGACCAGAGGGTCAAATCCTGCAGCTGAGTCTCCTTTCCACCTGACCAGGTGTCTACTCTTGAACTCTGAATCGGTCTCTAGCACCTTAGCCATGTAACCCATTGTTAGGGCTGGCCTTTGTTGGAAACTAGACCTCCTCTTTCTTCACCTATCTGCTATGCATTCTGACCTTCTACTGCTGATTCTTTGCTGTTCTGGATTCCTGGACTATGCTTCTCAGATTTTCCCTGTTTGTTTTTTGATGTGATGCGGCCCCAGGTGTCCGGGACTCCGCCCCTGGTTGGGGGCTTAAAAGACGCCAGGACGGTGGGGCCTCTGTCGCCCCCCTGCATCCGCCTGCGGCCCCGGGCGTCCGGGACTCCGCCCCTGGTTGGGGGCTTAAAAGACGCCAGGACGGTAGGACCTCCGTCGCCGCCCTGCATCCACCTGCGGCCCCAGGCGTCCGGGACTCCGCCCCTGGTTGGGGGCTTAAAAGACGCCAGGACGGTAGGACCTCCATCGCCGCCCTGCATCCACCTGCAGCCCCAGGCGTCCGGGACTCCGCCCTTGGTTGGGGGCTTAAAAGACGCCAGGACGGTAGGACCTCCGTCGCCGCCCTGCATCCACCTGCGGCCCCAGGCGTCCGGGACTCCGCCCCTGGTTGGGGGCTTAAAAGACGCCAGGACGGTAGGACCTCCGTCGCCGCCCTGCATCCACCTGCGGCCCCAGGCGTCCGGGACTCCGCCCCTGGTTGGGGGCTTAAAAGACGCCAGGACGGTAGGACCTCCGTCGCCGCCCTGCATCCACCTGCGGCCCCAGGCGTCCGGTACTCCGCCCCTGGTTGGGGGCTTAAAAGACACCAGGACGGTAGGACCTCCGTCGCCGCCCTGCATCCACCTGCGGCCCCAGGCGTCCGGGACTCCGCCCCTGGTTGGGGGCTTAAAAGACGCCAGGATGGTAGGACCTCCGTCGCTGCCCTGCATCCATCTGTGGCTGGGTGGAGTCGCTACCATGGCGACGTGCTGTGACCTTCTCCACTACCAGCACCTGGGATTCTGCCCCTGGTTGGTTTTTTTTTTTTTTTAAGCTGTAGTCATCCTGGGACGTTGGCAGCTGCGGGGGAGAGGCCGTTGAATATCATTGTAATGAATAGTGAATGGGAGCTGCTATAAAGATCCGGCCGCTGCCGCTCTCAACAGACTCCCACTCTTGCCTAGTCAGGAGGGAAACGGACTAATGAGTGAGGTCAAGTTGTAAGGGTTTTTTATGAACTGTTTTTGAATTAGTTTATATTATTTACGACAACCTCACATTTTGTAATTGTGATTTGGGGCTTTTTGATTTTTTTTTTAATATGTGTTTTTGATATGTTTTGTGATGTGACACTTGTAACTTTGATACTGTATCTTGTTTTTCTGTGAGCCGCCCAGAGTTGCTGTAAAGCAAGTGGGGCGGCATATAAATCTAATAATAATAATAATAATAATAATAATAATAATAATAATAATAATAATAATAATAATAATAATAATAATAATAATAATAATAATAATAATAATAATAATAATAATAATAATAATAATAATAATAATAATAATAATAATTTGACTGGCTTGGCTCTGGATTTCTCTTGAATTTGGCCTTTGTATCAGTTCTATTTGTCTCTGAGCGCACACAGGCTGAAATAGCTTACTCAGCTAGTCTCCAAATTTCACCATAACTTGCTGAGTTTCTTCTTTGCAGTCCCTGACAAAACAGAAGTGTGGCATTACACAATTTTTCCACATTACATCACCTTTTCATCCTAGGTGGATACTTTTACTGCATTACTACAAAAGCACTGATAGAGAGCATATCTGAGATGAAATATCAATTAGATAGTAAAGAGATGGACACCTAGTGGAGGACATGATAAAATCCATGACGTCAATGCCACTGGACCCCCGACTAGCGTCCTTCAGCCGGGAGGAGGAATGTACAGGTGGTTGTTTTTGCAATGTAATGTTTCTATGATGTGTATTGATCTATTGTATGGTATTTATTGTATTTTATTTTCTTATCATGCTGTATCCCATTGTATGTTTGTTGCACTGTAATATTTGATATTTGCTATTTGTGGGTTCTGTGAGCCACCCTGAGTCGGTTTCTCCAGGTAGGGCAGCATACAAGTTTAAAAAATGAAATGAAATGAATGAAATGAATTACGAAATTTAAAGCTTATTAAAAATCTTGGGGCCATTCTCTTACTTGCTTCCTATAGCAGTGGTGGTGAACCTATAGCATGCATGCAAGACGGGGCAGTCATATGGGGCACTCACCGGCTCTGTGAGCACATGCGCCATCACCTCAGCACAGAATTTGCCCCACCCCTCTGTCCAGCAGCCCAATGGGAGCACTTCCTCCCTTCCTCCAGCACAGTTTGCCCTGCCCTTCTGTAGCATGGATGGCAGTTTGTTGAATTTGGGCACTCAGTCTCTAAAAGGTTCACCATCACTGTCCTACAGCAATCAGCAAAATGTTCAACAGTGGGCTCACTTACAAATAGGACAAATCACCTATGGATCCCAGGCAATCAGAGACCATGCTGAGAGCCAATTAGGTCATGGAGAATTAGTAATCCTTCGTCTATTTCACCATGACCTAAAACACTTCTATAGAAGTAGACTACTAAGAGGATTATTCATTGTCTAAGGCTCCAGAACCAAAGTCCCTGTGGGACACAATTTATGAAGGGGACATGATCTTGATCAGGGGACATACTGTGAAATGGTAGGATGAGTTGCTCTCTTGCCTCATCCATAAATTGCAGTCATCTACACCTTATTGACAATACTGGAGAGGACAAAAATACATGATAAATATGCTACACCATATTTACTACTGTGCCTACACCAACTGCCAGGGGAGGAAGAAGCCAGGGCAGGTTGAGGACCTTCCCGGCCCTACCCCTGTGCCTATACCAACTGCTAGAGGAAGAAGAAGCCAGGGCAGGTTGAGGACCTTCCCGCCGCTCCCCTGTGCCTACACCAACTGCCAGGGGAGGAAGAAGCCAGGGCAGGTTGAGGACTTCATCAACCCTCCCCCTGTGCCCACACCAACATATTGTATTGTAATGTAATGTATTTTTTGTAAGCCGCCCTGAGTCGCCACGGCAATATAAATTTGAACTAATAATAATAATAATAATGCTAATTTTACAATCAAATTGTACTTTGAGCAAAATATGTCATTCAGTCAAACAGAAAAGAACAAACAATATATACAAATTCTTGATAGCAAATGGCTGGAAAAGAAAATCCTATTTCCACCAAATGGTGAGATAAATAAGGGGAGGAGGAAAATTTGATGATCAGTGGACATTTATTCTCTTTAATATAATAAATATAATACAACACAGACGGTGGAGCTAAAACAAATTTGCTCTCAATCATTCTACTGTAACTGTTGCTTTATTAAGTTTGACACAGAAGATTCTCCAAATATTCTGTATATACACAAAGACCAAATATATCTTATGTGGTATCTGTATTGAACATTGGATTGTATTTTATTTTAGTATTTGAAATATTAACAGTCCATGTTTGACAATATTTGCTAGTTAGCATACATTTTCATTTATCACTTCAGCGGCTAGCATGGCATGGTATCTGTTTGAAAATATGTTACACACTTTGTGGAAATCCTATATTCTCTGTATCTAATGAAAGGAAGAGAGAAATAAGTCCACATAAAATTTGATAAATCCTGTGGTTTATGGCTAGAATGCATCATTATCTGTCTGTCTGTCTGTCTGTCTGTCTAATACTGCCCAGCTGGGTAGTTTTCCCACTCTGGCTGGTGTACAACAATTTAAAAATTTACAAAACAACAGAACAAACATTAAGTCAGTCATCCCAAACTATTGGATAGATATATGGCTGTGGAGACAGAGGTTAGGCGTTCTTTTCCCCACTGTGCCTTGATGCTCATCTTGATGATCCCTTCCAGCTCTGCAATTCTAAGATTATAAGAATTATTATTGATCACTGATATGCTAGGTCACCCTTGCTCGAAAGCCAGCCGTATCCAACTGTAGGGTTCAGGGCTCATCTCTGTTTATAAATAAAGAACCAGAGCTGTCTGCATCTGCAGATGTTTCTGTGGCCATGTGGCAGACATGACTCAACACAGGAGTGCACTGAACAGTGATTTACCTTCCCAGCAAAGTGGTCCCTATTTATCTACTTGCAATTTCCTGTTTTCGAACTGCTAGGTTGGCAGGAGCTGGGACAGAGATGGGAGCTCACTCTGTCATGCAGTACTTTGGAATTGAACTCTGACCTTCCAGTCACCAAGTTCAATGCCTTATCTACTTGAGCCACTACAGCCCCTACTGATATGCTATAGTATCAATATTTTATAGTTTACTATAGTAATATTTAGAATGTAACAACATTCAGCAAAGCTTTTTTCTTTTTCTCTTTTTTTGGTTGTCATGATTTGTGTAAATATAACAATATTTTGTAGGTACAATGCAATTTTCTATAAATTAGTTAGCTGGATGTTTCTGAGACTTCATGCTGGATGGCTAGCACAACCATCAAGAGCTATCAAAGAGCCCCAAATAATCTCATAATTGGAGATAAATGTTCATATTCAAGATGCAAATTTAAATTTTGTCACATTTCGAGGGTGAAGCTGAAAAGTTGGCCAATCTAATATGTTCCTCTCAGCTCTTTAAAAAATTGACATATGCACACAACACTAATTTCTCAAGATGCAAATTTAAATTTTGTCACATTTTGAGGGTGAAGCTGAAAAGTTGGCCAATCTAATATGTTCCTCTCAGCTCTTAAAAAAATTGACATATGCACACAACACCAATTTCTCAAGAGTCAAGTTCTCAGAGTACTATGAATGAGCAAACAATTCCAGCTCAAAACGTCTTTCCTGGGATTTCCCCAGTCCTTGAAAGAGTTATCCCTCCTGCTCTTACTAGTAGCAAGAACTAGTAGTAAGGGGAAACGCAACCGAGACAACTGTTGCTTCAGCCCCAGGGAACATTCTAGCCCAACAATGTCATGTCAAACACAAGGGATAGCCGTCAGCACAAATTTGGAAACAGCAGGAGTTAGCCACTGTTCTTATATGAAGGAAGCTGAGCTGCTATCAGTGACTTCTCTCATGCAACAGCCTCTGCTTGACTAAGCATGAATTAAATCTGCAAGCTAATTTATTTCCTAAAACACTCCTCAAAACTAGCCTGCATTTTGAACTACTTCGCATTAGTTAGAATCCAATTAGTTCTACAGCAACTGCAAGGAAAATTCAACACCACCAACCTGTTCTTTAATAGAACTCCCGCTGTAGCTGAAAACTTTGCACCAGCTTGCTCGAGGTATATTTATTAATACATTGTTCACACCAAAGAAAATGTGAAGGATGCACATCCTGCTAGCTCTTTGGCTTTGTTTTAAACCTCTAGTTGCTATCATTTTAATCTGGCCATTCAAAATTTATTTACAGTAATACCTCGGATAACGTTTACCTCAGATAACGGTAAAATCGCATAACGTTAAGCAATCTGGGGTGGAGAATTGGATCAAATAACGTTAAGGTCCTATGGGATGTATCGGATAACAACCGCTAAAGCCTGTGTGGTTACAATGTATCTCTATGGAGCTTTAACGTTATCCGATCCATCCCATAGGATTTTATCATGCATCGGATAACACTAAAAATCGGATAACACCAAGACTTGTGGAACCAAGTCTTAGCGTTATCCTAGGTATTACTGTAATTTGTTTCTGAATGCTTTTTAGCCAATGAGAATACTTCTTAGCCAGTAACCTGATAACTACCTGGAACACCACAAATTATTATTGTTATTGTTATTGTTATTGTTGTTATTATTATTATTATTATTATTATTATTATTATTATTATTATTATTATTATTATTATTATTATTATTATTATTATTATTATTATTATTATTATATTTCAATTTCTATACCGCCCTACTTGGTGGGACCAACTCAGGGCGGTTCACAACATATATAAAGGTACAAGCTCATAAACACAACATGTCAATAAATCATAAATAATCAATATCAATATCACAGAACATCAAAATATCAATATTATTACAGTAACAAAAAATTCAATAAGTAATGGCTCAAACCCTGTCAGGTGGTAATGTGAGAGAGAGACACAATCCAGATTGCCAAAAAGAGTTTTTAATAACTTCAGAACTACTGTTTAAAACCAAATTAAGATTTACTGCCCAAATGTTGTCCTTTAAAATAGGGAATGCTCATTAGGTGTTCAGTCAGTCCTTTGATATAAAATCAAGGTCAATCATACAAAGTAAGAGATCTAATAACGCACATACCACTATCACTCTGAAATACAAAATGCAGAAACTTATAGCACCTTTCAAGAGTAGCAACCTTAATTTGGCATATTCTTTTGGAGACCATAGTCCACTTCTTCAGGTACAAGACATTTAAAATACTAAAGCCACACAGTTGGCACTGGGTGGAGAGTAAATCTACCCTGAAAGGAAGAATTAAAATTAACCTTATTTCTGGGGAAAAACATTTCAACACCCAATCTGGTGTGGGAGAGATACTTCTGTTTTAACCCCTCTCTTGATAAAAGAAACTAATCTCTAAATACAATACATAGACACACTAATTTCTGTCTGCAAATGTCTTAGCAGGTATGGGCTGTGATTTCCGCTCCACCTACAAACAGCAGCATCCAGAAATATTTACAACTGCAGTAAGACTGAACTATAGCCAAACTGTAGTAAAAACTTTCCACCACCATAAATAAGCCATTTACTTGCATGCCACTCTATCAGGGCTATAGCCAAGATTCTAGATGGGGGGGGGAGTGTCAGGAGGGGCAAAAAAATTTCAGGAGGGATGACAATGTCACACTCATGTATATAACATTGGCACCATGGGGTGGGGTGGGGGGTAGGCTGTTAGCTCAAGAGGGTTTTCAGGGGGTGGGCTGGCGCCCCTGACTATGGCCCTGAACTCTATGCTTATTGCCTGCAACAGACTTCCCAGCAAGTGACGCATTAAAAAGAACAATGATTTAACTTTCAGTGAACAATTACAGTAATAATTCCTTCCAAACAGAAGCTTTGATTTTGGTGTAATGAATCTTTGTTTTTGCTATCCCAGATGCCTGGCAGATAGGAAGGGCAACTCCAACAGTGTTCTATACTTCCAGATTTAAGTATCCATCACTTTGAACAATAACTTAAACCCCTCCCGGTCTTTTCTCCCACTTTGATTCCACTCCTTTACTTTGTTCCACTCCTGAAAGAAAACACACAGCAGGCTTTGTATATTCTTATAATTTTGAATGCCATGTTTTTCTTTCCCTAAACAGAGATTTTCTCTAAGCACACTTTTTAGTAAAAGGAAAACTGGAGCAAAATATTTCTCAAGTCGGGACTGCCACAACAAATAAATATTGATGTCAAATTTCACTGTGTTCAAATTCAGCATATACCGTAAATATTTCAACTAAATTGTGTGTGTGTGTCTGTGTGTGTGTGTGTGTAATACGTGCAAAACCAGCAATGTGGGCATCTAACAATATACACATAAAGTGTGTTATGCAACACACTTTAACATTCGGGCAGATTTTAACGGTGTCAACTTAATTATTTTACAGAAATAAATCAGAGTGACATATTTTACTGCATATTTTAGTAATATGTACATCTCTGCATATGCCTCAAGGACAACACTTGTGTATGAATTTAAATATATAGACAACAAAATATCAACATCAAAAAGTGGCAACAGTATAATGCAAGAAATAATACTTAAATGCTATTTAATTCCCCGTTGTCTCTATTAGGCAAATAGTATGGCTCTCACTTGATCCTGCTATTCATAGTAACACAAGATTATTTCTTATTTGAACTCCATATTTAACATTTCAGTCGGCATACATAGGGGTGCATTGCTAGTCAGTAATATAAATGTTTCCTTTCTTTCTCCCCCTTGGACATAATTGTTATTATTTGCATTTTTGATATATTTTTAAAACATATTTAAATTATTATTACATTATTATTACATTATTAAATTATTTTTGTGCAAAGAAATAGGTGTGGTTTTTAATGAAAAGCTACTTGTATTTTATGCAAAATGCAAGGATTTTTTTAAAACATAAAATGCAAGCTTTTGTGCAAAATGCAAATAATGCAACAGTTATTAGAAAGAAGCAAATACAGGAAGGAAATGCATGATTTTCTATTATCTTTTAATCAGTAATCTTATCACATGGCTGTGCCTTTTCCAATGAAAGTTCATTTCAAAGCAAAACTCCATACTAGAAGGATAAAAATATGAAAAGCAAAATCTCACAAGTGAAGAAACAGGACTTTACAAGATGTACTGCTATAATTCTGACTGGGAAAGTAAACTTTTAAAAACACAGAATAGTTATACAAACCTAATTGCACATATTTGTGCCCCAGAATGCAAAATGTTAACACACTCTCTCCACTGGTCTTGCCAGCAATTACATATATTTATTCAAAGTTGCATCTGCTTTCTAACAACAGGTATATTCAGTGCAAATCGAAGCAGAGACCAACGTGTTATTATATAGATGATATTGCATGCCTCCCCAAAGTTGGAATCCTTTAGAGCAGGGTTCCCCAACCTTTGGTTTTTGTACTTCAGTTTCCAGAAGCCTAAATCAGTAGCTAGGCTGATCAGTACTTTGGAGAATTGACTTAGGCTTCTGGGAATTGAAGTTCAAAACTCAAAGGATGGGGATCCCTGCTTTAGATGACAGGTCTGTGACATTTTCTAGCTCAAAGTAAAGTACCAAAACACTTCCACCAACAACAAAATATTCCACATCAAGGTGAGACAGACATAAAGCCAAACAAGGGGACGGGAAGTCCAAACTCCCATTCTTGGGCAAGATTCTGGAACATATGGTAACATTTTGGCTCAAGGAGGGTGGGTTCTTTACACAGAAGTGATCTAGATCTATTTCAGTGTGATTTGGGGCACAGTTATAAACAGAAGATGGTTTTTGTTACCCCCAATCTATTCTGGGAAATGGACAGAGAGAGTTTTACGGCTTACAATGTCATACCAGTTTTTAGTTTTTGTGTGGACAACATGCTTTTGATTTTTCATCTGCCTTATTTTAATTAGTCTGGTTTATGTTTTGATTGTGTTTGTTTTATTTAATGTTTACAGGCAGAAAAGTTGAGGATGCAATAATAATAATTTCATGTCAGAAATTATTCTGGGTTGAAAGGATTTTTGCTGGAGAAACTCCACTCAAGGGGACAACCAAATGAGTCTCCTTTCATGTCCCCAAGATATTTATTCCACTGAAGTGGTCCCTATTTATCTATTTGCAATTTCTTCCTTTCGAACTGCTAGCTTGGCAGGAGCTAGGGCAGATACGGGCACTCAAACTGTCATGCAGTACCTGGGTCTTGAACTGCTGACTTGCTGGCCTTCCAACTAACAAGGCAACCTTCTTAACCAATGAGCCACCATGGTTCCTGAGGATGCAATAAATGAGGCTGAAACACACACGCTCATACATATCCATATTGTAAGCCATTTCTTTATTGAGACGTGCCCCTTGCTTTCAGCAAACAATTCTCTCCTGCATGGACGAAAACACCGAGTAGTACACACTGTAAGGAAACCCTGTTACTTCATGTCCTACAGTCCAGAGGAAATGCTAAATATGTGTGCACGGTGACCACATCTATTCCTCACTCTCGGGAAACATAAGGAAAGCCTGCCAGCCCCGGCTGCATCGGTGCTTTGTCTACCTTCACGTCTGTTGTTCTACACCAATTCCCATAAAACTCCACAAAGACCCAGCTGTATAAACCAAGGCTGTCAAAGAAGGAATGGATAGACCAGGGAGGGATGTCTAACATGTTGACCACTGACTGAGCACACAAGGATAAAGGAGCCTTGATGGAGAGGAATAATCGCCCATTGCTGTTTGTTTGTTTTAACTCTTCTACCACAGCCTGGAAACTTCCTTCCCTCTCCCTTCCCCCCACCCATTGCTCGCTTCTCCTTATCCCTTCCATTTAGCATTCCCCCACTGAGAGACCTTTGTGATCTAAAAAGGAGTTGAACCCCCTTTCCCCCTGTTTCTCAACAGTGGTAGTTTTATACAGAGATCTATAACATGTCTTAAAATAGCCATTTGGCACTTTTCACAGCGTCATACCGCCCGACATTCAAAATGTGCAACTTTAAAAAAAAAAGAAACATCCAGCAGATGGGCAATGAACAATTAACGTCCAGATCAATCAGACTACCAACGTTTCCCTTATCCAGAAAAAGGATGCTGCAGTTACACCTGGTTCGTGCGTGCACAGCCTGTCCTGATTTCTGTGCACTCAATTTCTATAAAACATTACTGGGTTGTTGAAGGCATGAATGGAATCGATTCATAAACAGTGGCTGAAATCCTGCAATATGTCAAAATTGGAGTAGCCCCACTGAATCTACAGAGCTTACAAAGGAGTTGACTTGCCAAATCCCCACTGAATCAGTGGGCCTAGTCTAGCCACAGTTTACTGCTGGACACCAGCCAATGTGTTGGAATTAATGCAAGGGTCCTAATTATGGTGTTAAACAGTGGCTCGTTCACAACTGCCTTAATTTGGATTCACTACATAAAACTATCCTGGATGAAAAACAAGCTTTTATATCAATTGACCTCCTTCTATCATGGATACACAGAAGTTTAGAAATGGAGATGCACTGGGGGGACGGACTTAATCTGTGTGAATGCAGGAATCCACAGGTAAAGTATCCCCAACAAATGACAAGTGAACCTTTGCTTAAAAACCTTCAAAGAAGAAAAAACCATCACTTTCTCAGGTAGTCTATTGCACTGTCAAACAGTTTTCAGTACAAAGAAGTTCCTCCTAATGCAGGAGTTCTCAACCTTTTTAAGCCGGGGGCCAAGCCATGCTCCCTCAGACAGCTTTGGGGGGTGGATGGCCATTTTGCCCTTGGAGGTGGTGTCATGGGCCACATCCAGCCCACAAGACACAGGTTGAGAATCCCTGTCCTAATGTTCTTTCTTTTTAATTTGAATAATTTGCTTAGGGCTGTTATGTCCTGGAACAGCAGAATACATGCTGACTCTATCTTCTCTATTTCAAATATTGGAAGATGGTTGTCATCCCCCAATCTTCTCAAAGTGAATTAAAGGCCAACTACCTCAGCTCCCACATACTCACATGGTTTGGTTTCCAAGCCTTTTATTATTTGGGGTTTCCCTTCTGTGGATAGTTTCAAACTTGTTGCTATCCTTCTTAAACTGGACTGTCCAGAACTGGACAGAGTACATCAGGTGAAGTGCACAATACCAGAATGATGATTAAATTCACAACACACAAGGTACTGGGCATACAATTAAATAGTTATATACTTTACTTAGCATCATCATGAGCTCCATAACCTGAATAAACGTTTCTCTCCTATAAAATCCCATTTTACAAGCTTGAGGTACATCAGTCTTTCCATTATTCTTGACAGGCCTGTAAGGACGAAGGTTGAATGGGAAATATTGGTGATGGGTGCGACACAAGCGGGGGAGAGTCCTCTATTTGAAATAGTCGTCCATTACAAATACAATCCTTTATTTGAAGGCATCTTTTGTTTTAAGGGTTGCCTTATTTGAAGATAATGAACCATAAGATATGACAGTTGAAATCAACATAAACAGCAGCTACCCTATTGCTGCCAGCATTTGAAATGAACAAATAAGACAATATCATCCACCTGGGAAAATACATAGTGGAAATAAAATAAAATGGCCCTTTATGCACTGCCATATAAAAGAACATAGGCTTGAATTATTTTTACATATATTAAGGTGTGTACATCCAGAAGATATTACCTGTAATACACATAAAAATACCTTTCACCATAATTTCAAACAGAAATGTGACCCAGTAACCTGCATTCCTGTGCAATGTGATGTCCAAATGCTAATTGCAGATAACAAAGGTAATGGTCTCCCTTGTTCAAATGCCAGTAGTGTCCAACTCTAGGCGCAGGTGCTCATCTCTGTTTACAACCATTTCTGCTGTCTGTGTCATGTTGCAGGCTTGACTAGATGCCTGAGTGCATGGGAAGCTGTTATCTTTCCCACCAAAGTGATACCTATTTATCTACTTGCAATTTCTTGCCTCCAAACTGCTTGGTTGGCAGGAGCTAGGACAGACAATGGGAGCTCACTCCCTCCTGCAGTAGTTGGGTCTTGAACTGCTACCTGCTAACCTTCAAATTGTCAAGTTCAGCATCTTAACCACTAATCCACCATGTGCCCTAACTGCACCTAGGAAAATTAAACCTGCCTTCCTACTACCCCTTCCATTGGCTATTTTTGCCTAAAGCAGACTTGGATTGAAAAGACCTTCAAACCAATGGCTGCTTCCTGTTAAATAGACACATGACCACTGTAGGGAACATAGACTGTACATGAAAGAATGGAAGATCTGTCAAAGAACCAGGGGAAGTCAGAAGACAGGCAGCCATCTAAGAATGAGAAAAAGATGACCTGGTGACAAAATCTGTAATGTCTTCTCATCTTCTAACAAGGATGCTCCATTATCGTGGACTGTTAGCCAGATACAAGAATGTAAAAGTATTTTTGGATTCTGTAAATTTGGGTATTCTCTTGAATGTTTTGTTCTCACTATTATCAACCTCTTCAATTCACTTTTAGGTGAAGCACATTTTGAAAGAAGAAAATGACACTGGGATGGATTCTTCTACTCCCACTAGGATCCAAGGGCTGAAATAGGAAGGAACTTTACTTTTTAAAATAAATTAATCTCAGAATGTACAACTTGCTTTTAAGAAAACCATGGTTACTCCCATGCCATAATTTCTCCTTGTTAGATTTCAATGTTGGTGACAGAGGTCATGTCTGTGTGTCTGTGGGTGGGAAGAGAGATAGACAATAAAAACAGGTGGGAAATACTTTTTCACTTAACGACATTTCTGTTTAATGTATTAATTACAACAAAAAACTGCAATTAACTTTTGTACCACATGTAGCCTAGCAAATATAGGAGTATAAATTTGGAGGACATCATAAGGAGGTGTTATATTTTTTTAGACACCCATCTGTCACTAGAAATCAAATATACACGTGGTAGGGCAGTTTTTAATACAGATAATTTTCAGAGTCTCTGTTTTTTGCTACATCCAGCAATGTTGCTAGTTGCAACAGAGGTCAGGTGGCTGATAGAAAAAGGACTCTAGAATCAAACATCAATAAACAATAGGCAAACAACAACCCACAGGCTAGAGTTCTACTTAGGAAGAACCTCTGGTACTCCACGGTACTCCACAATGGGGTCCTCACCTCTCCTATTTAATATCTACATGAAGCCTCTGGGTGAGATATGCTGATGATACCCAGTTATACATCTTGGCCCATGGAGATCCAAACGATGCAGGTGAATTTCTATCCTGGTGTCTGGAGACTGTTAGGGTCTGGATGGGGGACAATGGGCTACAACTGAATCCTAGCAAGACTGAGTTGTTGTAGGTCAGCCCCCCCCCCCCTTATCTCGGGAGCTACCATCTTTGGTTCTGGATGGGACTCGCAACTCCTGCTCAAAGAGCAGGTGACAGTTGTGGCCAGGAGGGCTTTTGCACAGCTTCGTATTATATGCCAGTGATGCCCACTCCTAGATTGGGACTCCTTGCTCATGATACATATGCTCTGGTCACCTCTAGACTTGACTATTGTAATGTGCTCTACATGGGGCTGCCCTTGATGACCATTCGGAGACTGCAACTGGTCCAGAATGTGGCTGCCCGGGTGTTGATGGGATGCTGGCATTATGCACGTGCCTCACCACTGCTTCAGGAACTGCACTGGTTGCCAGTGTGCCTCCAGGTACAACTCAAGGTGCTGGTAATTACCTTTAAAGCTCTACATGGTAGTGAGCCAGGATACTTAAGGGACCGCATAACCCCAAGAACACCTGTCCGTCCCACCAGAGCAGACTGGAGAGGCTATCTGGTTGTTCCATCAGCTAGAGAGGTGCATCTCTCTAGCACTAGAAGGAAGGCCTTCTCTGGGTCAGCTCCAGTCCTATAGAACTCCTGCCAATTGAGTTGCATCTCTAGACAGATTTGCTGCCCTTCAGAAAAGGCATAAAGTCCTGGCTGGCGGGGCAGGTCTGGGATACTACTAATGTTTTAGCCCTGGCCTGTTGGCTGATTCAGTGACTCTCTTCCTCTCTTTTAACTTTTTAACCTTTTAATTCTCTCAATTTTTATATGTTTTAATCTTGTGGTTTTGTGTTCCTTTTAATTTTTTGACTTTTTGTGAGCCGCCCGGAGTCCTTGCAGTGGGGTGGTGATATAAATTGAAATAATAAATAAATAAATAAATAAATAAATAAATAAATAATAAACTTGTCATCCAAATCTTGCATAAAGGAGCAATGGCTGAAATCCTGTTGCCAAGCTCTGCATGCTCAACAGCGATGATCTCAGAAGCAGCAAATCATTGCTGCCTAAAGGATTCCTTTGGCAATTTTGGGGCACATGTTACTTTGTCACTTGTATGAGTCACATGCACTCTAAAATCATATTTAATCAGAGGCAATCTATCATTAATCATTGGTTCTATGGTGCTGCTGGTGACATGATTCCCATTGCAGCCTTGGAGCTGCACAACAGGATTTCAGCCAATGAGAGAAAACTTACAGTTCTTCTGACTGCAGAAATGACCTCATCATTTGCTATCATTTTCTGAAAATGTGTCATGGAGACAATCCGATTAATAAACTTGGTGTGTGGCCAGAAGAATAACATTGAGATAAAATGAAAACACAAATCCCAACATTCTGCTATTCCAGGCATGATGTTGTGAGTGATCCTCATAACCTGGATGTGTGAAATTGCTGCTCTTCATAGTGGTATCTGATGAGCAGTCACTGCCATTTGTCACTTCAGGCAATTATTCATAAAACAGGAGCCAAGCTGGGAGATGACATCCCTATCATAGGTTGGCTGTCATCCATAATAGAATGGCTATCTCCTAAACAGAATACAGTAATAAATCTTGGGACAGTCCATCTTTGATCTTTGATGTATTAGTTGTCTTCTGATTCGGTGGTGCAGCCACCTATGCTATGAAACTGCTCATATAAATTGTTGACATATGTGACGACCACCCGACAGAGATTTACCAAGTTATGAACAGTCTGAGGAATGTGAATGGCAGGGAGAAGTTTTTTCCCCATTGCATGTCTCTGTAGAACACAAGATCATTCCACAAAAGTGGTGGGCAAAATATTCCATCAAAAGACTGCTTCACACAATGCACTGTTCATCTCCAGACTGCGCTGTGGTGACAAATGCTGATCTAGATTTAGGTAACTAATGTATGACTCTTTTTCCTCCTTGTCCCTCAAGGCATACAAGTCATTCAGTGTTACATTCCTGAGAGAAAAGATACTGGGTTGTTTTTCAGATGACCACTAACAAAACAGAAGAATCTAAACTTCCAAATGTGGATTGAAGCACATGGATTTAGTTTTTCCTCATAAAGGTGAGAGATGTAAAATTCCCAAGAATCTTGAAAAGAGGTGGGGAACCTGGGAATTTTTGGGGGGGAACCCAGAAAATTGAGGAAAATTGGGAAAACACAATTTCTTTGTTATTTCTGCAAGTTACATTCAGATTTTTATTTTTTATGTGTATAAACAGTAAAAGAAATGCATATTTGGTAAAGATTAATATGTAATAAAATGAATTTTTCATATATAAGAAACTATAAAATACTTTTAGCAGCCATGAAACGTGCATGGAACATCATTCATGAAAAACTTCCACAAGTGAAAACATTTGGTTGTGCAGCACATGGTTTAAATTTGCTATTTCATGACATAAGTTAAAGGCAATGGAAGATCTTCAGTCAGATGCCAAGAAAATTATCAAATTTGTTAAGAAACATCCCATCGTTCAACAAACATTCATGAACATTCAAAAGGAGAAAAGGGTCTTGGAAGAATTCTGCAAGAACACTGAAACTGCCATCTTTTACCAGATGGGGGAGGAATAACAATAATGCTGAAAAGTCTTCTGGATGGAAAGGAAGCTGTACAAGCAATTACTCAATAAACAAATAAGGAAGATTGTTTTGGACAATGATGTACAGTAAAACCCCAGCATACGACTGCCCTGGGTTACATTTCTCGCGGTTTATAACGGCAAATTTTATTAAAATAATTCCCCAGATTATGACTGATTTTCAGTTTATGACCAAAAATTGCGTGATTTTGAACCCTAAAGTGGTGGCTTCTGCCATTTTAGAGTTCAGAATGGCGCCCACCCCCTCTGCAATGCAGCACTTACCACTGCAGAGGTGTCATTATCAGCGACTGCGGTGTTGTTTCTCCCACAGTTTCTGGACTGTCCACCACCCCTGTCAGCACCGGGAGAATCTGGGAACCTTATCCGCTCAGTTTCTACCTTCCTCCAAGCTCCCTGGGTAGTGCTGCACCTAAAAATGTGCACCTCACCCAGGTGCACGCCTGGGGGAGGTGCACGTTTTCTGCTGTAGTGCTACCCAGGGAGCTTGGAGGAAGGTGGGAACTGAGTGGATAAGGTCCCCAGACTTTCCCAGTGCCAGCAGGGGGGAGGGGAAACTGGGCTCAATGTTTGCCTCCCCCAGGTAAGAATGGAGCTGATAAGGTCCCCAAATGGTGTGGAAAAAGTAGAGAGATCACGTTGTCATTTTTTTTTTGGGGGGGGGGGTGAGAGACAATCACGTGACATTTTTTTTTGGGGGGGGTATTTGGTATATTTTTTTTGTTCAGTCAGGACTGTTTTCCTTTTGGGGGGAGTGGGATGATCACATCTGGCATTTTTTGGATTATTTTATGGACTTGCAATTATTATTATTATTATTATTATTATTATTATTATTATTATTATTATTATTATTATTATTATTATTATTATTATTATTATTATTATTATTATTATTATTATTATTATTATTATTATTATTATTATTCCAGTTGGGCCTTTTATAAAAATTTCAATGCATTCCTATGGGAAAACTTGCTTTGAGTTACAAGTTTTTCACATTATGACAGAGTCTGTTAGAACAAACCTCTGTCACAAACAGAGGTTTTACTATATTCTGGGCTTGTGTAGAATCCACAGCTTTTCTTCTGAAACCCGTTAACTACTGCTATAGCAAGAACAGAATCTGATAATGCATGTTTGTCTCAGGTACCTGGAATGATTTCTGAAATAATAAGGAAAATAACAGGACCTGAAGGACTGTTAATAAAAACACCCAGACTAAAGAATCAGGAGCAGAGATTTTTGGAAATAATAAGGGAAAGAAATAACTTTTGTTGAGGAGATATTCTTTCTACTGCAAATCTAGTTGATCTGTGTTTCCAAGGAAAACACTTATCAAATGACGAGGTCTCCAGGGCAATGGAATTCATAACATGATCGGGGCAAAGGACATGATCAGGGCAACGTCACTGCAAACATAGCAGAATACAAGGTAAAGATGGATTTTTGGAGAAAGCAGTTTTTATGGGAAAGAGCAGAGCACACTTCACCACTTGCATGGTGGAAGGTCTCTGCAAAAGTCAGATCCTTAGTGGTGTGGCCATAAAACTGTTATCCATTCCCCCAATGTCAGTGTCTTCTGAACGCATCTGGTCTGCCTATGGGAACACACACACTATGGCTTGAAATTATTTGATGAATGAAAGTCAATAAATTAGTGGCTATCCATTCCCACCTGCTTCTGGAGGAAAAGAAAAGCGGTGGATGTTCAAAAGAATACAGTAGTGTTGTTACAACTGAAGCTAAAGAAAGTGCTAGTTTTGACTCATCTGATGAATGTGGAAGTAATTAAAATTGGAGACGTTTTGAGGGAATGTAAAGTAAATGTAAAAAAACCCCTCATTTCTTTATAATCCTCTACTTACTCACTGAATTTTGTTAGTCTAAAATTTCCAATTATAATTATTCCATTAGTTCAGTTAAATGGATTATTTTATTTTTTGTTAGTAAAAGAAATATTTTTACTTCATTAATGGTATATGTAAACCTCATTTTGTAACGTAAGCCATGGAATGATTTTGGGAACTACTATCTGAAATAAAATTCAAAGGAATAAAAAGGATGACTTTTTTTGGAAAAATCTGTTTTTTGAAATGCATTTATTTTTCCCTGTACACTCGACATGCTTTAATTGTGCAAACTTCTCTCTTTTCAAAATTCCCAGAAGGTTTACATCCAGTGGTGGGGTGTCAAAAATTTACTACCCCACCGTGATGTCATCACAGTGTGGTAAGAGCTGATGTCATGACATCATGACATGGGGGGGGGGGAAATAAAATAAAAATAAGCACACACACACACCCCTCAACCCACCCACCCACAACACAAACCCGTAAATAAATATATTAAATAAATAAAATAAAAAATACATTAAAATACACACACACACACACCAATCAACCAGAGCTTTTAAACCAGAGCTTATTCTGGCTAATTTTTCTCACACTAGGTCAAATGGAAGGAACTACAGAATGAACTCACCACAAGATGGCTTCATTTTGGCACTTTTCAACTTTTCAACAGTTAAAGAAGTTAGGTAGTAAGTCTTTGGCTAACCAGTTCTCTAGGATAATATGCCTTAATGTAAATGTAAAACAGCTGCACCTCCTTAAGGGTTCTCCAATTGGAACAGCAATTGGAACAGCACAGGTGTAGCTTATTGATGAGGTAACTCCAAGACTTTGCTTAAAAACCCCAAGCCAGGCCTGCCAGCTGCCAGGCCTTTTTAGGAACTGTGGTAGTACATCAATATAGGTAAAGGTATTAAATACACATTAAAATACACACAGACACACCACATCCAAAGATGAGTCACTTACCCTGGGGAGCAGGGTATAGGGAGCTTCAGGCTAGCAGCTTCTCTTCCCCCACCCCGCTTGGGAGGACAGCAAGGAAGCAGAGCATATGCGTCAAGCACTGTAGGCATGCATGCACACCAATTGCTTGGCGCGCATGCACATTGGGGGAACCAGTGAAAAGGTAAGCCCCAAAGGTGGTTCCCCCCAAAAGCTGCTACCGGTTCTCCGGGACACTGGGAGAAGTTACTATCGGTTCTGGGGAACTGGTGAGAACCTGTTACATCCCATCACTGTTTACATCTCTAGCATGTGACTTATGCGAGTTTACAGTGCCCTGTGCCATGTGGAACTGTATGCTTCCAACCTGCTAAAGGCTTTTCTTTCAAAATAACTCATGCTCATGAACTGTAGAAGCATCGATTTCATTTCCCTCCAATTTTCCCATTCCCCCCCCAGTCAATTTTCCTTTCCCAATTTTCCCAGGGGAAAAAAACCAATTTCCCCGGGTTTTCCCCAACCTTTACATCTCTTATAAAGATGCACTGCTTCTAGATATAAAATTATCTCTTCTAGTGAAGTCCTTAGTTAGTTTTATGGGAGGAATTTGATTAATTCAATCAATGCAGCTACTAACCATTAACTAGTTTAGTTTAGTTTAGTTTAGTTTAGTTTAGTTTAGTTTAGTTTAGTTTAGTTTAGGCAAATCATGATACCAAGAAGCAAAATGATAATCTCTGATCATCATAAGGTTGGCCCATTTATGAGGGGTAATGGAGTTCTACATCTGTTCAGGAAATAGGAAGTATTTAATGTATTTATAAAACAAGACCTAATATCGAACCCCATCCCTAACTCTAATCCCAACAATATGGCTATCCCTATTGTTAAGTGTGCATGACGTTTCCAAAAATGACTTTAAAAATCCATCCAGAACTCACTCTTTGTAAGTTTTATTATTCTAGTTGCAAGAGTTAATTATACAATGCCTATATCATAATGTTAAATTTGATATAATAAATTGAATTTATGTTATCTCTGAAATAAATAAAAGCCTTAATCTGGGGAAAGGTTCAAATAACAAGAGAGAAATAGCAAATTTAATCATTCATTGAAAGTGTAGTACAGGGATAGGGAACCTATGGCCCATGGGCCAGATCCAGCCAATGGCACCAAATCATCTGGCCCACCACCTACCACTGCTGCTGCCACCACTACCTCCGGAAGTGGCAGAAACAGCTGTAAATGTGTTTATGACAGCTGTAAATGTGGCTGCAGCTGTCGTAAAAGTGTTTACTACAGTCGCAGATGCGTTTTACTGCAGCATTTACAGCTGAGGGAGCATGACCCGGCCCCTGACGTAAAAAGGGTGGCAATGCCTGGTGTAGTATGTGGGTAATGGGGATCCATTTAGGCTTGGAAAATAGCATACAAATTCAAAAATAATAATAATCACCTAAAAGTAAAATGTGTTTATAGATTATATGCTAATTAACTTGTGAACCACCCAGAGAGTACGTTAAACACTATGGGGTGATATATACATGTGATATATACTGTATTTTGTTTTGCATATCTTTAAAAAATCATCTCCAAGATTATGATGGATCACTAACATTGTGTTACTTTTTTCTCAAGGTTTAGCAAGATTCTATACTAGGTATTTTAGGAACTATATACAGTACCTTAATTTTTGGGAAGGATAGAAGTCTCATTTTCATGGGGCCAAAAAATCTCACTGCTCTGTGGAGAAGTCACGATAAGAAATCTTGACATAGTAAGACGAAACAAAATGGCAAAGAATGAACTATTTTTTAGTATTCTTTACATCCCTATCCAGTAAGGTTGGCTCTTCAACCAAGCTTCTAAACATCAGCATCAGATGAGCCATCATACCCTTTCAATTGGTCTAGACTTCTACAATTTTCACTTTAAGAGAGCAGACAGTGTAAAGTGAAAGTTGTGGAAAAGAGTTGGTTACAAGCCGTGGAAGGGAACATTCCACATTTCTCTTTTCTGCTGCACTTCTGTGTAAATCCCCTCTTTGTTTGGCAGGCCATATAACCTTACTTACCAGCTCAAGGGAAACAGCCAAACCAGTGAAACGCGGCATTGAGGAAAGTGACGGAAAGTTGGATTGGAAAACAGCCCCTTGCCAAACCTTTCTTTGGGAAACTAATCTGACAGTGTGAAAGAAAGCTATTATGTACTGATCTCAAGCCTACCTCTGTTACCGTCAACTCAGGCAGATTGTTAAAAAACAGTGGCCTCTAGTTTAGTTTTAGACACATTTCACTGAAAATGGTACCTCTTGAGATTTACAATCACTCATTCCTGAGTTCTTAACTTCACCAGTGCATATAACCACAGTCTTTCTATTCCTTCTACCACTTATTCTGGATTTTTCCAGTGTATCAACACAAGCATTTTTTGAAAACCTAGCGGTCCCCCCTCCCAATTTAAACTATAATCTAAAAGTCTTAAATATTTAGGAGGATTCCCTAGATGGGTTTTTTCAGCCTTGCCATGCGAATCCGGTTGCGTAAATCTATCTGTGAGGCAGAAAGAAATATGGAGATTTATAGCCTGGGGTCTCAGCAGACCACTTTAAGATGACAGCTTCAAGATTATAGGAATCCTTCTATTACAGAGACACCAGGAAAAATATTAAGAAGTGTGTGTGTCTTGAGAGTAAAGTAGAAGATGTGGAAAGACCACTCAGTACATAGTTTACTGCAGATCTCTGTCTTCACCACACACTTTGGTGAGTGGAAGAATTATTCTTTCCCTATAGTTTCAAATTATTTTTCTCAATGTGAAGGCAAGCTGGATAGCTCAGTAGCTTAAGTATCTGGCTGCAGAGCCAGATAATGGGTGTTCAATTCCTTATCATACCTTCTGGGAGAAGGTCTAGTCTGTGTAGCAATGAGCAAGCTACACAGTCCCAGGTGCCCCCACAAAAAGGGAACATAGACCACTTTGGTGTATCCTCTACCTAGAAAACCCTCAAAAGGTCCACCATAATTCAGAATCTATTTGACAGTATGTAGTCATTATATTATACATAGAAAAGCTTGAGTTTGATTTCCCATTGTGCCTACTGAGAGAAGAGCCAACCCGAGTCTCCAGGGCAAGTTGCACAGTCCCAGGCCACCCCCAGGAAAAGGGATTGGTAAATTTCTTCTGCATATTCTCTGCCCAGAATGCCCTGGAAAGGATCACCAGAAGTCAGAATTGACTTCATGGGACACAATTATTATCACCGAGACAAACAAGATGATGGTTTAATTTTTGTCTTTGTTTGCCCACTCAGCCTTTCTGTATGTATAAGTTAAAGCTCCCTGTAACTATCCTGACCTTTTCTTAAAAGACTGGAAAACACTTCGGGAAAGCTTTCAGGTACTCTAAAAAGCTCATCCTGGACCTCAGCAAACACACTAGTCACATTCAGATGATCAAATATCTGCTCAACCACAATTATATGTGCTGGTTTTTTGAGCCTGTGCATTGTGGTTTTTTGTTCCTCTTCACTATTGTGGAACCAGGAGATCATAACAAATCATAGCTCCTCACTCTATTCAATCTGGGAAACTATGGTTAATTACTTCTGAGAATATGAAGTCACTATTAAATGTAGAGTTATGGCAAACACTTGCAGAACTCTCATGATCCTGGGCAGTCTAATGTTTCTTCTAACATTTCCAGGTGAATCATGTGTAGGAAAGGTATCATTCTACATGGAGATTGTAACAATTCCATGCAGTTTGGCATTGCTCCCAAGGAAAAAAAAACATGACTATGAAAGAGCCAAGAAATTACAAAATAAACAAAATAAAATAAAATAAAAAACACTGTAGCACTTTAAAGACTAACTGCTATATTTTTATTGTTAGCTTTCGTGGATCAAGTCCACTTCATCAGACGAAAGCTAACAATAAAAATATAGCAGTTAGTCTTTAAAGTGTTACAGTGTTTTTTATTTTATTTTATTTTGTTTATTTTGTTTTGTTTTGTTTTCTGATATGCCTGAACCACAGACTAACACGGCTACTATTCCAAGAAATTGCAAGATTTCCACATGGGATTTCCTGGGGAAATAAATGTTCCACAGAATGAAGCTGAATTATTTACATCACTAATTAAAAGTTTGCTTTCAGATACTGGCTTGTTAAAAAAGTCATTAATCAAAGTTCCATGACTGGACATAACAGGAGGCTATGGTTAACTGAAATGTCTTCTGCTTATTTACAGAAAAGGAAAAAAAAAACAGCTGCATGAGGCTAGCTGAAACTCACACTCATCTTGGCTTATTAAACCATGATTTGATTTCTTGTGGCCACTGATGAATTTAGTCATTTATTTTACTGTCATTATTTAGCATCACAAGTAAAATCCAAAACCTGGAAGAAACCTATTTTAAAAACTGAAAACAACTTGTAAATCAAGAGACATTTTTAGTAAACACCTTCTTATTTTTAGTAACATGAATTATACTTATTTAACACTCTTAAAGATATTTCTTCTACGGAAAATGGTACCCTTCCAGGCGACAAATTCAAAGTGGGAAGCTGTGTTAATTCAAGTGACATTAATACTCTTTTATAAACTTAAAAATTAAACAATTGCATTGAAACATAATCTTATGTGGACGAGCTACAGGCAGAAAACTGATTGAGAACACAATACTATATGCCTCAATAAATCTCATAGTCCATACGGTGCCAGAAGATACTCTGCTGTTATTGACAACAGTGCGAGTTTAATTTATGCCACACAACATCAATTCTTATTAGCTTGGTGTTTTGCAAACTGTAAATCAGCCAATGGAGAGGCTGTAAGTCCCTTGTTACAAGCTTCCACCCGCTGGTTCAAGAGCTGAAGTTGACTCTGTAATTAAGTTGAGTGGTTCTCTTCTGCGTTAGCACATGTGAGACCACATTCAGTATGAACAAAGTGACTTCTGCCCCCTGTTTATTATTGCCAAATCAAAAAGAGCAAATGGTGACCACCCTGCCCAGTTTGGGAGGCAAGGTGACAAATACTGAAAAGCCTACTGGACTTCCATCCATGCAAGTAAATAACGTAAAAATAGCTTTGCTGAATCAGACCTAAAGTCAAATCAATTAATAAGCATGTAGCATTTGGTTCTGTTTTTTCACTAGTAAAAGTAAAGATCTTCTTTGCTCAAAAGCCAGTTGTCTCCAGCTCTAGGAAGTAGTGTTATCTCCATTTACAGATCCTCTTCTTTTACTGTGTGCGTCTGCAGATATTTCTGTGGTCATGTGACATGCATGACTAGATTTGGAAAGGCACGGAACACTGTTACCTTTCCCACCAAAGCAGTACCTTTTTGTCAAATTGTAATTTCTTGCTTTTGAACTACTAGGCTGGTAAAAGCTGGGAATGGCAATAAGGGGGCATGGTCCGGCCTGCAGCTTTAAAAGGTTGAGAACCCCTGATGTACAGCCACCATTTTCTCAAAAGCTTTCCAAGGGTTGGGGAAAAACTGTGCCAAAGAAAAATAGCCGAGCAGGTAGCTGAGCAGGATTTTGCCAAGAACCCTCCAAAATGTTTCTTGCTTACTAGGGGATTCTGGGAACTACTGTTTAAAAAGAAAAAGAAACTTTTTCCTGAACTCTGGATGATACAGAAACATTTTCTTATTATGAAGCCATTTCAGGAAAAAGTGCAACAACCTCTTTCCTTTAATTCAGAATTCTTTAGGCTTATTTTGTCCTTATTCACAGGAAGGTAGTGGATTAAGCAGTACATTACTTACTGATGCAGCTACTCATAGTAAGAAGGGATTAATTAAGACTTTTCTGTACTTGGCTATTTCTAAAGATATTAAATTCATCCAGAAAAATAAAAGTTGACTTTAGTTAGACAGCCTGAAGATGCAGTGGATTTATTTCCCTCAATACATTCAACCTTTGTGAAAGAGACTGTATATAGCCATATAGAAATCACACAAGCTTTTCCATATGGGCCCAACGTTTTTCTAGAAATATTTTATTTATATTAAATGTTTGAAGTGGTAGCTGTTTTAGTCTGTGCAAACATATCACAGAGTAAACAAAACAAAACAACAATATGGCACCTTAAAGATTAACTCTTGTATTTTAATGTTAGCTTTCGTGGATCAAGTCTGATTAAGTGGAAATTGGAAGTAGATAAATAGGTACCACTTAATAATTTTGCTGTAAACAGAGATGAACATTGCATCCCAAAGTTGGACACAATTGGTTTTCAACAAGGGAGATCTTTACTAGTGATTTAAAAAAAAAGTAATAAGGGAAATAAGAAAAATGTGCATTTAAAGCACACATGCCCTCATTTTAAAAAGCAACTTTGTTTTTAATTGGGTTTTGTTCTTTTTAAACCAGGCCCACGGGGCACGTTCAGCTCATGGTGCCATTTCATGTGGTCCCCACCTCCAAGGGCATTCAAGAAACGAAATGACCACCCAATTGAAGCTGTTGGAACAAAATAGCCACCCCCATTGTGCAGGCAGGGCAAAAGGGCTGTTCGGCCCTTGAAGCTCACTGAGAGAGCATGACCTGGCCCCTGGCTTGAAAAGGTTGGGGACCCCTGCTTTAAACAGTGTTTCTCCCATTTGTTGTGGAATTTAAGGGGTGAACTATAAAAAATATTTGAAGCTTGTTTTTATACTGCCATTGGTTACGAGTACGTGCAGTTGGAGAGTAGAAGTCACGTTGGTAGGCCTGAGGGTCGCATGATTTTCAGTCCTGCACTAAACTCCTTTTTCAAAATGACCTCCCCCCACAAACAACAACAACAACAACAAAACAGCTTCAGCTGCTACTGACTTGCAACACTACTGATTTTATATCCAGGCAAGAGAAAGGTGCATGAGAGAGAAAGGTTTAAAAAGTATGGAGGAAGTTTCTTCCAAATTTCTTTTTTAACAGAAATAAGCTGGGGGGGGGGGGGTTCCTTCTTGCAATGGTTGAAAAACCTGCTTTTTGAGTTTACTTTCTTAGGATCTAAGCTCACTGCAGATGGTGATTGCAGCCATGAAATAAAAAGGCGACTGATTCTTGGGAGGCAAGCGATGAGAAACCTGGGGAACATAGTGAAAAGTAGAGACATCACATTGCAAACAAAAATTCGCATAGTCAAAGCAATGGTATTCCCTGTGGCAATGTATGGTTGTGAGAGCTGGACCATTAGGAAAGCTGAGCACAGAAGAATAGATGCCTTTGAGATGTGGTGTTAGAGGAGAGTTTTGAGAGTCCCCTGGACAGCGAGGAGAACAAATAGGTCAATCTTAGAAGAAATCAATCCTGACTGCTCCTTAGAAGGTCAAATAATAAAGATGAAGCTAAAGTACTTTGGATATCAAATGAGAAGAGAGGATTCACTTGAGAAAGCCTTGATGCTTGGAAGGGTAGAGGGCAAAAGAAGAAGGGGACGGCCCAAGATGAGATGGCTAGATGGTATTGTAGAGACAATGGGCACAGAGCTCAGCGAGTTGAGGGGGATGGTGGAGGACAGAAGTGCCTGGCGGACAGTGGTCCATGGGGTCGCAGAGGGTCGGAATCGACTGTGCGACTGAACAAAACAAAAAAAAGACGACAGAAAAAAGAGAAATATTTGAGGAAAGCAAAAATTTAAGTGAATCTGTAGGTTCTGTGAAGGAAAACCAGTTCTCCTGCATTGGCCTTTTAAAAAGGATTAATAGTAAATTTCATGTCAGAAATTACTCTGGGTTGAAAGGATTTTTGCTGGAGATATTCCGCTCAGGGGATCCCTGAATGAGGCTCCTTTCATGTCGTCAAGATCCATTGTGCAGTACTCGAATATCAAAACCCAACCTTCCAGTTTCCAAGCTCAGCATCTTAACCACTAAGCAACCACAGTGCTGCTTAAGAAGGATTCAAAGAGTTGCCCTTTTAAAGTCCCTCACACACTCCCATTCCTGTGAGTGCCTTATTATGAAGCTCCTCTCCTTCCTATGGAGATCAGTACTTTCTTCTGAAAGCTGGAAATAGAGGGGAAAGAATACAGCTCTTTTTTTCCTGCTGTTCTCCCAAATATGGCTCGATTACTTGGTGCCAACTGCACCATTTCACATAATCTGACCTTACTATTTGCATTTCTCCTTTTCCAAGATTCCCCCTTCCCCATAGATGCTCTCACAGATCTGAATAAGAAATGGGTCAGTGTGTTTCCAAAAGAGCACAAAGTATAGGATCATGTTACTTCAGACCAATAAGGTGTGACTAAAACAATACCCCCACCTCCTGTTAAAACTAGCACAATTAACATTTTAACAAATATTTAATCAAGTGTCTGGGTTTTTTAAAAAATTTACAGCAGGGGTGCAACCTGAATGAAAACATGTAATTGAACAAACGAATCTTAAGAACATTAGTCAGTTAATCTAGTAAAGAAAATGTGCATATGGGTAAAACAATTCTGAAGTAAGAAGAATACCCTGCTTTCAAGCACAGTGCATTCACTGTTTTTTGCTGCTTTGGACCACTGATCCATCAAGGTTAACATAGTCTAAGTCCATAATGGTGAACCTTGGCACTCCAGCTGTTCTAGAACTTCAATTTCCAGAAGCCCTGATCAGCAGGAGTGCTGACTTGGGCTTCTGGTAATTGAAGTCCAAGAACACCTGGAGTATCAAGGTTCACCATGATGGGGTTAAGTCATGAAAGGTCTAAGGGGCATGTCAGAGAGGAAACCAGACAACAACTTTGCAACATCTCTTAAGAGCATAAAACTGTAATATGCAATTCTTGACTCTATTCAGATACAGCTAAGTCCAGTGCCATAGAGTGAATAGATTCTAGCCATACAGTCTACCATGAATGAGATGAGCATGCCCCAAAGTTTATATTTAAAAGTGTTTGTTTAAAGGATGCTCAAAGATTTAGCGCAGGCTATATTTTGTCCTGGCAGAATAGAATGTTGTTTTCGTTTGGCTGTTTGATTCTCAGACATTTGCAATGCTGCTTGGTTCAAAAAACAAGTATCAAAATGCATATTAAAATGCTTATTTAGGCTGAAATGCATATAGAATTGTGTTTTGATAGGGCAATGTGTACAGAAATGCAATTTTTTGGGGGGAAAGCAAAGTAACATTTATTTTCATGCATTCTTGAAACTGTGGGTTGATATGGGAGGGGTTGGAACACTCTTATTCATGAAACTACACTTTTGGGACTTCAGGTCTTGAGGGGAGGCCTTTTTCTCCAGACCATCCCTCACAGGTGCATCTGGTGGGGATTCAGGAGTGGGCCTTCTCCCAGACTCTGGAACGACCTCCAATGGAAACCCTGGCTGGCCCTAACTTTGCTGGCCTTTCACAAGCAGGTAAATATGTTTCTCTTCAGACAGGCTTTCCCTCAGCAACTGGCCGTCTTAAAATGGAATTACAGTACTTGTGCCTTGTTGTTTTAAAAGTGTTTTTGTGATGTTTTCATGTATTATCTTGAGGGTAGGCAAGAGCAAAGCCAAATGAGAAGATGGAAGAAGGAGCCCACTGAACAAGGAATAACATGAAAGGAAGATGTGGCTGATGAACTTGACCTCCCCAACATCACTTGCAAGACCCTGAATAGGCTGAGGGTTGGAGTCCCCAAATGCAAGACCAACATGCTCAAGTGGGGGCTGCTGGTGGACAACAACACACTGTGTGAATGTGGAGAGATACAGAATCTGGCTCATTTGCTGGTCTGCGGATTACTACGTGAAACATGTACCAATGAGGATTTAAGTTTGGCCAATGACAAGGTGGCTTCATTTTGGGAGATTAAAGTTTGACCTGGACACAAAAGAAGAAGAAAAATGAACTATTTAAAGTATATTTGTTTAATTATTTCAGTATTGTAATACAATTGTTCCTCACTTAAAGAGCATAATGTATCCCACGGGATTGCTCTTTAAGTGAGTTTGCTCTGTAAACGAAACACCATTGTAAATGACCAATTGTGTTTTCTGGCGATAGGGGGGAGGGATTGTGAAACCCAATTTATTTGTTAAGTGAGTTTTTGGTTGGTTTTATTTGGTAAGCGAGGTGACCATTCAGAGAAAATTCTGCTCTTTAAGCGAGGTGCTCTTTATGCGAGGTTTTTAGTCTTTATATTGTCTTTTTAAATAATGTAAGCCACTTTGTGTCCTTCATGGGAGAAAGGCAGGGTGAAAATATTTTTATTAATTAAAAAAATACAAGTCCTCTTAAAAGACAGCAGTTATTTGCCATTTATATTCTCCTGTGTACATTATATATATATAATAAACAATAAGTCTGCATTAGAGATGCAAAGAATACACATTGGATTCTTTGTTCTTGTCAATTTAGGTTGACTCAACTTGAGAAAAGACCTTGGAGATGAATGTTCAAGATCTCCGATATTGAGTGAGGAAAGGAACACAACTTCTTCCTGTCAAGGTCTTCATTGCTTGTGCAAACTATTTTCAAGGAAAACTGACGTCTTTCCCTTTGAGGAACATATACACACAAGTACAAAGCCACCAGCCGGCAGCTTCAAGAGATGTATATACTCACATTAGAAAAGTACAGGCAGCTTTTCTGATGGTTCTAAACCAGTGTTTCCCAACCTTTGGTTTTTGAACTTCAATTTCCAGAAGCCTAAATCCATTCCCCAAAACACTGATCAGCCAATGTACTGACAGCCTTCTGGGAATTTAAGTCCCCCTATAGGGTGTGTGCCCTATGTTGGGAACCACTGTGCTAATCCTTAAAATTCCCCATACCAATTCAGCAAACCTCCTTTTTAGCAGAATTTGTGTTACATGCATTCAAGCCTCACTTGCATTTAAAAATGAATTCTGCAAATTTTCTAAATATGTATATTTGTCACCCTTGTTCTTATCTCTTTCTTTTGCTGAAAAACTCCTTGCCTTCTTTGTGGGACAAGAAAAACAATGTGTTTCCTTATCCTTGAATGCAATGATGAAACAAGTAAAGGTCCATGTCCCTGCACCGGTGAATCAGGGGCACTTTTAAATTAATTAGAGGTTCTAAAGCAATTAACTAATTTACCAAGTTAAAAACTGCCAGACTAATTCAAGAGCTGGAGCAGATGTCCAGGTAACTCCCTCTTGGCCTCAGCTCAATCAGAAAAAAACACAACCTCCCAGTTCTACACCAGCATTGCTTGTGTGACTGAGAATACCGATGCTTAAAACTGTTTCAGAAAATCTTGAACTTCCCTGGACTCTCATCAAGAGTTGTTTGTGATTCAGAAAGGATAGTAGTAATGGCTTCAGGATTCCTCTTAATTCTGATGCAAAATTACCTGACCCAAATTTCTCAAACTGGTTAGTTACCCTTAAAATGCCTCAAGTTCTCCAAACTACAGTGCATTTCCCCCCAACTCACAAACATATCAGAAAGAGGTTTAAAGTCACATAGTTGGGGATGAAAAGGATTTATAAATATATGTCTTGAGAGAACATGTATTTATAAATGTGCATGTTAAGTGCCATCAAGTTGGAACCAATTTACCCAGGCTGTTACTCTATCCTTTACACCACTCTGGATACGCTTATAAATGTCTATGACAAAAACATATAAATAACACCTTGAATGCACCCAACATCATGTATTTTCAGAAACCAAGCAGGGCAACCCTACTTAGTGCTTGGACATATAACCATCAAGGACTTTCAGGTAAGACTAGGAAAAATTCTGGAGAAATCCTAGATAGCAAATGACATCATTGGGACAGGTAGAGTCTGTATAAGGCAGTTTTTAAAGTTCCTACATTTTGTGAAACAGTTGGTCAAAGTCTTGCTGGGCAAAAGCTGGCTAAAAGAAATTGGAGAGAATGACATCCAACTGCACAGGTAGGTTATCATGCACAATTGCCCATTTCAATTGTTTTTGAAACACAATGAAATGTACATTCTTACACTCACTTTTCATTTTTCTAAATTTTAGATTAATGTGGAGTTGGAACCAAGCATAATAAAATTGGAAGCTGAAGGTAGTTTCTCTCAAAAACAGATGCATGAGGGAGGGAGTGCCCATCTCTGTCCCAGCTCCTGCCAACCTAAAAAGAAATTGCAAGTAGATAAATAAGTACAACTTTTGTGGGAAGGTAAACAGCTTTCCGTGTCTAGGCATCTCCTACCACATGTCCATAGAAACTTCTGCATATGCAGACAGCGCTGGCTCTTTGGTTATAAACATATGAGCACTGGACCCTAGAGTTGGAGATGACTGGCTTTTGATCAAGGGTGACCTTTACCTAAGTTTGTTAAATATGTCTGAGTCCTTGGCCTGGGCTGCACGAAGACAAAGCATCACCAATTATCCAGTTCACCTGTGATGAGATAATTTGCAGATTATAGAATATATTATATGTCTTCAGTTGACTGTTGGCCAACTCTAGCATGCAGTGTTCAAAACCTCCAGAGACGTGATCTGCATTTTGCAACTAAATCTACTCTTCAGGAAAATTAAAAAGAAAAGAAGAAAACCAAGTCTCTCAAGATCACACCTCCAGTCCGCCATATGTCTGGTTTGGAAAACTTCTGCTTTTTTAAAATATCACTTTTTAACAACTGCAGGCTTGCCAATGCTCACAACTTCATCACACATTCCTGTCATTTGAGGTTGGCCTTGAGCACCATAAGCAGCCAAACACAAACGTCTCCAAAGATTTCTGATATATCTTAAACCAGGGATTCTCAACCTGCAGCCAGTGGGGTGGGTGTGGCCCGTGGCACCATTCCATGTGGCCCACCACCGCCTCCACCACACCAGGAAGTGCCATGTGGTGGAAGAAGGGCAAAATGGCCATCTGGCCCCCGAAGCTTTCTGAGGAAGTGTGACCTGGCTCCCGGCTTTAATAGGTTGAGAAATCCAGGTACAGATGTAAAACTGAGTTTCTAATTAATTAATTACACTTAATAGAGGAGAGAATGTGAGATATATAAAATTCATTTGGAAGCAAAAATGAATATGAATCTCTACATAAATTTTCTTTGGTTCTCAATTAATTTCATATATACTTCACTTATTCTCCCATATTAAGTTTAATTAATTAATTGCTTCATTTGTTATAGGGATAGCATGCCATTATTGCTTTGTGCTTTCACTGAATATGGAAAGAAGTCTGAAACAATGGGATCTAAAGCAGGCACTGGCAACCCTGATTGGTTTTTTTTTTTTTTTTTTTGCGGGGGGTCACTATGCCATCGTAGGTCACCCTAGAAATGTGACAAATGCACAAATGGAATCTCATCCTTGGTGATTTCCCAAGTCTGCACATGCCAAGATTTTTTTGTTATGATACTGCCTCCAACACCAACGAGGTTCCTTGGTTCTCCACAAAAATAAGACCTTGGTCTTTTCTCAGCTATTCTTTAACATTTTTGTCTTCTTTTTTGTGTGGGTGTTCACACACATAGACAACACACACAAACACAATCCCCTGCCAAATTCTACAGAGCCCTGAAAATCCTGTGCAGGAAGTATTCCATTTGGGACATGAGCTGCAATAATTATGTGCAGAACAATGTTTCGAGGGGGGGGGGGACTAGGAAATACTAGAAAATCCTTCCCCTAAAAAAATCTCACTCAGAAATCTTGCAAAGAGGAAAGATTTTTTCCCCCCACATGATTCTCAGCAAGAGTGAGATATTGTAAGATTCACATCCCTACCAAATCTGTCACTGAGTCACTGCCAAAATCTGGTGGCAAAAACCAGACTCTGAATTTTAACAAAAAAATGGAAAAACAAATGCTTGTTTGAAAGAGATGTTTTCAGCTTATGGCCAAATTGTTGTGGCGGTTGGAGAGTGAGAAAAATTGCTTATATCCCATGAACTGTACATTGTCAATGCTTGATCTAAAGAGTACACCAACTACTTCTTGCAGTTTTATAGAAAAGGAGAAGAGGTAGAATTAAAAAGCCTTTTAGCCCCCCCCCCTTTCCTGCTGTTGCTATTATTTAGATATCTATGGTAGTTTTTAGCAAATTAAATAAAGAATTCATTCATTCTTCTTTCATGTCCAGATCAAGCTTTGAACTGTCAAAATGAAGCCACCTTCTTGGCTTTGTCAGTGACCAAAATTAAATACAATCAAATAAAATTAGGTTAACAAGTCAAGATGGTGCTGATAACTTGGATTATGCAGAGACTACATCAATGATAAGATCAAAGTGGTGTGTGTGCAGTGGTGGGAGCCTTCATCATGGGCAGAGCCTAAATCGTGGGTGATCTAGTTGTGCCTGCCATGTGGCCATGTATACATCTGCAAACACAGGCAGCACTGGCTCTTTGGCTGTAAATGGAGATGAGTACTGCACCCTAGAGTCGGATAGGACTGGCTTTTGAGCAAGGGAGACCTTGAACCACTTGCAGAGACAAAACTTAATGGGACAGGGCAAGGAGTTGAGCGTGGCCACCCAACTTCACTACCCCCCTGCCCGAAGGCCACCCAATTTTGCCATTCCTGCCCAGAGAACACCCAATTTTGCTACCCCCCTCCCATGTGTGTGTGTGAACCTGTTGCTGCCCATCACTGGGTGTGTATTATGTGTCATCAAGTTGAGTCCTACTTATGGCAACTTTTGCATGTATTTAAGGGGTGCCACTTCCCAAGTTTGTTTCCATAACCAAGCAGGGACTTGAATCTGACTCCAAGTCCAACACTCTATACTGGCTTGTAATCAGATTGGATGCTGATCTTCTCACCCAGGAGTGGATAAACTTTCACGTCTACCTTAGTGAAGATCTAATGAGAAGAATGAGTAGATGTCCCCTGCTCTATTTCATTATAGTTCCATGGTTGCTTTCTGCTCTGCTGCATCTGCTTTAACTTGGAGATTTCTAAAATTAAGAGTAGAATTAGTGCCTTGTCAGACTCCTTCCTTGTATGTTATTGATGCACATGTGTTACAACAGCTGGTTTTAAAAAAGATCACCCAGCGAGGAATATCAATGCAATCACATGATCACACCTAGGCCTTTCCTTTCATGCTGAGTTAACTACTAAAGGTACTTTTAGTTATATTCATTAATATTAATTCATTAGTTAATTAGAAATGTTTCTAATGGTGATATCCCTTGCAGGACTTTAAAAAACACAATAAAATCATACATTACAGCATGATCAATTTAACTGAATGGTATCCAAATGTTATAGTTTTAAAATATTAATAATAGCCATAATACTTTCCATTGACACCGGGAGGAGGAGGAGGAAGAGGAAGAGAAAGAAGCAGCAGCAGCTATAATACTTAAGAGAATAAAAGTCAAAGAGGAAGTAGAATCAGGACTGAATGCCTGTTTGAACGCCAAATATTTCTCAGTGTATTAAATGGGAATCCCCCCCATTGCCCCCCATGTGTTTTGAGTTATAATTTGCTTCAACCTCAGACCACTCAATAGGATTACATGAGAATTCCTCCTTCACACTGTTCATTCTGTTCTCTCTTACTTAGACAGTGAGCAACTGCTTCTCTCGCTTTGTTGTTCAGTCGCACAGTCGATTCCGACCCTTTGTGACCCCATGGACCACTGACCGCCAGGCACTCCTGTCCTCCACCATCCCCCTCAACTCGCTCAGCTCTGTGCCCATTGTCTCCACGATACCATCTAGCCATCTCATCTTGGGCCGTCCCCTTCTTCTTTTGCCCTCGACCCTTCCAAGCATCAAAGCTTTCTCAAGTGAATCCTCTCTTCTCATTTGATGTCCAAAGTACTTTAGCCTCATCTTTATTATTTGACCTTCTAAGGAACAGTCAGGGATGATTTCTTCTAAGATTGACCTATTTGTTCTCGCTGTCCATGGGACTCTCAAAACTCTCCTCCAACACCACATCTCAAAGGCGTCTATTCTTCTCCGTTCAGCTTTCCTAATGGTCCAACTCTCGCAACCATACATTGCAACAGGGAATACCATTGCCTTGACTATGCGAATTTTTGTTTTCAATGTGATGTCTCTACTTTTCACTATGCTCCCCAGGTTTCTCATCGCTTGCCTCCCAAGAATCAGTCGCCTTTTTATTTCATGGCTGCAATCACCATCTGCAGTGAGCTTAGATCCTAAGAAAGTAAAATCTGTCACTGCTTCTACTTCTTCCCCATCTATTTTCCAGGGACTGATAGGGCCTGTTGCCATTATCTTGGTTTTCTTGATATTGAGTCTCAAGCCAGCTTTTTCACTTTCTTCTTTCAACCTAATTAGGAGCTTCTTTAGGTCCTCCTCACTTTCTGCCATGAGGGTGGTATCATCTGCATATCTCAAATTGTTGATGTTTCTTCCAGCAATTTTGATCCCAAATTGTGATTCCTCCATTCCTGCATTGCACATTATGTGCTCTGTGTATAAATTGAATAAGCATGGTGACAAAATGCAGCCTTGTCTTACTCCTTTTCCTATTCCAAACCACTCCGTCATTCCATTTTCTGTCCTAACTGTTGCTTCTTGATTCATGTACAGATTTCTCATGAGGCATATAAGGTGTTCTGGTATTCCCATCTCCTTAATTATTTGCCACATTTTGTTGTGGTCGACACAATCAAAAGCCTTCGTGTAATCAATGAAACAGAAGTAGACTTGTTTCTGATATTCCTTTGTTTTTTCCATGATCCATCTTATGTTGGCGATGTGGTCTCTAGTCCCCCTGCCTCTTCTGAAACCCGCCTGCACTTCTGGTAATTCTCTCTCCACGTACTGTTGCAGTCTATCCTGTATTATCTTGAGCATCACCTTGCTAGCGTGAGGGATGAGCGCAATTGTTCGATAATTTGAACATTCTTTGGCATTACCCTTTTTGGGGAGTGGAACGTATACAGATCTTTTCCAATCCTGTGGCCATTGTTTTGTTTTCCAAATCTGCTGGCATATAGAATGCAATAATTTGATTCCATCATCTTGTAGTGCTTTGAAAAGTTCAACTTGGATACCATCAACTCCACTGGCTTTGTTGTTTGCAGTGTTTTTTAGGGCCTTTCTGACTTCACTCTCTAGAATGTCTGGCTCATGTTCAATGTTCTCATCATTGTGATTATCAGGGGTGTTGAGATCCTTTTTGTATAGTTCCTCTGTGTACTCTTTCCATCTTTTCTTAATCTCTTCTGCATCTGCTAACTCCTTGCCATCTTTGTCTTTTATCATGGTCATTTTCGCTTTAAATGTTCCCTTGAGTTCCCCAATTTTTTGGAAAAGATCTCTAGTCCTACCCCTGATATTGTTTTCCTCTATTTCTGTGCACTGTTCGTTCAGGTACGTTTCCTTATCTCTCCTTGCTTTTCTTTGAAATTCTGTATTCAAGTGATTGTATTTTTTCCTTTCTCCTTGGCATTTTGCATTCCTTCTGTCCTCAGCTATTTTAAGAGCCTCCTCGGATAACCACTTAGCTTTCTTATGCTTCTTTTCTTTTGGTATGGTTTTTCTTGCTGCCTCCTGCATGATGTCCCGCATCTCTGTCCATAATTCTTCTGGCACTCTGTCTATCTGGTCCAAGCCATTAAATCTGTTCCACACCTCCACTGTGTATTCCCAAGGAATGTTTTCTATGTCATATCTTTCTGGCCTAATTGTTTTTCCTATTTTCTTTAGTCTAAGCCTGAATTTTGCAATCAGTAGGTTGTGATCTGAGCCACAATCTGCTCCTGGTCTTGTTTTTGCTGACTGTATGGAAGTTCTCCATCTTTGACTGCAGAGTATGTAATCAATCTGGTTTCGATGTTGGCCATCTGGTGATGTCCATGTGTAAAGTCGCTACCTGAAATAATTTTGTAGGAAACAGACAACTATTTTCTGGCTTCACGTCTCTGTGATTATTTTGTCTTCAAATCTGTCTGCTTCATCTCTCTTTATTTCCCTGTCTGATTCTCAACCAATACTCTTTCTGCTACCTATGTAGATTCCTAACCTGTTTATCCTGAATATATAAAAGAATTATACACAATAATTTTCTTGGTACTACTTTGATCCCATGCTGAAAGACAAACAACCCAGGTTGTTTCTATAGTCAAATGCTGCTCTTGGGAACTAAAAGCTGTAGACCTAGCAGAGACCTCAAGGATTTCTCTCTGAGCCCAACATCACATTTGCTCTTTCATAAATCTGTTTTGTGCTATTTCCTCATCAATCAGCATTCTCTGAAAATTAAACCTTACCCACAAAATACCATTAAGTGCACACATATCCTTTTGCCTTTTATCCTCAAACATGCATTTTTGTACCAACATTATCTCTGGTCTGTTTTTACACCAAAGAAGTGTATTGAAAAAATTCGGAGAAGCAACAAAGGATAATTGTAAGTCTGATACACATATAAATCCAGGGCACATGATTCTGATGTGTTTGCTTAAAAATGCAGACTGATCAAAATCGTCAAATATTTCTACCAGCATCCAACTTTTACACCACAGCAGAATGTACTACTGTGGTTCATTCTTTCTATTCACAACTTTTTCCCCCTTCCCCACTTTTCAAAACTCTCTCTCTCTTTTTTTTTTTAAAACAGCTTTTAATGGTGCTTGAACAACACAATGTGGCAGCCTGTTTCAAGAGAACTGATGCCTTTAGACATTTCAGTGGGTGGGTACCATGGCACTATATCAATGGTGTTAGGGAACTAAAACGTAGCAGCATAAATCAAATCAAACATCCCAAGGAACTGGCGAGAGCCTTGAGCCTTTAATAAAAATAAAGAAAGGAGACAATTCACAGGTTGTTTCAACTATCGGCTCCGCATTTCCATGTTCCCCTTCATCACCACACCATAACCATCACGTACTACATTGCCAAGGTTCCAAACATCTTCTCAAATTTAACAGATGCTGAGCTTGGAGACTGGAAGGTCAGGTTTCAATAACCAAGGCCTGCATGGGGACATGAAAGGACACGAAAGGAGTCTCCCCTGAGTGGAGTTTCTCCAGCAAAAATCCTTTCAACCCAGAGTAATCTCTGACATTAAATAATAATAATAATAATGATAATAATGATAATAATGATGATAATAATGATAATGATAATGATAATGATAATGATTATTATTATTATTATTATTATTATTATTATTATTATTATTATTATTATTATTATTATTATTATTATTATTATTATTATTATTATTATTATTATTACTTGTCCAGTAAATGTTTCAAAGTTCCCCTTAAACTACAGCTTCTTTGCAACATCTACAAGGAAAGTGTGAATACACAGAGAGGATTTTTAGAAAGTGACGAGACAGAGGCATGGATTAAGAACACTTTCCTCTCCCAAGCTTTACATAAATGGATACTACAGCCCAAATGAAGTTCACTGTTTTGAGAAGCAAATTCCAACTCTTTGGATATCAATTCCTCAGGGAATAGAGCAGCTGATTTCATTGAGTCTATTTTTACTGACAGGTAGGAAAGCTATTTTCTTCCTGCTGATGACAAGCATAGAATCATAGAATTCCTCCTCAATGCAGGAATCCAAATCAAAGCAGATCTAACAGAGGGTTGTCCAACTCTCTCTTGAATGCTTCCACTGTTGGGAGAAACCACCACCTCTTGAGGCAGATGGTTTCACTGTCATACTGCTCTAACCATTAAGACATTTTTCTTAATATTCAGCCTATATCTGGCTTCCTGTAGTTTCAGTCCATTATTACGTGTCCTGCTAGGCCCGTGCTGGGCTGCTGAGATACCGGGACGGGTGGCCATGCGCCTCTACTTGGAACTCATAACTTAAAGGGCCATGCCACTTCAGCAGTTTCCGCTTTGGCTCCTCTTGCCTGCATCCTGCACTCCCTTTCTCTTTATGACAATCTTTCAGGTATATGAAGAGTCCTATCATATCCCCTTTCAGTTTCCTTTTCTCAAGGCTAAACATGCCCAGCTCCTTCAGTCTTTCCTATTTTATCATATGGAACAAGAATAACTAGTTAAAATAATAAGAGCTCAGCTATGGGAAGGCTTGGTAAGGTGAAACACGTGTAAACCAGTTGACTCTAACCATCTCTTACTGCAGCCTACCTTGTTCTTTTAGAAACCAAGTTTATTTTCACATCACTAAATCTGCATTGGTAGCTTCTAGGAATCCCATATGAATCCAAAATAAATTTTATCTGATGGACATGGGAAGAAAGAACCCAAACAAACATTAAAATAGAGCAAAGTTACTTTCACTATAGGATATATGCAGTACCTTCCAATATGGCCCAAATACCATGAAATGCTCTACCACCCCATATTCATTGAGTCCTGTCTTTGTCTGTCTTTCATAGGCAGACTAAAAATGAACTTTTAAAACAAATTTTAAAGATTGTTACCTCTAAATTAAATTTGTTTTCCCCTTTTTCTTCCGCTGATTAAATACCATCACAGCTGAAAGTGTATTTAGATTATACACTGAATTGTTGTTTTAATTAGCTATGTTGTTGTATGTTTGCCTTATTTTTATATGCCATCTTCTATTTTTTGTATCTAAGCCATCCAGAGTGACTGACAAAATCAGATGGATGGAATATAAAAATAAAATAAAAGAATAAATAAGGCCCAGCAAGTGGTCTGGAAAAAATTAATCCTACAGAAAAGATAAAGCTAAGGAGTCATGGACAGATTCTCTATCATGCCTTGCAGAAGAGCCAGTTTACAGAAGAGCCTGCACATTCCCAGGATGCCCCAGTTGAAGAGAATAGCAGTTGCTACAAAATCTGCAGTGGCTTAGTAGTTAAGACACTGAGCTTGACAACCAAAAGGTTGACAGGTCAGCAGTTCGAGACCCAAGTGCGGCATGATGGACTGGCCTCCTGTCGTCTGTCCCAGCTCCTGCCAACCTAGCAGTTCAAAAGCAAGAAATTCCAAGTAGATAAATAGGTGCTGCTTCAGTGGGAAAGGTAACAGCATTCTGTGTACTCCAGCATCTATTCATGCCTGCCACATGACCATGGAAATGCCTGCAAACACAGACAGCGCTGGCTCTTTGGCTATAAATGGAGGTGATTGAAAACATAGTCAGACACAACTGGCTTTCAGGCAAGGGAGAACTTTACATGTGCTACAACAGAATAGTTCAGCTACCTCACTTCTTCTTCTGCCATATCATAATCCAAATATTGGCAATCCTCATGTCGATCAGCCATGAAGACTGTCCTGAGAATACAATACAGTGGCCTTTCATCTGCCTTCCACATCACAGCATGACACCCTGATTCAGTTCCGGAAGTCACTTTCTGGTCCTGAACCCTTTTGACATGCAAGGTCCTCATCAGCCCCAAGCCAGTATTGATGAAGCTTGCTGCCTTTCATCAAGATGGATTCAAGTGGGATTTAATGCACTTGGGGACCAATCACCCTTCCCTGGGAGTTCACCACCCAAGGCCTTTAGTCCTCAAGGGACTAAACCACTGCCTGACACTCCGCATTGAGTTGCTGACAGTATGGTCTACTCTATTACCATAGCAGAATAATCTGGCCAGAAGTGATATACAATAAAGGGATATTTCATCTGTGAAAAGTATTTAGAGGAGTTTACCCCCTTTCTTCAATTATATGATTAGGAATTAATCAGAAATTTTTTATTGAACCCTTAAAAATGTATCACAGCATTAGAAAACACATTATCAGTCGCCAGGGGTTTACCGTGGATAGTTCTCTACAGAGCACATTCATTATTCCTATTGCAAAACTTTTTAGGCTGTGCAATGTGTGAACCAACTCTTTTATGAAACACACACTACTGTCTCTGATTGTTCCAGTGAGTAGATATTTGTACCTTAATTACATATCTGGGGGAGATCAGTGGAATATTTTCTGAGCGTTATGAATACTTTGGTCACTTAATTTTAAAAGTTAACTGAATACCTCAATGGCTGTGTTTGAAAGCTAAAATTGAAGTGCCTTATATGAATACAAGAAGTCAGTTTTGCCCAACACTTACAATTTATACAAACTAGATTCCATCCATTTTCTTGGGGCTTGGCTCTAGCTGCTCACATAGGCACTAAGTATGTGAAAGAAAGCCCTGTCCAAGTTTATGAATGGTATCACTTTTGTTGATACTGGGGGGGGGGGGGAGTATATGTGTATGTGTGTTAATAAAACCTTAGACAGCCAGTGATTTTTCTTCAGTTGAATAATGAAAACATCAACTATGGCCAAATTTTTCTTCCTCCTTCGATGGCGGTCTCTTTCCACCCCACCATAAATGGGATTTTTTTCCCCCTGTAATGAAGAAAAGTTTCTTAGTTCTCTGTCTCAAAAATGGCCAAGTGTATTAACCAACTCAAGGCAAGTGGTCCTTCCTTACTACCCCAGATGGATTATGGAAACAAAACCCTGTTTGCTTAGGAAGAGATTGCATAGCGGTGTCTGATGCCCAAGCACTATGGAGCGTGTTAAATCAGATGGAAGTTAATGGACCAAAAACACGCTGAGATTTTAACACTTTTCCGCTGGAACTAAATATACAGCTTTGAGTCAGGACAGCTACCTTTCTTTAATAACACAACCAGGATTGGAGGGGGGGGGGGAGATCACATGTTAGACACAGACTCCGATTTTTTTTTTTACCAAGTGCTGTTTCATGCTTAGTTTGATAATTGTGTTTGATTCAGCCATGATATCATACTGTTCTCCTGTCTCCGTAAAACACAGCATTTTGACAAGTTGCTGTTTTGGACTCAATCTCTGGAAGTTCAGGGATAATGAGAGTGACAATCTAAAGAAGCAACTTTTCTGAGCTCTAATAAACACATCTTCTTGGTTAGCGGAAATCAAACTGCCTTGAATCTTGTCAGGGTGGGAAAAGCAGGGCTTAGCTATACAGTATTAGAGAAAAATAAAACATGGTTCAGCATTAATTACACTAAACGAGAAAGTCAGTCAACACAATCACTTTCAGATTCGATTAAAACATTCAGACTTTTATCTGACTCTCGAGCTGTGGTTAACCTTAACAATGTTTTTTTTAAAAACAAAAAAACAAAAACAAGCCACCTTCTTAAACTACAATCATGATTAACTGCAGATGGCAGACATGGCAAACAATGGTTAGTCTGAAATAGAAACAAATATTCTGGATTCTATCTGGCTTGGCAAGGTTCTCTGCAGCTCATTTCATCCACAGATGAGGAAAAGTTACATTTTTAGTCATTGGCTGTGCTGACTGGAGAATTCTGGGAATCGTAGTCCAATATTCAGGAATGTGTGCCAGGAATGCTTTTGTTAAGATCCCTAGTCAGCATCTCTGTTTAACAAGGGCTCTATTATTAATTCAGGTTTGAATGACGGACAACACTGGTTCTGCCCAGTAAGTCACACATCTATACTCAACAAATGTTTTATTCTGACCATCACATTTGCCTAGACTGGAATCACATGTTGGAACTTGTGGGCATATGGAGGAAGACTTTTGTAAAAATAATGGCTGGAAAGAGAACATTCAATTCTTCAGAAAACATCTGGTTTATGAACATTGGATAACGTGCTTCTGTATCTACAATTCAAAACTCCAGGATATTGCTGTGTCATATTATTCCCATGTTGTCAGCAGAAAAAAGGGTGCCAAACATTACATAACAAAGGGCAGCTATAATGTTGACAACACTAACATCAGCAGTGAAGATAGTCTACCGAAGAACCTCCTGTGCTCACTACTATTCATAGAGATACCAAGCAAGGGAACATCCCAGAAGCTGACTCCAAGATGGAGTGTCATTGCCAATTACCTCTGAAAGATCCTTCACCACTGTCACATTTCACTATGGCTGCCCTCCAGACGTCTCTCTATCTTCCTCACTATCACAACTATCTGTTGATGTGAATGTTACTCCCAAAAAGATAGATGCATCTTAGTCTGGTATTTCAGCTTTGACCATTCTGTATTGGGTGATGCTGCTAGGAGTCCAGACCCATTATGGAGTCTAACCTTCTGTTGGCATTGCTCTCCACCTCTTTTACATATTCAAGTCCCCTCACTGCACTAAGCTCCTAAGCAGTGTATCCAAGAGCTACTCAGTCAGAGCATGAATAGCACTATTGCTAATGATGCAACTATATTAAAGCCACAAGAATGCCTAGTCACTGGCATGCACAGAGGTGAAAGGGAAGTCTGATGCTACATGATACATACAACTGGAACATGGAATGTGAGAACTATAGAGCAAAATAAATTGGAAGTTATACTGCAAGGATTGGGCTTTGTGGGCCAGATGAATTGGCATCAGGGCAGATCCGGCCCATGGGCCATAGTGACCACTCCCTGAACCACATGACTGGCCCACAGCCCAAAAGGTTTGGGCACCCCAGTCTATGTGGTCTAAATGAACAAAAACAATCAGAATTGTTAGAAAATCTATTAACTTAACCATTATTATTGAAGTCTATGTTCAATTACAGCTGCTGAAGAAGAAGAAAATGCAAGCATCCAGAGAAAACTGATCATACACTAAAACAAGACACATTGGTAATCATATGTGATTGGAATAAAAAAAAAGTAGGGCACCTAGCAGAACCCTACTGGAGGATTTGACTATCAATCTGTTTATGGTAAATGACTGTTTCAAGCAAGCAACCAGACGACTATACACATGAACTTTACTAGAAGGCCAATGCAGAACAAACAAGTACACTACATAGTTGTAAGTAGAAGATTGAGAAGCTCTATTCTCTGTGCTAAAACAAGCCAAGGAGAAGATTGGGCTACAACAAACTGTTAACATCAAACTTTATAGCCATCATGGCACAATGGTTAAACTGCTGTCCTTCAGCCAAAACTGCTGGCATCGTGAGTTCAGTCCTGATGGGTAATAAGTTTGACTCAGCCTTCCAATCTTCCAAGGTCGGTAAAATGAGTACCCAGTATGTTGGGGACAAAATGCTAGTTACTTTCTGAACCACCCAGAGAGTGCACAAAGCAGGATGAGGTGGTATATCTGTGTAATTTCTATTGCTAGTTGGAAATGAATGCTAAAAGAATCATGGCACAAACTGTAATTGAAATGACATTTCTGATTGATTTAAAGCCCACAAAAAGAACAAATTTGCATCACTAAACTCAATTGATTGTAAACCGGAGAAACTATGGGTTGAAACCTAAGATTTTTTTATTAGGGAACAACGCAAAAAGACTACTAATGTGGTCAAAACAACAAGCTGTATGACCTGAAATGAAAGAAGAAAGTGCAAAAGCAAGATTGCAACAGAACATTAAGACAAGCATACTTGTTGCAGAACTACACAATTTTAATGATGATAATAAAAAAACTGAAATTGCATTTAAAAAAACTGTACAGCTCAGTTCAATCATTAATTCAAATGAAGAGTGTATTTAAAAAATTCAGAAGGAAACTGAGGTTTCAAATGGCAGTATTTCTAGAACTATAATAATAATTTTATATCAAAAATTATTCTGGGTTGAAAGGATTTTTGTGGAAGAAACTCTGCTCAGGGAATGCCTGAATGAGGCTCCTTTCATGTCCCCAAAAGCTGGGACAGAGATGGGCACTCAAACCATTATGGAGTGCCCAGGTTTTGAACTGCCGACTTGCCACCCTTCCAGCTAACAAGGCGATCATCTTAACCACTGAGCTACCACAGCCCTTATTTCTGGAACTAAAAATCATCAAGAGATGTGTCACAGAGGCCAAGGCCAAAATCATCGATATTATTTGATTTCAAATTACTATGTACAGGTGCAGAAACTGGAGAATAAAGAAAGCTAGCACACACACACACAATGAAACATGATGCTGAAGGAGAGCTTTATGGAGAACCTGAGACCACCAGAAAGACACACCAATAGGTGCTAGATTAAATCAAGCCTGAATGGTCTCTGGATGCAAAAAATGTCAAAACTGAGGCTTTCCTACTTTGGGCAAATCACAAGAAAGACAAAACAAGGAAAGAGGAAGGATTTTAATATTTTCTGCACAGGCTCTTCTTAAACATTGCTCAGATGAGATCAATTTTTAAAGAAAATATTCATCTACACCAGGGGTGCCCAAACTATGGTCTGTGGGCCCAATTAGGCCCATGCATATCATTAATGCAGCCCAAGATGACTACCCCAGCTCACCGCAGACCACCACTCCACCAGCCTCCACCACCTGTTGTCAGCAGCGATGGCAGTGATTATGCTTTGTCCCCGCTGCTCTGAGCAGCTTCTGGCTTGGTCCCATCCCCTCTGCAGCCTTTGCTAAAGCTGACTACCGCATTGGATAAATTTTCAGAGCCTCCTCCATTTCAAAATCCACGGTGCTGGAAGGGTAAACCTGGCACACTGCGCTGACAACAGCCTTGCTGCACCAAGTGGCTCTCCCAGCACCGCAGATTTTGAAGCGGTGATCGGCTTTGGCAAACGCTGCAGAGGGGAAGGGACCAAGCCAGAGGCTGCTTGGAGCAATAGGGACAACCTGCCATCACCATCACTGCTGCTGCAGCTGCTGACGTCAAAACTATTAGCAGCGGGATCAGCCTGCCTCCAGCCCCCTCAGCTGCGTGTCGGGGCGGGACTGGCCAGGCAAAATAAAATAAAATAAAATAAAATTGGGGAGCACCAGTGATCTACACATTTCAGCAAGTACAAACTGTAATACCTGATCTGAAAGGAAGGAAGAAATATATTTCAGGAGTTTCTTACCTGATGACAAACATGATCTCCCATGTTTGAATGGGGTAAATCATGTGTATACATGAGGATAACTCTCAAACTATTTAACAAAATATCACCACATTAAGCAGATAACAATAACAGACTGTCTGCTACAGCTGTGCCAAATTTGGTGCTGATCTGACATCCAGTTTCAACTTTAGGATTTATAGTTTGCACCATCCCCATTTTTAGAATCACTTTGTAGAATAGTGATTTGCTCTTCTATACAAAAATATTTGCTACACAACTCATACCGCAAAAATAATAGGGTCTGGAAAATTAATCTATCCCTTCTCAGTTATGGATGGTTCCAGCATATCACTGCATTCATTCCTTCTAAACATTAGTCTGAAATCCTGTTTGAGTTTACAGAGTACTGTGTACAAAACAATGTCATTTGAAAGAACAATAGAATTGATATAACCCTCTCCTACCACATGCTTGTTCAGGCTGGATCAAACCATAGACATGTTCCAGCACCCACAGTCATTAAGCAGTTGCCTAAAGGAAGATCACACTCAGGGTAAGAAAGGTTAGAAGATTGGCCTTTGGGTTAGTGGCAGTCATGATGGTAAATTAAGCTAAAATGTACTTGGAGGCCAATTCAGACCTTTACACTGGATTGCAATTTAGACCCATCCATTAAAAGTTCTCCAGTTCCCACTAACTTAGAACATGAAGACAGTTAAAACTTCTGGTTTTTCCTCTCATTGGTGTAAAGAAAAAAAGGGGGTATTTAAGAGAAAATTAGACAACCATGTCAGATCTGCTTTGATTTGGATTCTGTCACTGAGCAGGGAGTTGGGTTCCATGGTCCATAGGTAATTTTCAACTCAGTTATTCTAAGATTCCATGACAAAACTCACGGTGAGGAATAAGTTTATCACGTTTGCATACATGTTTGCATACTAGTATTTCCCAAGTTAATTAACATTTTGCCTTAAACATGCTGGGTACTCATTTTATTGACCTGCATCTTTAAAGTATGGGGAGGGGGGAAAAACACACTGAATCAATTTGTGCCCCGTTCAGTTAGATTTGTGCTCTGAAAAGAAATCAATTTGTAAACTCAGTTCACTCTGGAACAAAATCTGGCCATTCTGCTTAGATTCCAACCTCAATCAAACTGGTTAAAACCATGCTGATATGCTTCAGAATCTGAGATTTGTCCAAAACCTCTGCACAACTCTAGTAGAAAGCATGCTTCATGTAACACTTGCACAAATTTATGATCTCATGTTTTACAGTAAATTTATACCCAGCAGTAAAATTTACAAACCATATTATTACAACTCCCAACTACTAACAAAATTATTACAGTTGTACCTTAAAGAGTATAATGTGTTCCACAGGATTGCTCTTTAAGCGAGTTTGCTCTTTAAGTGAAACACCATTGTAAGTGACCAATTGTGGGGTGGATTGCAAACCCCGGTTTATTTGTTAAGCGAAGCAAACATTCAGAGAAAATTCTGCTCTTTAAGCGAGTTACTCTTTAAGCGAGGCATTCTTTATGCGAGGTTTGACTGTATTTCAGTTTGGTTGTGTTTAATATCAGCAACACTATTGCAGTTCAAGCTTTTGTCTCCTTAAAACCTGACCAGAATTGATAAAAATAATAACAGAATGCCTGCCCACACATATTTACAACTTGTCTGAAAGAGCCATTTCAAAAGACATTTAGGAAAATGGGGATTTCGTTTGTTTCTATCACAATGGGTTCTCTGCCATACTAACTTGTGGCACATAAAACACAAAAGATTTAGAAGCTGTGGGCTAGAGGTTCCTGGGAATAGTAGTCTACAAAATAATAATAATTTCTACAAACTCTGCCCTTGTCAACAACCACCCTGGACTGAACCTCCTCCTCCTCCTCCTTCTATGTCTAGGCCAGATGTGAAACTGCCAAAATGAAGACACCTGTTGGTGAGTTTATTCTGCAGTTCCCTCTGCCTGTCCTATTGCTAGAAAAATTAGCCAACAATACAAAGTTGTCATTACCAGGGTACGCCCGATTGAGGTTCCAAAATTCTGCAATCTTAAAACAGACACTGTTGGTCAACGTTAACTGTCACTAAAAGAACTTTTCATTCCTGTGGAAGCACTCTGAACATGCCTAACAATTTACTTATTCTCCTCCTTCCACAAGGGCTTTTGACAAGTTTCGTCTGGAATTGGGATTGGGAATGAGTTGGTAGGTGGAAAAACAAGGTATTTTGACCAAAATCCTGTTGCATAGCTATGCCTGCATAACTTTAAATTGTGGAACCAGCAAAGTTTGTGTCAAGGTGGACGTTATATCCAGCAAGCAGTTCTGCAGGCATGGTTGCACAGCTAGCATCAAAACAAGTGGCACAATCAGGTGCACAGCACAGACTGCACTACAGCATTTCATGCTGACTAGAAGGTGGGAGGTCAGCAGTTCAATTCCCAGGATGAGCTCCCATCTTTGTCCCAGCTCCTGCCAACCTAGCAGTTCGAAAGCAAGAAATTGCAAGTAGATAAATAGGGACCACTTCAGTGGGAAGGTAAACAGTGTTCTGTGTGCTCCAGTGTCTAGTCATGTCTGCCACATGACCACAGAAATGTCTGCAGAAGCAGACAGCACTGGCTCTTCGAATCTGAAACTGAGATGAACACTGAACCCTAGAGTTGGATACGATTGGCTTTCGAGCAAAGGAAACCTTTACCTTTACATTTCATAAAACTGACTCTTGGAGCTGAAGTCTGAACAGAGCACAAAGACAGGCTTGTTGTATTGGACACAGGAAAGGAATATGCATTCTAACTGGAAAAGGAAATCTGTAGAGCTGTCTCAAGACATTTCACTGCTGGAGAAAGAGCAACAAACTGCATCCCCAGGTGTGTATTTCCTGGAGATGAACACAATATTTTGGTACAAGAGGCAAATTTTTCAAGAAATATTCTCTGTATCCCCAGCAGCAAACATAAAATAGCAGTAAATTAAGCAACTGAACATTTGCTGCCCTTGCTTGGAAGCCAAAATCTGATCCCTGAAGTGACTGCCTCACTTGACCTCATAGCAAGGCCAGTCCTGGGGGGCCACTCATGAGACCATTAATTCCATAGTATAAAACAGGGATTCTCAGCCTGCGGCCCATCACACCATTTCATGTGGCTCACATTGCCTCCACCACACCAGGAAATGCCATGTGGTGGAGGAAGGGCAAAATGGCTCTCCAGCCCCCAAAGCTGTCTGAGGGAGCATGACCTGGTCCTTGGCTTAAGAAGTTTGAGAACTCCTGGTAGAAAAGAATGAGAATGTTAAGTTATCCTGCTATGGTAATAGAGTAGACCTCGAATAAGAATGAGGAGGAAGGAAGGAAGGAAGGAAGGAAGGAAGGAAGGAAGGAAGGAAGGAAGAAATCCTTTCCAATTTAATAAGAGGACTAGCTTCCAGTCTACACATTCCTGTTGAGTTTTAGTGGGACTTAGATAGGACCACAAACTCAACTCCAAAAGAAATGGCAGGATTCCCCTTCTCTTTTCCCCACACAGTTCCATGATAACCATTCAGAATCCTATTGCTTTATTTTTGATCACTTATCTCAAGTCATGACTTTTTAAAAACTTCTATAAGTGGAAATCAATTACTGTTGTTCGTTTTCACAGAAGCAGTCTGAGCATGTCACATCAGGTGCACAAATTAAGACTAGCTCCTCACCTGCCTTCAGTCAAAATGTGCTTTCTCATGTTCCAATCACTGGCTATATTTTCACTCCATCAAGGCAGCCGACAGCGGGGGAGCGGAGGGGGAAAAGAGTATCAGAAGCTGTAAATATCCCTGAACCTATCATTATTAATGATATTCCAAAGCCCCCTACTTTACATATTTAAGTAATTTAAGTATTATATTTCATTCTGCTGGAGCGAGACCTTTAGAGATTGTAATTGGACTACTGGAAGAAATCTGTAATTTGCAGTTCCTCGAAACTTAAAATGGGGAATAAGGCAAAGGGCAGCCCACAAGATAAAAGACAACGAACTAGATGCTAAAGGATGTGATTTTCAGTGAATGCTGCCAAATTTTAACAGTTTATTATCCAGTTTCCCTGGCATAACTACTTTTATAAAGCCCTCAAAAACAAGTATTTGAGGCTTCCCAAAATTCTGGGCTTAATTAAAGTTAACAGATCACTTGATCAATCATTAATGCAATTGCTTCTGACTTTAACTGCCAAGCTCAAAATTTCTGACAACAAACATTCAGAATAAACAGAAACATTCAGAGCCCAGATTTTAAAGATTCACAATGAATATACCAGCTATATGATAAACTAAGTATAAAATATGCAAGAAAGAGTCATAATAAATGTAGCATAAGTGAGCTTCTTATTATCACATCCGGATGCTCTTTAGTTTGTAAACAATTATGTAATATGCTTGAAGTTATGTAATAATATAAAAGGAAGAGACAGAAAGATGTAGATACACCTTGTCCCAAACCCCTGCTATCTTTGAAAGAGACGTAGCTGTGCGGCCCGGTCATAAAAATGCTGATGCCGCCAACGCCAACTCCACCACTGGACTCTCCCTCGGACATAATTGGTGGGGTTAAGTTTATGATATTTTTCCATGTACTGTATTGTTTTTTGAAGTGTTTTTTGTATCATAATAATTTGATATTTTGTAAATGTAATTGGGACATTTTTTGAAATGTTTGAGTATTATAATGTGGTACTTTGTAATTGTAATTGTAACTGTATATTTTGTATCTTTGTTAGCCACCTAGAGTTGCTTTGCGAATGGGGTGGCACACAAATAGAACAAGAACAACAACAACGACGAATAACAAATCTATTGACAAATGAGAAGAGAGGGTTCACTTGAAAAAGCCTTGATGCTGGAAAGGTCAAGGGTAAAAGAAAAAGGGGGTGGCAGAGAATGAGATGGCTAGATGGTATTGTTGATGCAATGGGCACAGAGCTGGGAAGGTTGAGGAGGATGGTAAAGGATAGGGGTGCCTGGCGTGCAATGGTCCATGGGGTTGCAAAGGGTCGGACTCAACTATGCAACTGAATAACAAAATTGACAGACTCGTAGTAAAAAACTGATAGTATTTTGGCCAAATTTATGGACATTAATATTTGTAAATTAAACTGTTGTTGTGAAATATCCCACATAGTGAAAGAGGCTATCAACCAAATGGGAAGTCAATTTAATAAACAATTGTATTTAGTACAGTCAAACCTCATATAACACTAAATCCTGGTTCCACAAGTCTTGATGTTATATGATTTTTAGTGTTATCCGATGCATGTTAAAATCCTATGGGAGCCATAGAGATACATTGTAACCACACAGGCTTTAGCGGTTGTTATCTGAAGCATCCAATAGGATCTTAATGTTATCCGATGCAATTCTTCCCCCCAGATTCCTTAATGTTATGCGATTTTCGTGTTATTCGATACTAATGTTATATGAGGTATTACTGTATATTTCTATGGTCTCTCTTTCTTCCTCTGTCTTGCTTAATATCTTTCAGTGATTTCAAAAGTAAAACAATGTAGGCAGACTGTAAACTCAACTTACAGAACAGACAAACCTTATGAGGCATATGCCTATATGGTGTATTACAAAAGGACCATATCTGGAAGAAGATGATAACCTATTTGCTTTGAACCACTGAAACAGTTTAAACCTGATATCCTTTTATGAGGATTGTACAGTTTTTACTGATGTTGCTGGTGTTCGTAAAAGGAGTTAAAGCTGCAATCCTTTGGTAGAAAACTCCAGAGTAATCGTACCAAAATCTTATATTTGGAAAGTTAAGTCACCAGAAAAATGCAACTTAGCTTCTTTTTGGAACACAAAGCAACCTGCAAACATTCAAAGAATGGTTACAGGTAAGAAAATGAATAGGAAAGGAAAAACAAAATAATGCCCATTCTTTTCGAAAACAACAGTTTAGGGTCTTTTTCTCCAACAACTTTGGAAACAAACACTTCTGATGACGTGAGATCTGTAAGACATAATGGCCAACATTGTTGCAAAACAAACTTGCCTCCTGCATAAATTTTTCCATGCTATGTAAACTCCAGAACAAGAGGTATTTGTGTAAGTTAAGAGGATACAGTACTTCTAAATTGCCAGTCCATTCATACTTTTAGACTAATGTACCTGGAATGGATGTTAGCCTGTTTACTCTCAAATATAGTCCCTTGCAGAATATTTTAACCATCCTAGACATTAATACATTTTATCCAAATCATGCTTGCCACAAGTGTACAGCAAAATCTAACAATTCAAAATAACTCTTATGCTTGATTTTGATCTAGAAGATCAATAGAGTACTGTCTTGGACCTTGGATGACCTTTTCAACACCATCCTTTCTGTTCTGGAAGTTCCTTTATCTTGAGGTCCACTTAAGGCTTCATCCCTACATGAAGCTGGCCCAAATGTATGACATTTCAGCATTGGCAACACTAACAAGGTGTCAAAAGAGCTAGAAAACCTATTTTTGGACTATGACTCCCAGAAGTATGCTCACTGGGAGATGTTATCTCAAAATATTTTTTTCCAATTTCCAGGAACCAGTCTGGTTAGGTTATCCTGCTATGGTAATAGAGTAAACCATACTGCTGGCAACTCAACACCAAGTGTTAGGCAATGGTTAACTAACCTGACAACCTTGGAGACTAATGGCCCTGGGTGCCAAAGTCCACTGGGAGGGGTGATGGTCCCCAAGTGGATTCAATCGCGCTTGAATCCATCTTGATGGAGAGCAGCAGCTTCATCAATACTGGTCTGGGGCTAATGAGGACTTTGTGTGCCAAAAGGGCTCAGGACCAAAAAGTGACTCATGGATCAGTGGCACTATGGGTCTCATGCTGTGATGTGGAAGACAAATGAATGGCCACTGCATTATATTCTCAGGACAGTCTTCATAGTTGATCGCCATGAGGATCACCAATATTGTATTTGGATTCCAATATGTCAGAAGAAAAAGAATTTCTAGGAGACATCTGAGCGTATCTGAGAGAGCTAGTGCCTAACCAAAGATTCACGTAAGTTGTATCCTTCAACACATAGTATATAAAAAGCTGCCTCATATCTAACCTTCTGCTTGCTTTACCTAGCTTAGAATTTTCTGCAATAGACTGGAAACAGGTCTCTAAAGTTTGAGAAATCGCCATTGCCTAAAGATGCTTAGCACCAAATGCCTTGGGGATTCTGGTGATTTTGATTTGTAATTGTGATTGGGGATTGGGGATTTTTGATATGTTTTTTATTTGTTTTTGAATTATTTGAAGTGTTGCTGAAATGTTTTAATAATGTATTGATTTTGTAATTGTGATGGGGGATTTTTTGATATATATGTGTTATGTGACACTTTGATATGTGATACCTTAATATGTTTTGTCATGTGATACTGTATTTTATTATTTATGCTGTGAGTCGCTTCAGCGAATAGAGCAGCAGACAAATCCAAAATACATTACAAATACAAATGTTTTCCATGGGGATATATTCTTACAGCACATCCTGAGCCAAAGCTGGAGTACAAACATCTTCCAAAAGCATTGTGACACTTTTTGGCTTGAGCAGTTGTGGGTTAATTTTAAGATTAAGATATTTATGTGTGTCTCTGTGTGGGTGGGTCAGTGGGTGGGTGCATTCAATTGAGCGTACTGTTTCTCACTTTGTGAAAAAAGACTGCAGTGTTAACTGTCTTAGGAAGTGGTACCAAAGCGAGATATAAACACACACTTAGACCCCAGCATCCTGTTCAGACATTTCTTACCAAGCATTATTTTAACATTCCAGATGTCTCAGGTCTAGTGAGCCAAGCCATACAGAAGAGGTAGAGATAAATAATAAGTTTCTTTCTTCCCCACGTATTCTCTCTCCCTCACACACATTCACTCACAATTAGTGGCTAGCAAATGGGAACAAAGCAGTGACATAGAGGAGGATCTTCTTAATCTCAGAATACAATAATGAGATCTTTGATATGTCACAAAAATCTAACAGAAAATTTGGACATTAATGTCCCTCTATCTTTGGACATACACTGGTTTGCCATCCAGAAACTCTAGTTGAAATGATCGGATAGATGTGAAATATTCTTCTCGTTCTAAGAACCAGTCAACTACTGTTTGTAAATTTCCGACCAACCATTTCCCAACGTTAGTCCATTTTCAGTGTTTTGGGCCAGAACTGCCATCAGCACTAGCCAGCTTGGTTGATCTTCAAAAGTGGTGAAAGTTATGGTCTAAAACATCTGGAAGGAGCAACACAGGAGAAGGGTGGAGAGACAATGTCCAGACACTCCTGGTAGGAGCATACAGTTTTGTCTTTTCCCAAGTTGGAACCTTGGTCTATTTCACTCTGTGTCATTGACACTGATTGACAGCAGATTTCCAGCCTTTGAAGAATGAGTCTTTTTCTGCTGTATATGAACATGCCAGGGACTTAAAATGGGACATTCTGTGTGCAAAACCATGTGCCGTACCATCATGCGTTTTTGATTGTAACTATCCCAACAGATTTCACACTTCTGTGAATTTTTAAATGCTGTTCTCAGCCATCTAAATGCACAGATTAAATATATACCCTGACAAAACATATACTGTACTTTAATACATATGTTTGGTGAGTGTGTTTGAGGGGAAAACCACTAAGAACTGCAGTTTAATGCCAAAATAAAATGGAATTGGGGAAGAGTGAATCAAAGCATGCAGAAGTTACAGGAACTAGAAACAGAAAACAGTTTCACTCCAGCCATCTCTCTCACCTGGTAAAATTTGCTTTCTGTACATATGCTGTGATAACCTCAGCCTTGGAGTAGGGAAAAATAAAGAATCTTCTACGATAGAAAATAAGCAAGAGGGTTTGCCTTATCTCAGTTGCCGAGTGTCTCTTTCAAAGCAGACAGACCCTTTAATATACACTTTGTGTTACATTGACACAAAGCCAGAAACATTTTGGTAGCTGTGCTCTCAGTTTCCCAGAAGCCATATTTTAATTTTATTTATTTATTTATTTATTTATTTATTTGAATTTATATTGCCGTCCCCGCTCCAAGGTGACTCTGGGCAGCTCACAAATATAAATATCACATAACAATAAACAGGAACCTCAAACTTTTTTTAAAAAACCATTAAAAACTTTAAAAAAACATTAAAATGTCCCATAGTGAGAGAATCCCTGAAATATAATCGCAGGGCATAATCTTTCCATCCTTTATCAACCCAGACACTTGCAAATAATCAGTGCAGACCTAGTTCCAGGAAGAAAAGAGAAATTATGTATATTCTGTTTCATGCTTGGAAGTTTAACTCTCAGTTAAGGACACAAATGTTCAACAATGGTATTAGAGGTGATGATCGTACGCAGCGGAGAAAATCCTACTAAAGCCCCGCTATGTCAAACTGCTTGGATATAGTCCTGTCAAAATTGCCAGCTTGAAACCTGCCACTGGCTGACGTCTCCGTAAGATTATTTCACATTTGCTCTTGCACTATAAATGGGCAAAATGCTTTACAACGAGAGCACAAGGCAAGCCCGGCTGCATCAAACTGAAAATCAATGTAGTCTAACATTTCTCTCACTAACAACAGCCAGCCAGATTGTCTGTGAATCCCACTAACTATTCACAAAGGAAATCCCCCCTGCTTTCTGCCTCACGGATTCAGAGGTTCATAGACTCAGTCTTCAGAGATCCCATTTAGTGATGATGGCAAACAGATAACGGCGGGACTGATGTATTCCAAGTACTGATCTCATCCCTTTTTAAAGCTATACAAGCCACCGTCTACCACAGAATCTGGTAGCAGTGAATTATACAAGCATCATGTGAGGCTGCCGGAGGAATTTGCATTTTACAAATTATTACATGAAACAGCTTGATGATCTACGCCACTCTAACCAACGTGTCAATCAGGCTCTCCTCCAGATTTCACACTTTCCCAAAGCTTGGGACACTGTTTTCAAGAATTTAAAAGTATCCAAGTACACATTTAAAAGTGTATTTTGAAAGCCGGTCTACATTGAGAGAAGTCTTATGCCACATGTTTAAAGAGGATTTATAAAGCTAAAATCATGGATTAATATAGAAATCAATCAAAGTTCTGGGTAAAAATGTTGGAAACGGACCAAGATTGGAAACAGATAGTTTTATCAATTCCTGCGATGGCTCAGTGGTTAAGAAGCTGCCCTTGTTAGCTGGAAGGCTGGTAAGTCGGCAGTTTGAGACTCGGGTACTGCATGATGGATTGAGCACCCATCTGTCCCAGCTCTTGGGGACATGAAGGGAGCCTCATTTGGGTGTTCCCTGAGCGGAGTTTCTTCTGCAAAAATCCTTTCAACCCAGAATAATTTCTGACACAAAATTATTGTTATCAATTATCAACACTTTCTTTGAGTCTGGAAAGGAGTAGTTTTATCTCAATATCCAAAGAACAAATCTATGATGGGACTAGAAAGAGCACCATTCCCAGTTTATAGTCAAACCATTGACTTAGTATACGTAGACTGTTTTAGAGAAACATCTAATTCTTTTGAACCGTGGATCAAATTACATACAAAAAAGTTTTTTGTCATCCTAAGCAAACCAAACATTCTCAGAATTCAGATGCTTAGTATAAGGCAAACCCCTTTTTGTTGAAGACTTTGCATGGGATCAAAAGTCTCCTGTTAAAAATATGATAAACAACGATCCCTCCCTGTCTCCCTGAAAAATGGAAGGAATGTAGCAAAGAGAAAGAGCACTGTGTAGCATTTCACAACAACATGAAGGTTTCAATCATTCTTTTAAAATGCAAGGCATCTCGGATATAAAAATACAGTATATACTCAAGTATAAGTATAATTTTTTAGCCCCCAAAATGACATCCAAAAAAGAGACTCGACTTATACTCGGGTCAACAACCCTGAGGGTCTCAAAACCGCAGTGGTGCAAATTCAAACATACATTTTTTTAAAAGCACTAACACTGCATACCAGAGGACTATATATATGAGAAAGACCAAGATGTTTCTGGGGCATGCTTGTTAACATAATTAAAGAAATGGCAGATCTTAAATGGCCACATAATTCTCAAACCTTCTTCAATTAAATTAAAAGTCAACTGGAATCTTACCACCAATTTATATTTGCATAAGGTATACCATGTAAGCCATAGCTGCAAAAAAAAAAAAAAGAGAGAGAGAGAGAGAGAAGAAAAGAAAGAAAGAAAGACTGGTGAATGAAGTGCTGGTTGTATTCCTAAAGCTCAGCCTATCGCATGAACAGGCACAAGACCAGTTATGCAAGTAATACCTCATTAATGAGTGACAATGTGTGGCAAAGATTTCCCTAATTTCCCTTAAACAAGTGGAAACAGGTAATAAGATTTTGTCCATTTAGTATTTTTTTTAAAAAAAAAAAACACTTAGATATCTTTAAGTCTTAATATAACTGAAACAGCAAAGAACGTTTGCCAGGTAGTGATAATCTCAAAATGTTTCAATTGAAAAAAGAATGTCTTTGGGGGAAATGTGGTATCTAATAAAGTTGGTATAATGTGTATTTAGATTTAAGATGCCATCACTGGAGACTTTTTGGCAAACTATAAAAACCTTTACTTGACTGCTTAGAGAGAAAATGAAAACAAGGGTTTACAATATATATATATATATATTGCTGTGATCTAAATTAAGATTAGTGACATTATTTAGAATTTATCTGAGCACATGGAATAATCCAGCCAATGTTTGGGACCACCCAGTGATTTCAAAAATCCTTCCATTGAACTCAATGGGCCAAAATAAGTGTCATTTGGTCTGGATTGTACCCCTAATTTAGGTATTACAATTGTCTGAGTTATAGGTTTGTGATGGCTTTGATCTGCCTTTGATACTGAACAATTAAAGGGAACATTTTAAAAAATAATCAGAATAAAATTCAGAGCGCATTAGTCTACCAACACAGAAACAAGCAAGAATTTGACGCACATTGAAAGCTAATGCTGTAGGTTTTATTTGACACATTAGGAAAAAGCTTTCAAGGGTAGCAATCCACATCTTCAGATGCAGAATCTAAATACAGTATCACGTACTGTATATACTCGAGTATAAATCTAGTTTTTTAGCGCCCCCCCCCCCAAAAAAAAATGAGATCCAAAAAAGGGACTTGACTTATACTTGGGTCAACAACCCTAAGGGTCCCAAAACTGCGGTGGTGCAAATTCAAACATAATTTTTTTTAAAAAAAAGCACTAACACTACTGTAAAAATTCAAAAACATACCCACACAAATGTCTGAATAAATTAATTTTACTGTATTTTCATGTATTTTAATTACAAAACTCACTAGCAGCAGCTGCATTTTTCACCCCAACTTATACTCGGGTCAATCTTTTTTCCTAGTTTTAGAGGTACAAATTAGGTACCTCATCTTATATTTGGGATGACTTAAAGTAGAATATATACAGTACTGTATTTGCATTTTAAAATACAATGCTGTGTTCAAATACAATGTATTTGCATTTCACTCATTCTGTTTATGCAGCTTTGTGAAGCTTTTGGAGAGACTTGTAGAGAGATTTCTAAATTCCTTGAAAGACTGTATAAATAAGCAAATTAGTCATCTACTGTGCAGAAACCACTACCATCATTCTGTGAGCATCAGTCATCCAACGTACTGTCACAGCTACAAACATTTATCAGACAGAGATGCCAATAAACTCTCTCTCTCTCTCTCTGTGCGTGCGTGCGTGCGTGCGTGTGTGTGTGCGTGCGTGCGTGCGTGTGTGCGTGTGTGTGTGTGTATGTGTGTGTGTGTAGCAGGTGCAGTACTGATTTCCAAGGTATAAAATTACTAGCCCCTGCTTATGCATTGTACTGTACTTTACTTTGCTCCTCTGGCTTTTTTTTTTACATTGACATTATTATGCCCACCCACCCTCTTCTAAATTAGTTAACAAGTATAATGGCCAAAAGACATGGTAGCCAGAAATGTCAAGCGCACAAGAAAACAAACAAACTGACAAAAGGTGTCAGCAAGTTTTGCAAGCAATTCCCAACAGATTAAAGTTTGAGACCTTGTCACAGCCAGAGTTCGGTTCCTTTCATTATATGTTAATCCAGTGGTCCTGAAGGAAAAAGTGTTCTTCACTCTACTGCCCTGTATATTAATAACACAGTTCCTCACTTTATGGAGTTTTACTTTTAACATGTTAAGAAAAAGATCAGTTTAGTGTCCCAGACTTCTCACTCACTCACTGTTCTCCAAACAGGTTTACTGCGCAACACAGATGTACTGTTTCAGACACAATTTTTAAGCAGCCTGACCTTCTCAACCTGCTAAAGGTTATGAGTACTGTTACGAGTATTGTCTTGTTTAGGTGAAATGGGTTTTGTTTTGTTTTTTTGCCGAAATGCAACTCAACATATTGTCTAGTCTTGCTCTCAAATACTCCCCTAGTGGTTGACATGAATTAGACATTGCACAGTCGCCAAAGGAGAAGCAAATCACACAAAACAGTATTTGGAGCAGACAGATTTGGCAAAGGAACAAATGAAAAGTGAGCTAAAAAGCGAGCTAAACTGTGAACAGATCTCCTGTCACATGTTTTACACAAATCACATTACAGGGCACAAGACTGATCATATTATGGGGACGGGGGGCTAGAATGAGTGCCCCCAAGAAAACTGTATCACTTTACAACAGTTTGGTCCATGGTCCGCTTAACCTGGAGTGTTAAGAAAGGAGCTAATTTGGACAATGTTAATTAAATAACATGTGGGGGAGTTTAACTGAGTCCCTCAATTTAATCATCATTCCAAGCTGAGTTTATTCATCTTTGCAATAATATTCCTGCCAGATGCCAATTTATCCTTAGTCCGAATATCCGAATGCCAGGCACAGTCCAGACATACACTTAATTTACAAAACCAAAATCCATAGTGATAGCATTGAACTATAAGGCTCATGGAGAACTTCTGCAACTATGAAGCGATTAAAAGGCACAGTGTATCAGTGGGCTTGGAATTTAGAACATAGATTCTTTTTGAGCTTTCCAGCTAATTCTGAGGAAATCATAACAAGAGGAGAGATAAACAAATGTCATTTATACTTGTGAAACTTGGTGGAAAGCCATCTGGGAGAGGTAACGTGAAGGTAGCACATAATGACATTTAAAGCAACTAATGCAAAAATCACCAAGAGCGACAAGTTTGTATTAATTACTCTACGGAAAATACATATTGCACAGTGTCTACCTAAAGAAATGCAGCCGGAAAGCAAGATATAAATTTCCTAGGGAAGCCGGAAACTTGCTCAATCCCTATCAAAAAGCACCATGGCTAAAACAACGAGACAGCTTGTCACATTTTTAATAAGGCTCTGACACAGATATAGCAGCTAGTTAAAAGCTCCGTAAGAAGCTGTAAATACCTCATGCATTCATTATGCTTAATGTCTCTGGACAACAGGAGGAAGGGAGAAATCAGTCCTCTTGACTTTTCAGAGCAGCAGGGAAGACAAAACTACTCACAAGCAAATATTTTAAAGTTTTATGCCAGGGTGGTGGGGAGAGGAGATTGCCCCCCCCCCTGCCCTGTCACTCACAAATTAGCCCTTCCATTACCACTGACAAGCCAACCTCCCAGAAGTTGATGCGGTTAAATCCTGTTTTTGCTTTGAGCAGTACAAGCTTCCTTCCATTGGAGGAACTCCTCAAGCAGCATCAGTCCAGATTCACTCTGTCCAAGCCATGGATAAATCCACCGAAATCTTCATCCACATCTATAGGGAACAGGCTGAAAAACTGTCCCATGTGTTATGAACAATATGTTTCTCTCCCCCCCCCCCCGAGATTGTAAAATCCCTCTGTGTGCTAAATCCCTTCCAAAAAAGTATGAAACAAACACGCTGAAAAACCATTATTCCTTCAGCCTTAGTACAGAGAGGTGACAGTGAGCCAAATTCCATGTGGCCGAAAAGGGATGTTTGTAGCTATTCTTGGGTTATATGTGAATCAATTCTCCAAACTAGAAAACAGGGGAAATAGAACAGAAGAGGTGGCAGCACAGGTATTAAATATAACTTTGTATCAAGTGTCTGTGTTATATCTTACTCTGAGGTTTTTTTTAAAGGCAGAGAACTTGTAGTACAGACACCTCCATGACAGCACTCTCCATATTTGCAGGTACTACAAATCCCATGACACCTAACTATCCCACTAAGCTCAGGATACTATCCCAACACTTCTAGATGGTGTTGTGATGGGTATAGCACTTTAGAAGAGCATTGCAGTAGACCAGCTTGATGAAGAAAGGGTGTCAAATTTTCCACATCCACAAGAACTATGAGGCAAGAACCAGGCAAGAGAGAGAGATGACTTTCTCTCTTCCTCTTTTGAGAGTGTTTAACTAGCACAAAACTACAAAATAGGAAAAAGGGATGCTGTCATTTAGGGCAGTTGGAAGAACCCCAAAATAAATGCAGTGGGAGGCAGAGATTAGAAAAGCAGCCCAACTCAGATTATTATTCCTTTCCCAATTGAGTCTTAAACAGAACCCCCCAATATCTTGAGACTTCTTGTCAACTATTCATCTAAAATTCTTCATTTAAAAAAAAGAACAGGCAAATCAAGCTTTTAACTCTTTTTCATTCTATGTGAAGCACACTTTTGTCACCTTGCTTTTCACTTCTTTATCGAGAAAATAAGCCATTCTCTACCTTAAAGTCTCATGATTTCAAGGACCCAGTTCTGTCTTCTGAAACCAACAGTGTTTTTTCAGTGGGTTTGCAGAGAGCTGTCAATACTGTACTAGTAACTTCACCTCACACATCAAGAGAATTGTCAAGCAACCGCTTTTTAAAAAATTGTTTAGAAGATTTTGTGGAAGCATTCAAAGCTCCTGCCAGCCATTTCTGAGCTTTTAACACTCGTGAATTTTACAATGAAGTTTGGGATGATGCCGTTTAAAGACTCCTCCACTGAAAGTTTTGTTTAAATCTTGATTTCTCACCTCTGCAACGAACATAAGCCACATCTTGATGGTGGCAGTGGTGGTGATAGATTAAAAACAGAACCTTATGCACCTTTACGTGGAATTAAAGTTCCATGTATTTATTTATTTGTTCAGATTTATATTGCCAATTTATATTGGTTCTGTTTAAGACTCAATTGAGACAGGAATAATAATCTGAGTTCGGCTGGCTTTCTAATCTCTGCTTCCTACTGCATTTATACCCTGGTAAGTAAACTCAGAACAGTAGCTTACATTTTATTATTTTGATAAACTTCCTTGTAGCATCAACACTGACCATCAGAACTATTTCATCAAAGCCTATGAAAATAACTCTAAGTAATAGTATATTTTAAAACCAGAATTCTTCATTATCTTTTAACTGCAAAGCCTCATACACAAAGTTTGAGTTTTCAAAACTACTGTACTTTTAATTATCTACTACACAACATAATGATTTTTGAAAAGCAAAGGGGGGAAACTTTGTAAAAACATCTTTAGACATGCTAAACGCACCCAGCATTTGGACAAACAAAACTGTACATTCACAGTGGCTGGCAATACTAACATTGCCACTGATTCATTCCTGCTTTTCCACCGGATGCTGAGGAAAGTTTTTCATTCCCGCTTCTCTGCTATCAAAGTTACAAGTGAGGGATGGGAAGGGGAAGGACACACAAATCAAAACAAAAGCCGGAGCCATTCCCCTACCGTAAAATGCATCCGATTCCCCACAAAGTTAAAGAGAAGTTTCCAAAGTTTCCAGAGAAACTGAAATGATCAAAAAGGCTGTTGCACCAAACTCTGCCTGCAAACAGCATATGAGAAAAGACAGGGGACAACAGACTGAATCAGCACCAAAATTGGCTGCAATACATACCGAGCCCCGTGTTGTCCACTCTATATCGTGTGGGCCTTGACTGCATCAATAACAACGGGTTTAGCCTCTGACAGGTGGTAGCATTGCCATTTCAACAAAACACACACAAAACCAAAAATCAGATGGAGTCGGAGTGTTGCAAAAACCTATCCCTGCCTTTGAAACATTGATTTTCATGTGCCCATGTTCCACGGTAAATAAAATCTACAACCTGTACAGTTCTCCCTGTGTGTGTGTGTGTGTGTGTAGTAACTCCAGCCACGTACAGAAAATGTAAACAAATGGTAATGATTAACAGAGATATTGGTTTGTACTGCCAACTAAAACCACAGATGGAAAATGGTAAATAACAAGCATAGACGACAATGGACCTCACTCTTCTTCTAAATTTAATTGTTTATCTCTCCGTGTACACACATGCACCCTTAATAGCCACATGTCTCTGAAAGCTAAAAAACATATGGATTATTTAAGAGGCACTTTTTCTTTTTTTACAAAATTCCTCTGAACACACACATACACACACACACACTTCATTAGAGGAATTTTTTTTAAAAGGGCCATCTCAGTTTGTTTATCAGCTCAAAACTATTTGAAAATGAAAATGAAACCTCTTTCTCTAAAACAAGACATGCAGGAGCTGACCGCTACATCAGCAAGCTGTGTTTGCACTCCTGTCTCTCACACTTATTCAGCTCAGATGAAAAGTTTAAGCTCACACACACATCAGCGTGTGCAATTTTACATTTGTGTGTGGCTTTTTGCCATAGTTTCCTAAAGTCTTTTAAGCCTCTCTCTGTGTGTATTTAAAAAAATATATCTGGTGCTCACCAAGTTAATGCAGATTATAGCAAGATAAACACTTCAGTTTCCCCAGGTATCACAATATTATAGAAAAGCTGGAGGAGGAGATGGTGGAGGCAGGAGAATGTCAGTGATTTTAAACAAAGGAGAAAAATTAATTGGATCAAATAAAACCTTGGAAGGAGTTCAGAAGTTACAGTTCAAGGTGTCTGCAGTCAAGGCAGTTACAAAATTAGAAGTACACTTATTTTAGATGCTTTTACTGGGCTCACTTACTAAATACATTTGGTTAAAATAATGTATGTAGCTTTATAGTAAGGTTCATCTATATGCATGCACACAAAAACACACACAAATAGATATCAGCTAGTTTGCTATCCCTTGAGCAATGTATTCTTCTATTGTATTCATACATTACCTCTGCCTTCCTCAAATGTTTGAGGGATATTTCCTCCTGTAACTTTTACAATTAAATTCAGCAGTCTCCATGCTGAACAGCTTGACTTAACATATTTTTTACCAGCTGGTCTATCACCTAGCCTGCATTACTTAGTCAGATGCAACCGACTGCTTATTCAGAAGGTAGCTTTCACGAGCCACGGAGAGGGGAGGCTACATGAACCTGGAAATTTGCTTTGGGTCTTTCTTTTCACTTAGAAAGGCAAAATTTTGAAGTCCAGAGCTGAGAATCAGATTAAAATATAAGGAGCGGGAAGGTTTGCAGGGGAAGGAGAGGATGGTGTCTCTCCAGGAAACCCCCAACCAAAGGACCGTCCAACACAGCGAGAGCGAAAAGAACCCATCATCAAAAGTTTCTGTGAACTAAGCAACCCTTGGGACCAGAGCGGATGATCTGTGCTAAGAGGACGGTAGCCATGGGGGCGGAGGAAGAGAAGGTGGCCAAAGCCAAAATCAAGCCATATTAAAAGGATGGTCAGTTTTTGTGAATAATAATACTACTTTTTTTGGATACAGGATCAAAAAGCGATAAAGAGTTTCATTTTAACTTCAGCGTCTCCTCTTCCTCCAAGCTGCATGATTATTGTTATTTTTGCTGCTACTGTTCTTCTTTACAGCTGTTCTTAAGATGTCTTTTTGCTTCCTCCTGGAAGCGATTCTATCTTTTTCCATCTCTCTCTCTCACTGGCCTAACATCTCAGCCCCCTAACTTCCCTCTCGTACCCCCCCCCCCCCAAGCCAGCGATCACGCCTCTTCGACCGAGGACAACAAAGCCATGTGGAGGTGCCTCCGGTGGGAAAGTTTGGGGGCAGAGAAATCCGAGGGAAAGTTTCGAGGCGGTCCCGGATCATGCCTCACTCCCTCACTCATTCATTCATTCATTCCAGGAAGCGCTTTTCCTTCCAGGAGGCGAGCGGCGCTTCTTGGTTTTAAATAGTCATGATAAATGTGAACAAAATAAATAAAAAGGAGACGAGGGAAAAATCAAGATCAGACCTCTTCTAGGGACTTTGCTGCTCCTCATTAGTATGGCAGATTAATTCAAAAAAGGGGGGGGGGGGCTAACAAGGAATAGACAGATATCTTGGCAGCGTGGGGGGGGGGGGTGGAGAGAAAGAGAGAGAGAGATGGGATCTAGAGATAAAATCTCTTAATCCCAATCCTGCCTCCTCCCCAAAAGCATCTCTTCCCGGAGTCGGTTTCAGGACTTTAAGACTAGTTTAAAGGGAAAGGTAATGGGGGGGGGGGGGTTGTTACGCGATTGAAATAAACAAACAAAAATCATAAAGAGCAAGACACGGATCAATCGCGATCTGACTTTCTTGAAGGCTGGCAGCGTGTTTGAGGGACGCAAGTGCCTCCCCCCCCCCTCGACACTTTTTTTTTTGGGGGGTGGGGGTGAAATTGCGCTTCACGCCCGCGATCCACACAGAACTCGCGCAGAGGGCGAAAGTTGCACTTTGCGAAGGCGAAGATCTGAGTGCTTTGGGTTGTTGTTGTTTTTAAATCGTCCTTCCAAATATATATCTATATATATCTATATGTATTTGAACAACCCCACGCCGCGATCAACCCCCCACCACCACCTTGCAAAGAACCCCCAAGAAAGGCATGCAAGCGGCTTCGATCCTGCGCCCGTACTCACCTTTCAAACTCCGGAGGTAAATCAGGGTCAGTGAGCATGCTGGGGAAGGAGGGAGGGGGGGGGGAAGCAGGAATATTTTTTTCCCCTTTGTCACAGTAGCCACCTACGATCGCCTCCAACTGAACCTGTCAAGTGAGTCCAAACCTCCTGAACCGATTGATTTCTTCCCCCCACTCTCTCTCATACACACACACTCTCTCTCACACACAATCGCTTTCTCCTCTCTCTCCTTCTCTCTCTCTCTCTCTGAGCTAGGACTCCTTGACCAGTCTCTTAAAGGGGCAGCACACTTTAGCTGGAGTAGACAGTGTTTGGTAAGCTCCCCCCACAGCTGCGACACATGGCTGTGGCTTGGGAAACATCATCATCATCCAGCCTGCCTGTGGGGTGCTCGTCTCCGCCGTCCTTCTCCTAGTCCCCCCCCCTCCTCCAAAACACAAATCCAGAAGGGGAGGATTTAAAATCATCATCATCATCATCACACCATCCCAGCAGCGGTTCCTTTCATTTCTCTTCTTTCTCCCTCCTCCCCTCCCCAACAAACCATCATCATGCCCACCAGAAGAAGTGTGGCACGCGCGGGAGCCACTCATCTCAAGGTTCACACGCGGGAGGCTCTCCAAGGGAGCTTTTAAAGTCTCCCAACTTTCTATTTTCGATAGATGTGCAATATTAAAAGAGATGGACGCCATGGACCAAACACTCCGGGCACTCACTTTACCCCCAGTCTCAGGACGAGGGGAGAACGCTGAAGGAAGAAGCTAGTCTCAAAATCTGCCCCCCCAACACACACACACACACTTTAAATTTTTTTAATACTTATTGCACCACAAAGGTAGGCTGGAAGGAGCGTTTTCTTTCTTTCTTTTAAACTCTTAATTAGATTTCGTCCTCTTTTCCTCCACTATTTGGTGAAATGCAAGTTTAAATCTCTATTATCCCCCCCCCCCAAAGAACGGCAGTAAAAAAAAAGGATGACAGGTACATGCAAAGATTTTTTTTACTTAAGTACTGTATCCCAATTTCATTAGGCTAATTAGGCTACTCATCCCCCAGACCACTTTAGTTTTGAGAAAGAATCCTTGACAAAAAAACTAACAGTCTCTCTTGTATGTATATTTGCCAGCATCAAAGGTGAAGAGTTTACCATAACTTGTCCTCTCACAATGCAATGACTTCTTTACAGACACCAAATCCTACTTACTAGAAACCCAAATAGGAGAAGAAAGGGAGTAAAGACACTCAGGAATGATGGGTGAATCTGATCTTTCACAGGCAGTTATAATTGGTAATTAATAATATTTTTGTGTCAGAAATTATTCTGGATTGAAAGGATTTTTGATCAAGGAACTCCGCTTAGGGGATGCCCGAGTAAGACCCATTTCATGTCCCCAAGATCTTTTCCCACCCAAATGATCCCTTTTTATCTATTTGCAATTTCTTGCTTTTGATCTGCTAGAGGAACACAGGTGTGTTTGGGCATCAGTCACACACACACACACACACACACACACACACACACACACACACACACACACACACACACACACACACACACACACACACACACACACACACACACACACACCAGCAATACCTTCCAGATTCTGTTAATTATTGCAATTATTACAGAAAAGTCAATACCCATCATTTTGTATTGGTGAAGATCTGGGTTGGGGGGAAAGGGCACAGAGATCAGAGAACAAAAGAGAATGTAAAGCAAGATTTTGCTGGATCAAACAGTCAGTAGTGGAAAAATTCATGTGAAGGCATCAAAAGAAATGTTCATTGGTGTGTATTGGGGATACCTAAGGAAAATATATGCTTATATGTGCATTATTTTCCCCTCCTCACCTCTCCATTTTTTTTAAAGGGAGCCCACCTCTCTGCGTGTATGTGTGCAGGGTAGAGAAGGAGGAGGGGTTGAAAGAACCACCCTACACAACAATCAAGCATTGTTCTGGGGAAAGAAAAGCAACTTTGACAGACTGAAATATACCAGAGGCCCCTTCAAGGAAACCTGTAAACAACTTGTCACTCACTCTGTCGGTTTCAGTGCGCATTGCCCACAATGTGCTATGAAGCAGCCTGGCAACACCAGCCGCCACAAATGATGGTAGGGAAAAGGGGAGGGGAGAGAATATGCCTTAGTGTCACCTCCCTTCAATCCCCTAAAAAGTTTCCCTTAGCTCAAAAGACTAGCAAGGGGGGGGGAGTAGACTTGAGGGAACAGAAAGCCACATATGGGGAAGGGGAGGGTGGGATTACCACACTGTCAGCCTTATGTAGCCCCACACACACACCGGTACAACAATGATTCACTTTAAGTGGGGACTGTTCAGTTTTTTCCAAAAGTTATAGGTGTTCCTCTCCCATGAAATTTAGGGAATTCTGTATACTGTTGTCTCAAAAAGTAACACTTCCAGGCCAGCCTTTGCATTTTCCTGTCCTACCATCTCCTTTAGGTGTCAAGGTGGGGTGAGAGCAGAAGGTCTGTTTCCCCTGCCCCGAACCAGCTAAAATGATAATAATGATAACAACACCTGCCACATCCTGATTCCCACCCACGCCCACCCCTCTATAAACCATACAATAATTTGTTAAACCTCTTGACATAGGAGGGAAGTTGCTGTCCCCACTTTGGAGTTAACAAGGCCAACTACTTAAAAATGAGTTATCAAGCAACCAAAGCATATAGTATCTTTCCTTGACACAAACAAGTCCAACAACCACTAGAGCCTTAGAGTATGTAGGGCACAGTCCTATATCAGTCAAGACATTCTGGTCTGACTCCTTACCAGGACTTGAGTGTGGTTGTGAATCTTTGCTTCTTTCTGTGTATCACTGTTAATGAGAGAATGACTGTGTGTACTGTATATATGTGCATACATACATTTATATAAGAATTCACACTTATTACCCTGGTTCTGCTCACCCCCCACCACAGTAGAATGGACATAAGCTTTCATTGTAAAACTAGTCCAAGCCACTATAGGTTTTACTGCATCAGTTATAGACAATCAACAGCCAGATCTGCCAGAGAGAACAATTTCTGTTATCTACACTTACATATGAGAGTTGAACCAACACACATCCAGTACCAGCAACCAAGAAGAAAAGTGGAACAGATAAGGTACTTTGTTATACTTGGTAGAGAGAATTCCATGATGCAATTTAACACCCCACCTAAAAAAGAGGAAGGATTTGGGAAAGAAGGAAGCAAGTTGTCCCTGCACAAACCAAGAGAGCACAGAGAGGTAGAAGGCTGGATTATATTCATCGCTGGAAAATAATTTCCCTTTAAAAACTAAAATAGAAGTTGTAGAACCTTACATATATCGAAACATCCTTCTATACCTTTACTGTTACTACAGTCACCAAACTTCCTTCATTCCTTCTTTCCTTCCTTCCTTGCAATTGAGCCTAAAACATAAACAGACCTACATTTTGACCAGATCCATTTCTTCAAGCTACTTCTCTGTAACACACATAGAGGGTTTAGGAACAAGCAGATGGTCTGCTTACATTGTTGTTATGTGCTGTCAAGTTGCTCCCAACTTATAGTGACCCTATGAATTAAACAACCTCCAAAAGGTCCTGTCATGATGCTTACATTACACATAGGCAAATGCAAAACCACTGGCATTTATGAAAAGAAACACATTCTGGGTAGTCGATATTTGCATGCCAATTGGGTTTAAGATTTTTTTAAAGGTGGATTGCTGAAAGCAATCACACCAACTTTGAAAAAATATAGTAATACCTCGGATAACAACTACATCGGATAACGACTACATCGGATAACGCTAGAATTGGATAACAATTCTTTAGCGTTATCCGAGGCAATCGTCTGGGGGAAGGGATAGGGTAGAACATCTACCCAATCCACCCCCCCCCCCCAGCGATCCATTGCTGCAAGTGCAGTAGGGTCGGGGGAAAAGGTGTACACTTGCGCACCTCCCCCCCCCCCGACCCTACTCACTCTTAGCGATCACTACGGTTGGGGGGTGGATTGCTAGCCTAGGGTCAGCTTGACTTTGGGAACAAACCGCGCGGTTTGTCCCTGAAGTCAGGGTTTTTTTTTTTTTAGCGTTGTTCAATGCATACATCGGACAATGCTAAAAATAGGATAATGTCATGATTTGTGTAACCAAGTCATAACGTTATCCGAGGTTTGACTGTATGTCCTTTTACACATTCACAGAAGACTCTTCAGGTGCAATCATAACATCTAAGTGATGGGGAAATGGCATGTAGAATCCAAAATTCAATGCATATTTTGTAGAAGATACATGCAAATACAGTTATACCTCACATAAAGAGTGCTTAGCTTAAAGAATAACTCGCTTAAAGAGCAGAATTTTCTCTGAATGTTCGCTTCGCTTAACAAATAAAACCAACCAAAAACTCGCTTAACAAATAAACCGGGGTTTGCAATCCCCCCCACAATTGGTAATTTACAATGGTGTTTCGCTTAAATAGCAAGCCTGTGGAACGCATTATGCTCTTTAAGCGAGGTACAACTGTATGTGGTTTGGAGGGGATTTGTACTTTTATGTAGAGATTAAATCAGATATCAGGAAGACCATCGTACTGAATCTAAATATTTATCTAAAGGTCTTTATGGACCCTAAGGGCATAGAGGAGGTATGTATGTTGACCTTGTGCCATTATGGATGGGGAAATCCTAAGAAGGGGCTGTGCTTCAGGATCTGGTGTTAAAAAAAGCAGAACTAGAGAGGGAGGAGCTGCTGATCCCATGGAGGATCATAAGCAGTGGTGGGCTGCTACCGGTTCGGACCGGTTTGGCCGAACCGGTAGCAGAAATCCAGAGGGGTTCACCGGGGGGGGGGAGTAAACCCCCAGGCGACCGGTTCGGTCACCTCTAAGGCTGCCCCCGGATTCCTTTTCTGGGCAGCCCAAAATGGCTGCTCAGAAGTGTGCATGTGTCAAAAAAAAGCCCTGTGTTGTACCCGAATTAGGACTACTTTATTTCAAAACTTGGATGGGCGGGGCCAGCCAGAATTTCTGCTACTGGTTCTGGCGAACTGGTGTAAACCTGCTGATACCCACCACTGGTTTAGGGCCTTGATGGCAAACCTTGGCGCTCCAGGTGTTCTTGTACTTCAATTACCAGAAGCCTAAGTCAGCACTCCTGTTGATCAGGGATTCTGGGAATTGAAGTTCAAGAAGTGGCTGGAGTGCCAAGGTTCATCATCACTGGTTTAGGGTTTTAGAGACTGTGTATCTGGAGCCAATTGCTCTAGGTCAGTAATAGTGAACCTTGGCACTTCAGGTGTTCTTGGACTTCAATTCCCACAAGCCCAAGTCAGCACTCCTGCTGGTCAGGGCTTCTGGGAATTAAAGTTGAAAAACACCTGAAGTGCCAAGGGTCACCATCACTGCTTTAGGTTGTGGAAGGATTGCAACTTGAGATTGACAATCAAAGAGTAAAGGGATACCTTATGACTTTGAATGAGTTCAGATCCCCGGGGCTGGATGAACTGTATCCAAGGATATTGAAGGAACTAGCTGAAGAGATCTCAGAACCACTGTCTATCATTTTCTTGAAATCATGGAGGATGGAGGATGTGCCAGATGATTGGAGGATGGCTAATGTTGTCCCTATCTTCAAAAAGGGCAAAAAAAAAAATGAAGAACTGCAGAACTACAGACCAGTCAGCCTGACATCAATCCCAGGGAAAATTCTCAAGCAGGTTATAAATGGGTCATTCTATAAACACCTTGGAAACAATTCAGTAATAACTAGAAGCCATCATGGTCAAAAATCCTGCTCTGAGCAAGGGGTTAAACTTGATGGCCTCACAGGCCCAACTCAATTAGTCTACGGTTCTATAGATGTACTTTGGTTGATAAATACATTTTGGACTTTTTTCTCATTTTGTTTTAAAAAGACATTTGAATTCTTGAATGCTTTAATCAACTTCCACTTCAATGCTGGTGAAAAGAACTCAAGATGTATAAGTTGTAGCATCCAGTTTTGTTATATCACTATTGTTGTTTATTATATAGGTATATGCTGGAGGGGGAGGGGCTGTGAAGTCCTGACAATGTTACACATGCATTAGCTATCTTCAGACCTTCATAACATCACGTGATGATTCAGAGGAGAAACCATGCATGTGATCCATCTTCCCACTTCATGCCTCAATTATCCATAATTCCCAAACACATGAACAAGACTGAGACCAGGCTTTAATAGAGCTGGAGTCATAAATTGAATGTGGGTCACCAACCTTGTTATTTTGACCTTCCTGCTGCTTATTGTCTCCTTGGATTTAAAATTCTGGGCAAGTGGCACAACCAGTGAAAGCTGGTTCATTCGGGCAAAGGGAGACACTGCCCCATCTGAGGCTCCAGCTAATCCAGCCAGCTTGATATCAGTTGCTTTTACCAGAGACAGAGGAATGAGAAAATGAATGGGAGGGAATAAATGGAGTTGACTAAGCCAGGAGTGGGACAATCTTGAGGGGTTTTGGGGTTCACTTTCTGTAGGCTGAGTCCAGAAAAGGTAGATTTGACCCAGTTATAAAACCCTTAAAAGAAAGTTTGTAGCTCTGCTTTTTTATTTTGAGAGGGCTAATGGGACCCCCACCCCACCCCTTTGTGGTCTCTGATTAGGATGTGTGAGGGGAAGTCAAGGTGTATTTTTCTGCTTCTCAGATAAGCTGTGGAATAAATGAAAATAGTAAAGTTAAAGGTAAGGTAAAGGTGTCCCTTGCTCAAAAGCTGGTCGTGTCTGATTCTAGGGGTCAGTGCTCATCTCCATTAACAGCCCAAGAGTCATTGCTGTCTCTGTCTGCAGACATTTCTGTTGTCAAGTGGCAGGTACGTCTAGATGCCAGAGCACACGGAATGCTGTTACTTTTCCTGCTGAAGCAGTACCTATTTATCTACTTGCACATTTCTTGTTTTCAAACTGTGAGGTTGGCAGGAGCTGGGACAGTTGACGAGTGCTCACTCTGTCATGGGGCACTCAGGTCTCAATCTGCTGACCTTCCAGTCCTCAAGCTCAGCGTTTTAACCACTAAGCTACCATGGCCCTACAAATAAAAATGACCCGTAATTAAAAATAAGCTGATATAGCATGAAACACAGCTTCTCAGGTGGCGGGTCCAGATATCCTGTTCTATATGCCAATGGTTGATATTTGATGAACTATCAAAACAGTGTTGGGGTGTGTGTGCACATATACACACATTAATCTGCTCCCACAAAAAATGAGAAAATGAAAGCCTGCGCCAAAGGAAAAAAACCAGGCAACAGCTGAACTGCCCAGTAAAGCTAAAGCCACACAGCATGCAGTGACCTTAGCCTAAGCCCCCATTAGCACCTCAGTGGTTGAAATGCCCCAAGGATTGCTTTAGTTCTGTTGGACAGTTCAGCTGTCGTTTGCTTTTTTCCTTTGGCTCAGTCTACTATATATTGCTTTCAATTTCTTCTTCCCTCAACTCAAATGGCTGACCATCTTTCTAACTCTCCAAATATTGAATAGGATGCAAAGGCTCTGCTGTAGAGTTGATCCACCTTGGAGGTGAACAACAGCTCCTTTCATTGCCCCGAAGTCACCAAAACAAGCCTCATTCAGACTGTATTTGCACATTTCCCCAAAGATACTGCACATGCCTCCTGCAGACTATCCTCTGGGACTAGAACACTATTGCAATTTCAGTCCCATGAGTCTTTTCCCATTGTAGATCCCTTGTATTAAACCCATACAGATAATTGCATATTGAGTGGACAATGGTGAGTCAGACATCCCCTGAGTGGAGTTTCTCCACCAAAAAATCTTTTCAAGCCAGAATAATTTCTGACACTAAATTATTATTATTATTAATGGTGAGTTAAGGTAGGAGACATGGCCCAAAGGAGCTATTTAAATCATTTCCTTCCCAGACATTTATTTTCCCGACTCATGAACCTCCCCAGCTGTTTTTATTCCCAATGGTGAAGAAAATCAGGGAGATCAGGGACCAGCCAAAATGAGAAAATGTGGTGAGGTCATTGTGAGCAGATACTTTGGAATAAATGGGTTAACTATTGTCTACCATGCTCCCATTCATCCTCAAGATCAACCCATCTACAATTTCTTTACCTACTAAGGAAACCTCTAGTGATGATGAGAAGAATCACACATTTCTACTTTCTACTTATACACTGCCACACAGCACTTAGTGCAGCCTCTGGGCATTTTTGTGGAACACAGTAGGAACATCAAGATTCCTTGCTGTTCCTGGAAATCTAACTGAATCAGATTGAGAATCCTCTACTCTCTTGAAAGATCTCGGCTCTAACATGAGACTGAGATACCAATATTTTTTTTCTTTGTGGTTTTCACTATATGCTTTCTTCTTCTGCTATATCTGAATCCAAATATTGGTGATTATCATGGTCATCAGACATGATGACTGTCCTGAGAATATAATGCAGTGGCCTTTCATCTGTCTTTTGCATCACAGCATGACACAGGTACAACTGATCCAGTTCTACGAGTCACTTTCTGGTCCCGAGCACTTTTGACACACAAAGTCCTCCTCAGCCCCAGACCAGTATTGATGAAGTCGCTGACCTCCATCAAGATGGATTCAAGTGTGATTTAATCCACTTGAGGACCATCACCATTTCCTGTGGACTTCAGCATACAAGGCCGTTAGTCCTCAGGGTTGTCAGGTTAGTTCACAATACGCACAGAATGCAATTTATGTAAAACTCTTCTTTCTGTTCAAAGCTAATGTGTCTTCCTGAAGTATACAGACAGAAAGGAAACACACACAAAAAAGCCAGGCAGAGTTATCACTGCCATCCAATTCACACCATCCAATTCAAATTACTGGCCATGAAATAAGGCATGTATGTTCCAATATGGCACATTGGTCAGAAATGTGCTCCAAACATTGTTGGCAATACACAGATTTTCCTCCAAGTGCCAATTTGGACCATTCTGTGTCAAGGAGATGTTACCGGTATTTGATTTCTTGCTTACCATGTGGAAATGAATTGTGTATGGCCTTACATCCTTGGAACGCCCTTACTTGAAAGCCAGTTGTATTCTGCTCTAGGGTTCAGTGCTCATCTTTGTTTATAGTCAAAGAGCCAGCGCTGTCAGCATCTGCAGACATTTCCATGGACATGTGGCAGGCATGCCTAGTGCACTGAATTTTGTTTACCTTTCCACTGAAGTGGTACCTATTTATCTACTTGCAATTTCTTGCTTTCAGACTGCTAGGTTGGCAAGAGCTGGGACAGAGACAGGAGCTCACTCCGTTGTGCAGTACTCAGGTATCGAACTGTGGACCTACCAATCTTCCAGCCATCAAGTTCATTGTCTTAACCTCTAAACCACCACAGTCCCTTTTATATCCCTCAAACATAGTCATTAATAATCAGAATCAAAAACAACACTGGAAACCAGGAACCTCATAAACAAATAAGCATTCCGGTGCTTTTCCAAACAGATCCGTTTTCATCATATTCCTACAGATTGACAAGAAAAGTGACACAGAGGAAGGATCTAAGAAGAAAAGTTCCAAAGATTGGATGTTGGCACAAGAAAGTATCTTCCTCCTTGTACCTATCAGTCTACCTAAGATAGGACAAATCCTTGAGATAATCTGTTCCCAGACCTTTTAAGGTTTTAGAGAAGAGGATTTGTAGCTTTGATTCATCTTTGCCCTCTCAACATGCCTTGTCTTTAATCCCAGATTTGTGACACCAGGCTGTATTTGTTACATAGGAATACTTATCAATTTACTGTACTTATTTGTCGGTCAGAAATATTGGATCAGCAAAACAGGTTATAACTCAGGTTGGGTGATTTCCCCCCCCCCCCAAAAAAAAAAAAAACCTCCTGCAAAGCCCTGTTTTCAATGTCTCTGTTGCCACAATGGTAAAGCCTTGTAACTTGAAAGCTGTCAGAACATGTTTGGAACAAGTTCTAGTAAGAAGAACCCACTAGAGAGCAGAAAAGGTGGGTAGGTCTCAAAGGATTACACTCCTAGGTTCCTAAATTTTCTATTCCATACAATATTGAAGCACATGCTTTCCAACCCAGATATGACCTTACCCTACCTTCACTCCACTTCAAGGTTAAATGAAACCACAAAGAATAATCTTGCCTCCTGAAGTTAATCAGAGATCACAAAAGGCTTCATATTTTTGCAAATTGTCCTATTTCTGTGAATTTTTGAAATGTGAATGCAACTGTTCAGATATATATGGGGTTTTTTTTTTCATCTAAAAATCATACCAGTATTTCAATACAGTTTGGGGGGGGTGGGGGTGGGGGTGGAAGGCGTGGAATGCAATTGGAAAGATTAATTTAGCACAGGAATTCTCAACCTTTTAAAGCCAGGGGCCAGGTTATGCTCCCTCAGACAGCTTTGGGGACTGGACCGCCATTTTAGCCTTTCTCCACCACATGGCACTTCCTGGTGTGGTGGAGGCAGAGGGGCATATGAAATGGTGCTGTGGGCTGCATCCACCCCATGGGCCGCAAGTTGAGAATCCCTGATTTAGCATATGCCTCTGATGATTCAAATATTAATGATGACAGGACTTAGATAGTGAAATTGATGTTCAACTGATAACATACACCCTCTCTGCCAACTTATAAAAATAAAACTCAGGCATAACCCAGACATCTTAACAGAAGCGTAGTGAGGGGGGCGGCCCAGCCCGGGTGCCACTTTGTGGGGACGGCAACACCACTGCCCCGGACTTCCTGGTGGCTGGGGCAGATGCCAGGACCCTCTGTCACCACCAGGCTGGAGGGTGCAGGCCCTCCAAGCCCAGTGGCGGCAGCTTGTCTGCCTTCGGCGGCAGCGGCACCCAGGAAGGCGGGAAGCGAGGCTGGAGGTCACCTCAGCCCAGTGCTAGCCAGGTCGAGGACCCCCCCCAACACCTGGCTGGCGCTTCTCCGGCCTCTGGGCTGCAATGACTGCTGGCCTCGCTTCCCACCTTCCTGGGCTCCACTGCTGCCATGCCGCCTGGGACCCCGACGGTGTGGGTGAGGGGCTGGGGTGGTGCGGCGTGGGCCCAGCAGGGAGCCCACCATCGGCATCCCAGGCATGCGGCCGCCCAGGTTCCTAGCCTGGCGGCGGCAGCTCATTCACCATCGGCGCCGGCCAGCACCAGCCAGGCCTTGTGAGGGGGAGGTCCTTCAGACATGCACGCTGGTCTGCGGTGACCAATGGCTTTGCTTCCTGGGTGCTGCTGCCACTGCTGGGCTTGGAGGCGGGGCGACCACGCACCTGGGACCCTGACAGTGGGATCCCCACTGGGCCCTCGCCACACCACCCCAGACCCTGGACTTCACCTGTGCCGTCGGAGTCCCAGGTGTGTGGCCACCCCGCCTCCTAGCCCGGCAAACCCCCTGAAGGTAGGATTTTCCTACCTAGGTGGGGGTGGGCGGTAAGTATGGCCTGGGGCCCCAGGCGCATAAGCCCGCCCTACACCACTGCACCTTAACTCCAAACTTCACCAGACTTGGAGAGAGTTGAGAGGAGAATAGACAGAAGACTCTTGTCTATTATGATGTGTCTAGGCAGACTGCAGTGGCTCAAGTGGAAAAGACACTGACTGGAAGGCGGCAGGTCAGCAGTTCGATTCCCAAGTACTACATGACAAAATGAGCTCCCATCTTTGTCCCAGCTCCTGCCAACCTAGCTGTTCAAAAGCAAGAAATTGCAAGTAGATAAATAGGGACCACTTTAGTGGGAACGTAAACAGCATTCTGTGTCTAGTCATGCCTGCCACATCACCATGGAAATGTCTGCAGACATGGAAGCAGACAGTGGTGGCTCTTCAGCTTTGAAACAGAGATGAGCACTGAACCCAGTGGTGTGATGTCAAAATTTTTACTACCCCACCGTGATGTCATCACAGTGTGGGCGGAGGTAACATCATGATGTCATGGGTGGGGCCAAAGGAAAAAAAACAAAACAATAATAAAAAATAATATAAAAATAAGCACGTGCGCGCATGTGCGCGCGCGCGCACACACACACCTCAACCCACCCACAACACAAACCCGTAAATTAAATAAATAAATAAATAAATAAAGTACAAAATACATTAAAATACAGCCACCCACCCACCCCAAACACAAATCAACCAGAGCTTTTAAACTAGAATTTACAGCTTATTCTGGCTAATCTTTCTCACACTAGGTCAGATGGAAGGAACTACAGAATGAACTCACCACAAGATGGCTTCATTTTGGCACTTTTCAACTTTTCAACAGTTAAAGAAGTTAGGTACTAAGTCTTTGCCTAACCAGTTCTATAGGATAATATGCCTTAATGTAAATGTAAAACAGCTGTACCTCCTTAAGGGCTCTCCAATTGGAACAGCAATTGCAACAGCACAGGTGTAGCTTATTGAGGAGATAACGCCAAGACTTTGCTTAAAAACCCCAAGCCAGGCTGCCAGGCCTTTTTAGGAACTGTGGTAGTACGTCAACATAGGTAAAGGTACTAAATACACATTAAAATACACACAGACACACCACAACCAAAGGTGAGTCACTTACCCTGGGGAGCAGGCCATAGGGAGCTTCAGGCTAGAAGCTTCTCTTCCTCCTCACTGCTTCGGAGGACAGCAAGGAGGCCGTGCATACGCGCCAAGCACTGTAGGCGTGCATGCACACCAAGTGCTTGGCGCATATGTGCAGTGGGGGAACCAGTGAAAAGGTAAGCCCGGAAGGTGTACTTCCCACCGCCCCGCCCCCCCAAAAAAAAACCAAAAAAAAAAACTGCTACCGGTTCTCCGGGACACTGCGAAACGTTACTACCAGTTCTGGCAAACTGGTGAGAAACCTGTTACAGCCCATCACTGACTTGAACCCTAGAGTCGGATACGATTGGCTTTTGAGCAAGGGATACCTTTACCTTTACCTTGAGGTGGCTTGGGGGCTGAGTTATCCCCTTTTTGACTAAAACTCCCATAATCATGTACACTGGCTGGGAAATCAATCTATGAAGGCTTATGCTTATTTTGAAAGGGACGTCATTCTGAGATGAGGCTAACAAATATAAATTTAAATCCTGTCAGTGAAGGCTGTGAAAATATCCCACATTTGATTTAATTTCTCAAAATTGGCACCTACATTTTCTTCCCAGCCTTGCCTTAGTTTGGCTTTTCTTATTTCTTTCCCTATTAAATTCATGCATATTGTTCTTATACATTTAGTAAGTGTTTCTCGTGTGAACATTTCTTCCTTTCCTGTTCAAGCAGAAGTAAAATACACCAATGCATGCACAAAATGCTGCCGTAAATGCCCAGCAGCTGTTGTAAACACATTTACAACAGCATTTTGCACATGCACATTTTACTTCCACTTCCAGTGGGAGGAACCACATGACCAGCCCGCTCAACCACGTGACCAGCCCACAGCCCAAAATGTTTGGGCACCTGAGTATTAAACATATTTTTATGAGCTCAATTCAAGAGAAAAATCTCCATACAACAGAGAAGTAAAATATTGTCATACAAAATAAGAATGTATGAAAAAGTATTGTTGTTTTATTGTTCAGAAGATGTTTTTGCCAAATAGGGAAAGCATGGATTTACTGGGAACTTTAGCTCCCCCCCCAAGTAACTTCCACCATTCCTGGCATAATAAATTTACAGAAAGAAAAACAATTCTAAAAATTGTGCTTCAGAATTCTTCTATACAAGGTCATCTAATGTGAATCCAGCACAAAACTTGTAGAGCAAAGAGATCTTAACTGTATCTATTATTGACTTGTAATTGAGTACTAACAAAAATGGATGTATGGTGGTGCATTAAATGCTCTGAAGAAGAAGAATAGCAATAATAATAATAGCAATTACACTTATACACTACCACATAGCACTTAGTGCAGCCTCTGGGCAATTCACAAAGTAATTAGCATTTTGCCCCCAAAATGCTAGGTACTCCTTTTATTGACCTTGGAAGAATGGAAGGCTAAGTCAACCTTGAGCCCTGTCAGAGTCAAACTCAGATCATGAGCACACTTTTGGCTGTAGTACAGAAGTTCAACTACTGTGAGAGGAGGAGGAGGAGGAGGAGGAGGAGGAGGAGGAGGAGGAGGAGGAGAAGAAGAAGAAGAAGAAGAAGAAGAAGAAGAAGAAGAAGAAGAAGAAGAAGAAGAAGAAGAAGAAGAAGAAGAAGAAGAAGAAGAAGAAGAAATGTGGACATCTTCCCATCCCACTAGAGCGGACCAAAGGGGCTCTCTGGTTGTGCCATCAGCCAGAGAGGCGCACCTCGCTGGCACAAGAAGGAGGGCCTTCTTGGTGTCCACTGCGACCCTCTGGAACCTCCTCTCAATAGAACTACGCCAACAGACGGAGTTGCTGCCCTTTAGAAAAGGAGTGAAAACCTGGCTGACAGGTTTGGTCTGGGGAGTGGATGGTATGCCTATGTTACCATTTCTAGCTTTTAATACTAAGTTTTTTAAAGTTTTTAAAGTTTTTTAAATTCTTTTAAATGGTTTTGTAATTGTTGTAAATCGCCCTGGGTCCCTTTTGGGAGGAGGGTGATAAACAAATTTAAATAAATAAATAAATAAAAAAGAAGAATTGCAGTTTGGAGTCTTGTTTTGATTTCTATCTCATGGTGTCCTTTTCGGGATACTTCTTTCAATTCTCTCCCCCCACCAATTTTTTATTCCCCTCCAGTTCCACACCCACATGTTTAGTCTCTCTCACACACATTAGCAACAGAGACATTTTGAGTGCTCTGTCCATCAGAGACTGAACTAGCTGTCAAAATATCCAATTCAAACTTGTTTTCTTCCTTGTCCTTCATCTAGTAGAGGTTGCAGGCCATCACAGCTACTATAACCATTGGTGCAGCTACTCTAAACAGCTGTATTGTGTGGCACCTAAACTACTCTCCACCTTTTGAAGCCAATAAATGCTCGTTCCTGAACAACATTTCCTATTTTTGGAACCTCAAATGATCAGCTGTAACAATCTTCCCTATTCTGACTTCCTAAATACATTCTTTGCTGCTTGTAGAAAGAGATACTGCTTTCTCTGTCAAGGTTATTTGTCTTTTGAAGGCTACAAGTGGGAAAAGAGAGATTGGGGTACAACAAATGTATCTTCTCCTGGGGATTCGTTGTGAGTAGCAACGGCTCAATTTAGAAACCTGGAAACACTTGGCTATGATAGAGTTTGGAAGGTATATTTAGGAACCTATTTTTTTCCCTGGAAGTGGCATGCTGAGATGTCATTTTCATTAATGGAAATTTAGAATGTGTATCAAGTTGAACATTTTTTAAAAGTAATACAGCTGATTTACGCCTGTTGAAATGCATAAATGCAATGTGTTTATGTGGTGCCGAAGGAAATGAATTGCAAAAAAAATAATAATAATAACAAAACTGGTAAAGAAAAGCATTAAGTGATGTGTTGACTCTTTCTGTTGGAGGGAAAAATAGGCTCTAATTTAAAAGAGTTTATTTCAGCATATATCAATGTTAGAAATAAAATTTTACATTAATTTCAACTCTTAACTGTAATTGGAAACCTTAAACCTGCCAGGATTTGTTATATTTATGCCAATTACCACTGAGTGACAACTTTTCACAGTTCTTTTGGAGCATTTTATGATACAACCAAAACCTTTGCTAGTTTTATTCACAACTGCTAGCAAAAGTATTGTTCAAAAATTTCCTTTCTTGTCTCTTGATCCCCATTTCCATTGGTTGGCAGTGATTTCAACCTGAAACTGATTTCAATTGTTCCTACATTATAGTGAACTCATCCTTTGCACTGCTGGATCCCTGGCTGGCTCTAATTCCACTCATATTGATTTAATTAGAGATCACGGCCTTCATAAATGATCCTTCAAGAGATCATTGTCTGGTCAGATCTGATTGGCCACAAATGGCTGTAACTATTCTGCTTCACAGTGTGATCACAGATACTTGGGATTATTTTCATGGTCACTGATTAGTAGTGATTATTGCAGGAAGAGGTAGCAAGCAGTAGTTTTGGGCTGGTGGAAGGGGATAGGAATGTAATAACAGCATGTAGGAGAAACAACATCAATGGAGGATTGCAGGGAACAGAAAGAGTAGAGCAGCAGAAAGCGAGTTCTGTGACTATATTCTCCCATTTCTAAAGAGCCAATTTAGAACTAGAAGTGGTCCACCAAGGGAACTAAACAAGAGGATGACCCTTGACATCCTCTGAAGAGATATATGTGTTATGTCTGCTAGCTCAGAGCCAGGAAGAGCTGTATGGCAAGAACAAACATTCTTGAGAGTATGCAAGTAAAAAACCAAAATAGAAGATGAAAGAAGGAGCTCACTGGGCAAGGAATAAAATTAAAGGAGATTATGGCTGAGGAACTCAACCTCTCCTGTGTCATTTGGAAGACCCTTAAAAGGCCGAGGGTTGGAGTCCCTAAATATAAGCCCAACATGGTCAAGTGGGGGCTGCTGAGAGACGACAACACACTGTGTAAATGTGGAGAGGTACAGAATCCGGCTCATTTGTTGGTCTGCCAATTGCTGCAGGAAACCTGTACTGATGAGGATTTAAGTTTGGCCAAGGACAAAGACATGAAGCTGGCTTCATTTTGGAAGTTTAAAGTTTGACCTGGACAAGAAAGAATAAGAACAGCCAGTTTTGGCTCTAACTTGAATATGCCAGAGCAAGGGGTGACCTTTTGCAAATACAGTAGAACCCTGTATACAATGACAAGAATGTGAAAAAACATTGTGCCCCATATAACAACTAAAATTGGTATGCAATGCAATGCATCTCTATGGGAAAAATCGTACAATGAATTATTGTTGTTGTATGTTTTTTCCCATAGAGATATTTGTTATATGATGCATCCCATAGCCCCGTGGAACGAATTAAAGTCATTATATAGGGTTTTACTGTATGAGCTTCTTAGTAAGGGTCAATCGTTATGAATGCAAACAAAAGTTAACACACTGAATGCATCAAAAAGAATTAAGGTAGTGGCACTTCATATTTTCAATTGAAATGGACAGGATTTAAATCTCTATAATTTTGGATGGATCCCCTCCTGAGAAACACAATACAAAATTGTAGCAGCAGTATCACTAGGCATTCACAAGGCTCACTACGTATAGCTGAAGCACAATCACCGACCTGAAATTAGAATCATTGTTTAACTGGCATTTTTGTTCACTCTCCATGAAATCTAAAATGGCAGATCCTGTGATAAATGGGAGCCAATGTACACAGAGTGAACACATAATTGTGCATTGTGTGAAAGAAAGAGAATGCTTGCTCTGGAAAAGAGTTGATTCATTGCACCTACATTCATAAAATGGTGCTACAAAGAGGATAGAAACCAATTGTTCTCCATGGAGACTGATGGTAGGACAGGAGTAATGGGATCTTATTGCAGGAAGAAAGTGGAAGGTTAAATATCAAGAATGTCCACCAACAATTAAGGAAGGGGGGAACAGACAATGGGGTAAAATAAAACCAAGGGAGGGTGAGCTTTTGACTGCTGCCAGGGTTGTTGAAACAGGTGAATTTAAAGGCAGGGAGAGATACATTAAACATGAGGGGTCCTCCCAAAGAAAGGCAGAGTTGGGGCAATTTGGTACGGTGGGCACAGCACTGAATTTGGATCAAGACAAGTTGGGTTTAAACACCTGCCAAACAGAATGTTGGTAAGGCATGCATTTTTTGTGTCCAGATGTATTCCTCATGCATTGTACTGTTTAAACATTTTCCATTGTTTTGACCACAGATATGAAGAAGTTTGCACAACTCTACGAATTGAAGTTAGACAGTAATGACATTTTCACCCATCTTGGATGGACAACTACTTTGGAAGTTGACATCCAGAGGAAGACCATGATAAAGATGGTGAACCTGCCACTGCCGCCGCCGCCACCCCCACCCCCACCCCCCGGGACAACTGTTCTCTCAGTAATTCAGCCAAAGTATTTAACTGGGGGAGTCAGAAGTTACTTTTCCATGCTCTGATCCACAATAACTAATTATAATAATAATTTTGTTTCAGAAAATATTCTGGGTTGAAAGGATTTTTGCTGGAGAAACTCCGCTCAGGGGACGTCCGAATGAGGCTCCTTTCATGCCCCCAAGATCTTTTCCCACCAAAGTGGTCCCTATTTATTTACTTGCAATTTCTTGTTTTCGAACTACTAGTTTGGCAGGAGCTAGGACAGAGACAGGAGCTCACTCCATTGTGCAGTACCCAGGTGTCAAACTGGCAACTTTCCAGCCTTCCAGTTAACAAAGCTAATAGCCACTGATAGATCTAACAAGAAAATTATCATTGAGATGGTTCTAAGAAAACTGTTTGCATTTATTTAGAGTTGGGACTATATTCCTACATGAATTTAAAGTGAGAGTTACTCAACATCACAGTATAGCTACTGTGGTGACAATGGGTTGACGACTACAGGCTTTGTCAAGTTTAATTTATATATTGCAACTTTAACAAGTAAATTACATGGGCATATGGAAAACTTGGGGGAACTTGCTCAAGTTTTGACAACTTCTCTTGGTATTTTGCCTTTCCCTTTTTATTTCTATTGGGTTTTTTTAAAGTTAACACTGAGAATATTTATATCAATGCCTCGAGGGAGAATTCTTGGAGTTATCCAACCCATAATCACAATTTTGAGTTGTCGTGTTTTTTGTTTTTTGTTTTTTTGCTTTTTGTGTGTGTTAAAAAAAGGTGTTTTGATGCCTGGTATATATGAAGGTAGTCTTCACTTTCAAAAGAGTGGTGACCCTTCATGAAATGACCTCGCTCACACAATCTGGAAGGGAAAAGATAATGGGTTGAGCATGTGCTACTAAACGACAGGGCAACATTACAGATTTCAGGGAGGAAAGATTTATTTAGATGAGGTGGGCGGGAGATTCCTAGCAAGCATAAAGGACCTGTTCTAAGACACAGTATGTTCAAGTTAAATCATCCAAAAGGAAGAGAAAAGGAGAAAGAAGTAATGTTAAAAACTGTTGTTTTTTATCATTTTGGGAGTAGAACTACTTCATGATAGCTATAAGAAAGTTATCAGCATGAACAATAGCAATAGCAGCTATACAGTACTTCTATATTGCTCCATTGCATTTAGTCCACTCTCTGGGAAGTTGACATTGTAATTAGCATTTTGCTCCCAACATGCTGGGTAAAATTTTTACCAACTCTTGGAAGGATGGAATGCTGAGTCAACTTTGAGCACATCAGGATCAAACTCACATCCTTCTTATGGAACTGCAACTGGTGCCAATGTTAGTTGTAGAATTAGGACAACTTCTTTATTTTATTTAAATATTTCTGCCGAGGGATTTTAAGATTCTCAAACTCTATTTTATATTTTGAGCTGTTTTCCCCCTGATGTTCTGTTTGCATTTTTTATCATCTTCATTATCTTATTCCTGTTATTTTATTACTTTAATTATATTTATGCACCATCCTGCTCTCCATAAAGGGTGGTTTTTTAAAATGCTGCAATAATAAATAGATGGACTATACGCACTCTGTACCCTCCCAAGAGAAGACTTCCTCATGTAGACACACAACATGCAGAAAACACTGTGGTGAAGGGATTTGCCAGAGAACTCCCCTTCCTAAAATGTTGTATCACAACATTTTTAGAGTAACGATTTAGTCAAGAAATCAACATCTGTGGCAAGATCCATCTTTTGACAAAGTGCTTTCAGTATTGATCACTATAGACTAATAAAATATGATACTTTTTGTGAAATTCTGGGTAGTGCTTGAACTACCCGAGTACTTCGCAGACTTCATATTTGCCAGTTTTGAGCTGGAAGATCCCCTATGGATCATGAAGGTCAACCCCTGTCAAGGGGGCGCAATGGAGAATCGAATTACAAACCTCTGATTCGTTACCTAAACAAATGAGTTATCCTCTGGTTTTATATAGATCAGATAATATGTATATGTAAATAAAAATAGGATCTTCTATTTTTAAAGCAAAATAAATTTTAACAGCAATGAAGCCAAACCATCAATTTTAGCAGTTAAATTTTGCGTTATCATCATTGTCATCATCATTATTATTAGCCATGATTCTTAGGAGACAAGCTATGAGAAACCTGGGGAGCATAGTGAAAAGCAGAGACATCGAATTGCAAACAAAAATTCGTATAGTTAAAGCAATGGTATTCCCTGTGGCAATGTATGGTTGTGAGAGGTGGACCATTAGGAAAGCTGAGCGCAGAAGAATAGATGCCTTTGAGATGTGATTTTGGAGGAGAGTTTTGAGAGTGCCCTGGACAGCAAGGAGAACAAATAGGTCAATCTTAGAAGAAATCAACCCTGACTGCTCCTTAGAAGGGCAAATAGTGAAGATGAAGCTAAAGTACTTTGGACATCAAATGAGAAGAGAAGACTCACTTGAGAAAGCCTTGATGCTTGGAAAGGTTGAGGGCAAAAGAAGAAGGGGTGGCCAAAATGAGATGGCTAGATGGTATTGTGGACACAATGAGCACAGAGCTGAGTGACTTGAGGGGGATGGTGAAGGACAGGACTGCCTGGCGGACAGTGGTCCATGGGGATCCCAAAGGGTCGGAATCGACTGTGCGACTGAACAACAAAAGACTACCGTAGCCCTATCCCAAAATTCACTAAGAATTCCCCAGCCCACAGATCCATACCTAGATAAAGGTAAGGTAAAGTTAAAGGCTTTCCTTACTCTAAAGACACTCCCGTCCAACTCTAGGGGTTGGTGCTCATCTCCGTTTACAACCAAAGAGCCAGTGCTATCTACATCTGCAGACATTTCCATGATCATGTGGCAGGCATGACTAGATATCAGAGTGCATGGAATGCTGTTACCTTTCCTGATGAAACAGTACCTATTTATCTACTTGCAATTCCTCACTTTCAAACTGACAGAGGCTGGGACAGATGATGGGAGATCACCCCATCACACAGTACTTGGGTCTCAAACTGCTGACCTTCCAATGTTCAAGCTCAGTGTCCTAACTATTATGTCACCATGGTCCTGATCCATACCTACAGATACATAAATACACCTACATTTTGCTTCCTTGCAGCAGGGCCTAGCTTGGAGGCTATATTCACCTGCCTTCATGTAACTAATTTACAGAAAAGGAAACTGCCCCAGTGTTTCCCAGTCATTGGTGTCCAGAGGAATATTGAGGATACAACCCCTACATAGCACTGTAGCAGATTTCTTTTTTATACATTAACTACAGGGAGGAGGTCCAAGATAGGCATGGAGCCTCCAAGCTGTGCTTTGCTCTGGGTGTGTGAAATAGAGGATCCTTCAGATCAGGGATTCCCAATCTTTTCAAGCCGGGGGCCGAGTCATGCTCTCTAGGTCAGCTTCAAGGTCCAAATGGCCATTTTGCCCTACCTGCATGATGGGGTGGCCATTATGTTTCTCAAATGCCCTTGGAGGGGTGGGGGCCACATGAAATGGCACCGGGGGCCAGATCTGGCCCATGGGCCTTAGGTTGGGAACTCCTGCTTTAGATGCCCATCAGTGTTGGTCTGTGAGCTGGAACTCCCAGAATTCTGCCTGAGGCATTCCTACAGAATTCTGGGGATTGGAGTCAAAATAATCTAAACAGCACTTCCATACATTGCTTACCAATTGTCCTGAATAATTCTAGTGAATCCAAAAACTGACTACATTTTGTTCCTGTTCTTTTCTCTGTGACAAACTGTCCCTATTTCTGATTCTCTCAAACACTCACTGTTTCCCCTCATTCTCACTCTTTGTTGATGCATTTTCCTTTTGTTATTGTTCCAGTGCTGTGTGAAAGTCATTAGTGTCACCACGCCAGATAAAGGCCCAATTTTCCAAGCAAGTCAAGAAATTTTGATTTTGATTCACTGAAATAAAGAGTTGGTAATTTACCTAATGATGACCAAACGCAATCTAAAACAAAAACCCCAAAGCATAATACAATATATTCGGTGTGACCATCTTCTTACCTGTCACTCAATTTAAACCAGAAACTCATGTTTTAGGGCCAACCGGGTGGGCAGTCCTGAATTGCTGGAAGTTGAAAACCATAACACTGACTTGCAAATGCAGTCAAGAAAGTTCCAACTTTGTTCTAAAAGCCAGATTGGTTATTTCCTTGAAGGCACCTCTGAAATGTTGTCTGAAACTGGATCTAAAGTTAATCTGAACAAACCATCAGACAAATTTCAAAAGAAACTTAGTGGGTTTGGCAAGGCTGGAAAAATCTCAGAAAGGGATTACACAAATCCCCTGGACTGCTACCAGATTTCACTTCTTTGAAGAAAATTTGGATGAGCCTTCTTAGATGACGAATTGAGAAGTTTCCAGGGAAGCCAAAAAGGTTCCAGAGATTTCTTGTATGCCTAAACTCAATGCTCACCATCTCTTTTTCCTTCCTCACAGAATTGCTAATAATTAAATGCTACAAAATACACCAGATTTTGAACCATGCCAAGAACTAAGGAAGGAGCCACAGCTTACTGGTATAATGGCATGAGCTATAGTGCTAAATGTTATGGAAGCAAGCAGAGTAGTAAAGACGAGACATCGGCTTTCAACAGTTTTCTTCTTCTTTCATGTCCAGATCAAACTTCAAAATGGCAAAAATGAAACCACTTTCTTGGCTTTTCAGAAAACAAAACAAAACAAAATAAACAAAATAAAGTAAAATAAAAAACACAGTAGCACTTTAAAGACTAACTGCTATATTTTCACTGTTAGCTTTCGTGGATCAAGTCCACTTCATCAGACAATGAATGAAACTTACAGGCATGTTCTTATATACCAAATTCTTGGCTTTGCCATTGGCCAAAATGAAATCCTCATTGGTACATGTTTCCAGTAGTAATCGACAGACCAGCAAATAAACTGGATTCTTTACCTCTCCACATTCACACAGTGTGTTGTTATCCATTAGCAGCCCCCACTTGAGCATGTTGGTCTTACATTATGATGTTCTAAAACATAAACTAATCAGGGTTCTCTATATGACAGAGGAGAGGTTGAGTTCCTCAGCCATATCCTCCTTTAATGTCTTTCCTTGTTCAGTGAGCTCCTTCCTCCATCTTCTAATCTGGTTTTGCTCTTGTGTACCCCAAAACATATTTGTTCTTGACATAAAGCTCTTCCTGGATCTGAGTTGGTGGACTTGAGGCTCATATCTGCTCAGAGGCTGTTGAGGGTCAATCTCTTGCTTAGTCTTCTTGACGTCTGCTGCTAGGGCAGCTAACAAAGCTTCAAAAGAGACATAAAACACAATATAAAATCCTGTCTAAAATTAATATTAAAAGAGATTAAAACTAACCAAAGTTAAAAGATTAAAAATTCATACATTGAGAGAGGGAGGGGTCAGATGAGCCAACAAGCTGATGGAACTGTCTGACCCAAACCCCATACCTATCCTGCCAGCCAGGTCTTAACCTCCTTCCTAAAGGGCAGCAACTCTGACTGGAGACGTAGCTCAACTAGCAGGAGGTTCCATAGGGCCGGGGCGGTCACAAAGAAGGCCCTCCTCCTAGAGCTAGAGAGGTGCCCTCTCTAGCCAATGGTACAACCAGAGAGCCTCTCCAGTCCACTCTGGTGGGACAGACAGATGTTCTCGGGGTGATGCGATCTCTTAGGTATCCTGGCCCACTACCATATAGAGCTTTAAAGGAATAACCAGCACCTTGAATTGCACCCAGAGGCATACTGGCAACCAGTGCAGCTCCCTGAGCAATGGTGAGGCACGAGCATAATGCCCGCACCCCATCACAACCCAAGCAGCCGCATTCTGTACCAGTTGCAGCCTCTGAATGGTTACCAAGGGCAGCCCCATGTAGAGCGCATTACAAAAATCTAGTCTGGAGGTAACCAAAGCGTGGGTGATCATGAGCAAGGAATCCCGGTCTAGGAGTGGGCGTAACTGGCGTATTACATGAAGTTGCGCAAAAGCCCTTCTGGCTACGACTGCCATCTGCTCTTTGAACAGTAGCTGTGAGTCCAAGAGGAGCCCCAGATTATGCACCGGGTCTGTTTGGGGCAAGACTGCCCCATCCAGAACCAAAGATGGTAGCTCCCGAGTTAATGCATGGTCCCTGACCCACAACCACTCAGTCTTGTCAGGATTCAGTTGTAGCCCGTTGTCCCCCCTGACAGCCTCCAGGCACCTGGAAAGGACATCCACTGCATTGCTTGGGTCCCCATGGGCCGAGATATACAGATGGGTATCATCAGCATATTGATGATACTTCACCCTGTGGGAATGGATGATCTCACCCAGTGGATTCATGTAGATGTTAAATAGAAGAGGCGAGAGTACCGAGCCCTGAGGCACCCCATATTGGAGCAGCCTAGGGCTGAATTTCTCACTCTCCAACCACACCAACTGGTTTCCGGCCCTTCAGAAATGAGGAAAATCAGGACCACACAGTGCCCTGGATCCCCAATCCCCAGAGCCTTCCCAGAAGGATACCATGGTCAACGGTATTGAAAGCTGCTGAGAGGTCAAGAAGAGCCAGGAAAGATGGATGTCCACCATTCCACTCTCTCCAAAGATCATCCACCAGCGTGACCAATGCAGTTTTCGTACCATATCCGGGCCTGAATCCTTACTGGAAAAGGTCCAGATAATCCGCTTCATCCAGGATCTCCTGTAACTGCCGTGCCACTGCATTCTCCAAAACCTTACTCAGGAATGGAAGGTTGGAGATAGGCCGGTAGTTGGTCATAACCTCAGGGTCGAGGGATGGCTTCTTTAGGAGGGGGCGCACCAAAGCATGTTTTAAGCTAGCAGGAAAAGCACCCTCCTGAAGCGAGGAGTTAATAATAGCCTTGACCCAACCACTTGTCACTGCCCTGGCAGATTTTACCAGCCAGGCGGGGCATGGATCTAATGCACATGCAGTGGCACGTACAGATTCCAGGAGCCTGTCCACTTCCTCAGGGACTACTGGATCAAATCGATCCCAGATAACATGACCAGACTGCACATCGGACAACCCCAGATCTAACATTTCCATGCTGGGGTTCAACCTTGACCGAATCTGAGCGATTTTCTCTGCTAGATAATCAGCAAAGGCCTCAGATGACCCTTGCCAACCGGGGCCAGACCCCTCTTCTGAGGAGGGACCTGGTCACTCGGAACACAGTTGCTGGGCGATTATCTGCAGAGGCGATGAGGGTGGTGAAATATTGACGCTTCACCACCCCCATCGCCACCTGATAGGCCTTAATAGGAGCTCTAGCAAGTGTTCAGTCAGACTCACTCTGAGTCTTCACCCAGCGGTGCTCTCTGAATTTCTTTGCCCGTTTAAGCTCTCTCAACTCCTCTGTAAACCATGGGGAAGAGTGCTTCCTACGAGCATGGAGTGGCTGTAGTGGTTACATCCAAGGCCGCTGTTGCTTCCTTGTACCAAAGGTCAACAAACATCTCAGGTGTATCGTTTTGCTGATGAAGAGGAAAAACCCCTAGTTCCCTTTGCAATCCATTCAGATCCATCAGTCGCCGGGGGCGGACTGATTGAATAGGCCCTGCCACCCTGCGGTGAAGCCTCATCCCCAGAAAGTCCAGAGTCACCAGATAGTGATCCAACCATGGCACAGGTGTAATATCTAATTTCTGTAAATTATTTATTTATTTATTTAAATGAATTTATATTCCACCCTACTTGCACAGGCGACTCAGGGCGGATTACAACCAATCAACAAACATACAACTCTAAAAACAATTTAAAACCATTTAGAACAACCTCTCATTCCTTTAAGTAAAGGAGTAAAATGAGTAAAAGGATAAAAGAGAGGGAGGATAAGTATAAGGTGTTAAATAAGATGTTAAATAAGCCAGCAGGGAGGGGTCAATAAGCCATCATTACCCCCAACCATACCTGCCAGCCAAGTCCTCACACCTTTCCTAAAAGGCGCAACTCCAAAGGCAGGAAGTTCCACAAAGCTGGAGCGAACAAGAAGGCCCTCTTTCTAGTGCCAGAGAGTCGAGCCTCTCTGGCAGATGACACCACTAAGGCAACTCTCCAGTCCGCTCTGGTGGGATGGACAGATACCCTTGGGGAGATGCGGTCTCTCAGGTATCCTGGCCCACTACCATATAAGGCTTTAAAGGTAATGACCAGCACCTTGAATTGCACCCAGAGGCAAACTGGTAACCAGTGCAGTTCCCGGAGCAGTAGGGATGCATGAGAGCCCACATGCCAACACCACCTGGGCTGCCGCATTCTGAACCAGCTGCAGCCTCCAGATGGTCATAAAGGGCAGCCCCATGTAGAGCGCATTGCAGTAATCTAATCTGGAGGTGACCAGAGCACAGGTGATCATAAGCAAGGAGTCCCTGTCAAGGAGTGGGTGCAACTGGCAAATTACAGACAACTATGCAAAAGCCCTCCTAGCCACAACTGCCACCTGCTCATCAAGCAGGAGTCGTGAGTCCAGGAAGACCCCCAAGTTGTACACCGGGTCTGTTTGGGGCAAACTAGCCCTATCCAGAACCAAAGATGGTAACTCCTTTGTTGACACGGGACCCCCAACCCACAGTCACTCAGTCTTACTGGGATTCAGTTGTAACCCATTGTCCCCCATCCAGACCCTCACAGCCTCCAGACACCTGGATAGGACTTTGACTGCATCACCAGGGTTCCCACAAGCCGAGATGTACAACTGTGTATCATCTGTGTACTGATGGTATTTCACCCCATAGGAATGGATGATCTCACCCAGGGGCTTCATGTAGATGTTAAATAGGAGAGGTGAG